>CM060898.1:135509363-136109363 GCA_030762935.1 Hymenopus coronatus | reverse complement strand
TTTTAACCTAATTATTCATTTATACAAGATTTTGTGGATTTTGCTATATAATATATTTGGTTGTGTTGCACATTTGAAACTTGCGGAGCGCTTGTAAGACAATCGCATGTATTTTACAAATCTAGAAACCTGTTCCAACTTCTTGCGTTAGGCTTACGACTGCATTGTGAATGTTACTCCTTCGAGCTAACACTTATTCTGCGTTACGTCTGCGCTTGTATCTCATTGTGAATATTGTTTTTGTTTTGTTTTTTTCTTTTTATTTTAAACAAATAAAAAGTACAGTTCCGGATTTTTCAGAACTCCGACGCTGTATTCCTTTTTCTTTTTTCCAGTTTTCTGCATTTTATTTGTTGACTTATTTGTTTACCGTTTTTCTTTTACTTACGCATATGCATATTTATGAATACCCATGCCAAAGGCGAGACTTGAACTCACGATCCCCTGCGCCACGAAGACCAAAGCTAGACACTTAGCGAGCGCGGCCATGGGGACTGGCAAAAAAATACAGCGGATCTGACTCGCATCGGTTCCAGTACAAAAAATTCTGACGTGCTCCATTCACATGACTTTCTCTACACCTGTGTAACAAATTATTGTTATTAAGATTATTCTTCTATCTACTTAATGCTAATCCAGATACACATTAGCAGAAAGTGTCTTATTACTTAGTTCCTTGTGAATAGCAGGGAAATAAGGGAATACACTAGGCTAAAGCGACAGTCAAATGTTTTAAAATGTGCTTGCTAGTGTATAGAAATCCGTTTTTATGCGGGCCGGGAGTTGACAAGTTCCCCTATATACTAAAACTGAAACCAATAACAAGGAATGTCTCAAAAACATGTCAACAGTTGCTGATTGCGTTCTAGCAAATTCCAACACGCAATATGCCTTTTCCACAGGATTTTCCGCCATTTCAGCTTCTGCAACAACAAACAAAACACTACAGCGTTACCAATAGCAACAAACGAAACTTTGAGAGTTTCTCAACATACCTCCAAAATAATTAGGTTGCTATTTCTAATAGCTTTTGTTTTACAGGCAGTTGAAGTTGTCTATTTCTTTTGTAGTAACCCTGTATAACAGAAACAGCGAGGTAACTGTAATATTTCTTCAGTTGTAAATATACTGAAGTTAAATGTATAGACATATTTCTTTGTTAAAACATTATCAGAACGGTTTTTGATTATCACTTTCTCTACTTCGTACATAGGTAGAGAAGCTATTGCATTCGATCCCGAGATTTACCTGGAAATAATAGTTTGTCTCCTCTGTGAAAAAAAAATGTAAACATTTCGCGTGGGCCAATATGTCACTGTGTCTGTTGAACACGATAAATCAAAAACGAAAAGTCTGTTAAATACCACTTAATATTTAATCCCAGCATCTGCCAAGCATAAAACACGAAGTTTTCAGGAAAATTCCACCTTTTGCACGGAACATTTTTGAAAATGTTGATTTATATTCGAAAATATGGCTAACGATTTTGATAAAATGTCGTGTATATATTAAAGAAAAAGTACAGTTGAAAAGTACTATATCTTGAATTTTCTGGGCATCGCCTTTTCAGACCTCTTCAGTCTGGATGAAGAAATAGACCAAAATTACTCTACAAAAGTGTAGAGCTCGTTAAAATACACAATTTATGTCGTGTACACAAAGCGGCGCAGGGGCGGATTTTCTCCGGGTTCTCCAGTTTCTCCCACCATTGAATTCCACCAGTACTCCATCTTCATTTCATGTATTATCACTGTCATTGCCTGCGGTGCCACAAGTAGTAAAAGTGGGCGTTGAACACTACCAAAGAAAATATCATTTCCGAGATATTCCTTGTTATTTGATTTGAGTTTCAAAATAGTTAAGAGGTTTCTCATACGGGAATTTGTGAACTCCTGGTCATGCACAGAGAACGAATTTCAATAATATTGCAACCAGCTTTCAAAACATTTGAATTTCATTTTAAGCCTTATGCATTTCCTTGTTTTCCTTCTACTTACAACGAAACAAGTAATTGAGACAATTTCTGCTAATGTTTATTTCGATTTCCATAAAGTAGATAGAAGAACAAAGTTTCAAGAATAAAAGCATAATTTGAATAATCAGACGCCTAGCTACCGACGAAACATAACATGAGTAAAATAACGGCAGCAGAGATGAAATTGCAATAAAAGGCTCTAAACGAGAAGATAAAATAAGAAACACAGAAATCAGATAGGAACTTTGAATATTTTCATGAAAGATACAATTTTCAAGGATAGACAACTGAACAGAACATTAAACAGAATGAGAGTAGAAAGACTCTCAATACAAATTCTAAAATACCAGTCAAAAGGAAGCCGCGATGTGGGGAGACCCAAAAGAAGGTCAATTGACCTAATCCATGGAGGAGGAGGAGGAGGAGGAGGAGGAGGAGGAGGAGGAGGAGGAGGAGGAAGAAGAATTTGTTACAGAGATATAGATAAAGTAACGTGAATGGAGCACAGCAGATTGTTTTTAAATCATATGGAACCATACGATTCAACATCGCATTCCCTGATGAATCGGTCTAGTATAGCGGCGGAGGTAATTTACATCTCGACAAATATGAGCTACTCTAGAGAATGCTAAATCAATATGAGCTGAATAATGTATTGCTAAGAATAGACCTGTTATAATTTGAATTCCTAAACATAATCCTAAAAGAGAACCAAAATTTCATCAGGTTGAAATATTTGAAGATACCGGCTGGCTTTCTCATTATGTGGTAAACAATCCTGCTGATATAATATACTACCTGTCTGACGAAAGAGTGCAGTTAGGGGAGTCGCTGGTGTAACATGGCACGTTTAGAGCGGTCGGAGAAGGCTGGAATATAGTGCAGACAGTCTGACCATTAAAGCATCAGCACAGCATACGTATATAGCGATAAATTAAACGATCCACAACAGGTTAAACTAGCTGGTTTCTTTATCACTAATGAATATTCATTTTCTACTATGTGAATGTATGACTACGCGCAGCGGTGTTTGCATTTTGACTTGATTCGAACCCGTTCACTCTAAGAGACTCAACTGCCGTATTCCAGTATTGTAGAATTGTACAGGGGATGCACCGGGAGTGATGACGTAATGCTGCTTATCTGTTTGTGTTACACAAGTTTCCTCTCCTTCAGACCAGTGGTGCCCAACCTATAGCGCTAGGGGAGGGCAGATTTATCTCCACCCATTTGTTAGGTAGCGGCAGGCAGAAACCTATCTATGACGCCGCTTTCTATCAGTGGCGGTGGCCTCGGCAACGTTAATGTTATATGGGATGATAAAAATATGGAGGGGGGGGGGGAAGCTTCTTGAACACCGTTCTTGTTGGTGACTTGGTTAGCACTATAAACTTGTAACCAATCCATCAATGTTTGCCGACAGGGATGAACAACAGAGTCTTAAAAGGCAGACCAAATGATCCTGCTCTCCCTTCCCTACTACAATATTTGCTTTGTGTTTTATTCATTTTCGAGAACAGCTGTACACAAATATATGTATAACCAAATATTGATATATGCTTTGCAGCAAAATATCGCAATCTGGGAAAATTTTCATTGAGAACAGATTTAAATAAATCCCAATCTAAGAATATTTAATGATTATTGAATTTTGCAAAGCAACTAGTTCCATTTGAAGATCGTGGAGAGCGTCTTTGCAGGCAAAATTAATTCAAATTCAAGTGCTGTTACTGGTAGCATACCTGATAAAAATATTTGCCATAATCAGCATGAAGGTATTTTTTAAGTGTCGTTTAATATTACATCGGAACCCTAAAATAAGTGATGGTTACCAATAAGACATTTCACATTAAAAAAAAACTTCCTCCCATTCTTTCTGGAATACAGTATGTTTGGTTCGCTTAAAACTTGCCATCGTGTCGAGCGCTGTTAAACGCCACTGAATGATTGAAGAACAAATGCTTCCTATGTGCCTGGCCAAGCACAAAGCACGGGGTAGCACGTCTATGTGACGACATTAGTTCATAGGAGCAGAGGTTGGGCACCCCAGGTTAATACCTATGTATTATCCATAGCAAAGACACGCTTCAGTGCGGACACAGATTTGACACACCCGTTAGTACAGAAATTACAAAGAACAAAAAATCTGTGATCCAGTTATATTATCAAATCAAAGTACTATATTCATTTATCGAAGCCGCATGAATATTTCAACACTGCTTATTCAAATACATGCTAAAACCAAAATAAATCTGGGTTTAATGCTTTTTACCTCTACTCTGAATTTTGCGTTTGTTAAACGTAATGCGGGGAACGCCGGGCGTTTCTTGTTAGAACTCTGATGGTTATTTCACATTCTTTTGTTTGCTGTAAACTGATGCGGAAGTTAATTTATTCTGCTCTGACGTCAGCTGTTCGATTCGTATTTCAGTTGTCTCTTTTCCCATTGAATTCTGATTCTTTTGTAGAGGATTTAAAAAACTAAAAGGTTTCAATCAGCAAAATAACCTCCAGGAAATAAATTATAGATCTGAAACTGGGCTGTCTTTGATAGATTATCGTTCTTTTCAGATGAAAAATGAATCTCGGGGAACAAAAGGCTTAATGTGATGAGGTAACGTTGATTTGGTTTCATCCGTGTGCACACAGGGATGTCATGCTCTAGGGGAAACACTGACAAATATTGATACAAGAGCTTAATATCTTTAAGTATAAATGTTCTAAAATCCCCCAAAAACCCTGCAATTTTACGTTTATTAAATACGAGCTGTGCTATCCGTGTGCCACCTATACATCATTTTGAAAATGTTTAGCACCTAATTGAGAAGAGTGTAGAGAATAAATAAATTATACCTTTTACTTTGTGTACTTTGTAAATTACACATAGGTAGATTGGTACGTTGCACACAGGTAGAAAAACATTCCACCCAAAAGTTCGATACCGGGAATTCACCGAAAATACACGTTTTAGAGTCCCTACAAAACACATTTGTACAAAAAGGTTCGCGCGTACGTAAGGTCAGCATCTCAAAAGGATGCACACGAAGATTTTCAAGAAAATCCTGCTCCGCACTTTACATAGAGAAACGCACAAAAGATTTAATTTTTCTCAAAAATGCCTCTAACGAATTGGATTAAAATATTGTATATTATAGATATTAACTCACAAATAATATGCATTTCTTCAATTTTCCCGGAATACCTATTGAAGATCTGGATGAATTTGTAAACTGGTAAACCGTAAGAGGTAAACAAAATCTTGCTACACAAAAAATATAAATCTCCCTAAAACTCATAATTATGTTATATACATTTTGTCATGGAGCTGACTGTTCTGAGATATTCCTTGTTATTAGTTTCAGCTTTAAACTTTTCCCATACAGGAATTTGTCAACTCCTTACAATACAAACAAGGGAATTTCAATCATATAACACCCAGGTGCTAAAAAAATGTGACTGGCTTTAACCTAGTGTATTCCCTTATTTGACTTCTACGTACAAGAAAACAAGTAATAAGACAATTTCTGCTAGTGTTTTTCTCGATTAGCATCAAGTAGATACAGGAATACGTTTTTTAACAATTTTTTGCATAGATATAGAGAAAGTGATGTTAACGGAACATATCACATTTTTTGAGGAGTTACCCTTTTCGGACATGTTTCTCGTTATTGATTCATTTTTTCCAATATTTATATACTTTTCTCAAATGTGATGAGTATTTTTACTTTTTCTAGACATGTACAAACTGCATAGTATACAGAGAAGGAATTCCATTCCACCGAAAAATTCGATACCAAGATTTCACTGGAAGTATATGTTTTGAGACCCCCAAAATCTAAAACAGATATTTTTAAAAAAATATCATTTGTTTGCCTGTCTGTGGATCACATAACTCAAAAACGAAAAGTCGAGTAAATCCAAATTTGGTATTTAAGTTCAGTATCTGTCAATAATGGAACACAAATTTTTAAAAAAAAAACCCTTAACATGAAACATATTCAGAAAGTTTTAATTTTCTCAAAAATGGTTCTAACACTTTGGATTTAAATGCCATATGTACAGCTCATAAGAGGTAGACAAAAACTTATCGCACAAAATTGTAGATCTCAACAGTTTTGTCATTTACACTTTTTTGTGAAGTTAACAATTCCCGTAATGTTACTTGTTTCAATTTAAAATTTAACTTTCGCTTCATTCTACGGGAGTGCAAAAGAGAACAGAATTTCATTTTTCTCATAGCAATATCCTTGAAAATATTTAATTGTCGCTTTAGCTCAATAGCTACACCATTATACAAAAACGAAATTTCGGTTTACAACCAACATGTTCACTTACACTTAGTATTTGCCCACCCGAAACCTCCCAAACTACACTGTACGTGGAAGATTTTGTGAAATTTCGACTTTCTGATGCCATTAACGATTTTATTTAAAATACAATAAATTAAATATTTTACGTAATTAATAATCAATATATATATATGTAATATAAACATTTTATTTCTCATGTAAATGTCTTTAGTATAAAATATTTTAATCAAAATCGTTAGAACCATTTTTGAGAAATTCAAAATTTTGGTTTCAGCAAACCTTAAAGTTTATATTTCCAGATAAATATCGGTAAAGAATTTTTGGATGCAACACTTTCCTTCTCTACCTAGTATGTACGTTGTTTGTATAGAGAAAGTATTAAAAGGACAACATAATGAAGTTTTATAAAAACAATGTGTTTCGTAGCGTAACCTCGGTTTCTGATGCTTCTGTTTTCGCTCGCAATCACAGAAAGAAGGGGGAGAGGATCGACAGGGACATGGTACAACAGATGACCGCGTGATACAGCTGGACCCTTTCCAAATCCTCCCTAATATCGTCATTTACTCTCCCATTATTGCTCCATTAGTAATGGCACACCCTCTAACAATTAACTTTTCCACCCCCATCATTCACTACAAGTTGCTTCCTCCTTTGAGGGGTGAAAGGTTATTTTTTGCTGGCCCTTACCAATACCAACATGAAAACATCGTATTGTAGTGTGGCAACATGTGCACAATATATCTCATAACGAGATTGTATTGTTACTGAGCGCATGCGCTTTGCTTGAAGGTAATGGCTTTAGTGTTATAATTCGAAACCTTTTTAGAAAAACAAAAATTTTGATGTGTTCCATTCATATGACTCTCCCTAAAAATTATTGTTAAAAACCTTATGCTTCTAATTACTTCATGCTAATCGAGAAAAAATCAGCAGAAATAATAGTCTTATTACTTGTTTCCTTGTAAGTAGAAGCGAAATAAAGGAGTAGCATAGCTTAAAATGATAGTAAAAGCTGGTAGCTATGTTACTGAAGTTTCTTTGTTTGTATAAACAGGAGTTGACAAATTCATATATGAGAAAAGTATGTTTTTCAAAGCTGAAACAAAAAATAAGGAACATCTAAAAAATGATCATCTCCACGAAAACAATGTACATAACATAAATCATGTGTTTTAACGTGCTCTACATTTCTGTGTGGTATGTTTTTGACAACCCCTTACGGTTTAGCAGTTATGCAAAATTCCGTAAAATTCATCCAGAATAAAGTAGTCTTCAGAGGTTTTTCCCAGAAAATTCAAGATATACATTTTATTTTTCGTATAAATACCTTTAATATATGACATTTTAATCAAAATTGTTAGAGCCATTTTTGAGAAAATAAAAATTTTCGAAAAAGGTTACGTGTGAAGGGATGTTGGAAGTGGGGGCATTTTCTTGAAAATCTCGTGTCGCATCCTTGGAAGATACCAAACATAAATACCAAGTTCGGTATTCAACGGACTTTTCGTTTTTGAGCTATGCTGCCCACAGACACATACACACAGACATACACACAGCCATTTTTCTAAAAATGCTCTTTTGGATTCAGGGAGTCTCAAAAAATGTATTTCTTGTGAAATCTCGGTATCTAATTTTTGGGTGCAGTACAATACCTTCTCTATACACTATGTATATAGTACGTATAGAGAAAGTAATACCTGGTTTGTTCCATTCACATGATAATTCTCTCTATATCTCTCTAATATATTATATTTAATAAGCTTATTCTTGTATCTTCTTCATTCCAATCGAGATAAACATTAGCAGAAATTGCCTTCTTACTTAGTTCCTTATAAGTAGATGGGAAATACGGAATACACTACGCTTAAGCGATGGTCACATCATTTAAAAACTGATTGCCATACGATTCCTTTGTTTGATGGCCAAGAGCTGATAAATTCCCGTATGACAAAAGGAGCTGAAACCAACAAAAAGGAATATCTCAGAAATGGTTACCTCCACAACAAAAACGTTTGCTTTGACGAGATCTATATTTTTGGTGTAGTAAGTTTTGCGCTTTCTCTTACGGTTTAGCAGTTAAGCAAAATTCATCAAAAATAAAGAGGAGTTCAGAGGTTGTTCCTAGAAAGTTAGAGATATACATTTTATTTGTTATGTAAATATCTTCAATATACGGAATTTTAATTTAAACCGTTAGCCATTTTTGAGAAAATGAAATTTAAGAGGTAGTTTGTGGTGGGGATTTTTCTTGAGAATGTTTGTGTCGCATCCTTGGAAGATACTAAACCAACATCCAAGTTTGGTATTTAACGGTCTTTACGTTTCTGAGCTATGCTATCCACACACATGGACCTTTTTCTAAATTTTCTATTTTTTCATTCTCAGGGGACCGCAAAACATATATCTCGGCATCGAATTTTTCTAACCACTATGTACGTTGTACATGCGGGCTAGAGAAAGTAAAAATCTGACGTTTTGCATTCACATGACTGATCTCTACATCTGTCTAATATATTATTGCTAAAAAGCTTATTCTTCTATCTACTTCATGCTAATTAAGATAAACAGTAGCAGAAATGACCTTTTTACTTGCCTCATTGTGAGTAGAAGGAAAATAAAGGAATACACTAGGCTACAGCAATAGTCAAATCTTTTAGCAGCTGGTTACTATGTGATTCTCTGTATGGCCAGGAATTTAAAATTCCCGTATGACAAAACTAGCTGAAACCAATAAGCAGGAATATCTCGAAAACGATCAGCTCTACCAAAAACTAGATGATATAAGTTATGTCTTTCCGAGATCTACATTTTTTGTGTAGTAAGTCTTTGTATATCTCTTACGGTTTTCCAGTTATGTCAAATTCAGCAAAATTCATCCAGAATAAAAAGGTGTCATAGGCTATTCCTAATACATTAAAGAGATAACATTTTTATTTTTCCTGTAAATATCTTTAATATACGACAATTTAATCAAAATCGTTTGAGTCATTTTTGATACAATCAAACTTTTCGAAAATGTTTCTATGTAAAGGTCAGTGAGGGGGATGTGTTGTATTCATATGACTTTCTCTACAAACAATTTTCCTTAAGATTATTCCTTTATCCACATAGAAATTATTCAGATAAGTATTAGCAGAAATGGTCTCATTACTTTTTCCTTCTAAGTAAAAGGAAAATAAGTGAGTACACTGGAACAAAACGATATTCAAATCTTTTAAAAGCTATTGCTATGTGAAACAATTAAAATTCTATTCTCTATTGTATACCCGAGAGTGAAACAACACAGATATATGAACATTGACTTTCCGCTTGAGAAAAGTTAAAGTAGTTGAAAATTGAAACCCATAATAAGGAACATCTCGGAAACGGTTAAGTCTAGGAAAAATGTATACGAAAAAAGTTGTGTGTTTAATGTATGTACGTATGTATATGTATGTATGTATGTGTGTGTGTATGTATGTATGTATGTAATGTATGTATGTAATGTATGTATGTATGTAATGTATGTATGTATGTATGTATGTATGTATGTAATGTAATGTAATGTAATGTAATGTAATGTAATGTAATGTAATGTTATGTATGTATGTTATGTTATGTTATGTTATGTTATGTTATGTTATGTTATGTTATGTTATGGTATGGTATGGTATGGTATGGTATGGTATGGTATGGTATGGTATGGTATGGTATGGTATGGTATGGTATGGTATGGTATGGTATGGTATGGTATGGTATGGTATGGTATGGTATGGTATGGTATGGTATGGTATGGTATGGTATGGTATGGTATGGTATGGTATGGTATGGTATGGTATGGTATGGTATGGTATGGTATGGTATGGTATGGTATGGTATGGTATGGTATGGTATGGTATGGTATGGTATGGTATGGTATGGTATGGTATGGTATGGTATGGTATGGTATGGTATGGTATGGTATGGTATGGTATGGTATGGTATGGTATGGTATGGTATGGTATGGTATGGTATGGTATGGTATGGTATGGTATGGTATGGTATGGTATGGTATGGTATGGTATGGTATGGTATGGTATGGTATGGTATGGTATGGTATGGTATGGTATGGTATGGTATGGTATGGTATGGTATGGTATGGTATGGTATGGTATGGTATGGTATGGTATGGTATGGTATGGTATGGTATGGTATGGTATGGTATGGTATGGTATGGTATGGTATGGTATGGTATGGTATGGTATGGTATGGTATGGTATGGTATGGTATGGTATGGTATGGTATGGTATGGTATGGTATGGTATGGTATGGTATGGTATGGTATGGTATGGTATGGTATGGTATGGTATGGTATGGTATGGTATGGTATGGTATGGTATGGTATGGTATGGTATGTATGTATTGCGGTTTCCCCTATCTCTTAAGACTTACGGGCTATTTAGAAGTCATTCGGAATGAAGAGTCTAGAGGCTATTCCCAGAAAATTAAGAAACGGATTTCGCTTTGCATGAAGAAATCTTAGAAATTATGGTGTTTTAATGGAAATCATTAGAGTCAATTTTGAGACAATGTTCCATGTTTTTTCCCAGAAATCTTCATGTCACATCCTTGGAAGATAGTAAAATTAAGTACCAAGTTTGGTATTCAACCGACTTTACGTTTTTCAGTTGTATTTCTACAAACATACACACACAAATACGCACACAGACACTTTTCTAAAAATGCTTTGTTTTTGGATTCAGGAGGACATAATATATATATATATATATATATATATATATATATATATGTTAGGTAGGTAGACTGAAAAATTGAATGCCTTACCCGGGATTTGAACCACGGATCTCCCGGTCTCCAGCCGGTTGCTCTGCCACTGAGCTACCATAGCAACATGACGGCATACTGAATTCATCTGACCCGCATTTTTCCTAGTAAATCACAAGGTTATTTCAAATTATTTTGAAATATACATATATATATTTATGTTGGGTGAAACATCTCTATCTAATATTTGGATGAAATACAATACCTTCTATAGTCCAATGTACATTGTATATACGTGCTGGAGAAAGTGAAAATGTAGATGTTGTTAAAACACAGTTATCATATACATTTTTATGGGGTTAACCATTTCTGATGAATGTTAATCATTCATTACTGGGTTAAATACTTAAATTTTTCTCATACCGTAATTAGTCGATTTATGGTCATGCTAATAGAACCGAATTTCAATAACATGATCCCAGCTTTTAAAATATTAATGATGCATGGTAGATACGTTGCGGTTTTGGCAAAAACTGCCACTCAAGGGAGTTAAAAAAAAAGTGCAGCTAAACTTTTAGACAAAAGAAAACAAAATCATACTAGCGGTGCTCCTTCCTGGGAAACACTAGAAGAGTATAGCAAGACTATGTGTAATTTTTAGAGCCTATAAGGGGGAATCTGCATGGAAAGGTATATCCAAGCTGTTATACTGTGGGAGAAACGATTAGTCGAAAAAAATAAGGAACAGAAAACTGACATAGGTAAATTTTCCTTCGCAAATAGAACAATTAACGAATGAAAAAAAGAAATATCTGCAGTGTTACTGGAGACTGCTAAAAATTAAATAATTTTTAAAAATATACTAAATAAGAGTGATTTTATATTCGGGATAGTAAACATAAACATTGCGTTATCATTAGTATTATAACACTTTGAATATTGTATTATTATTGCTGTTGTTGTCATTAACATTATTATTTTTACTTTTTCTACATGTATAATGTAATACACCCAAATATTTGATACCGAGATTTCACCACAAATACATATTTTGGATCCTCCTGAATTAAAAAAAAGTATTTTTAAAAAAAGGTCCGTGTGTGCGTGTGTGTGTCTGTGGACAATATAGCTCAAAAACGAAATCACCGTTAAATACCAAACTTGCGACACCAAGAATGCGACACGAAGATTTTCAAGAAAGTCCCCCCACCTCTAACTACCCTTGACATAGAACTTTTTTCGAAAAATTTGATATTCTCAAAGTGGCTCTAAAGATTTTCATTAAGTATATCGTATATTAAAGATATTTATCTTGCAAATAAAATGTGTATCTTGAATTTTCTGGGAATAGCCTCCAAAGAGTACTTCATTCTGGATGAATTTTGCATAACTGATAAACCATAAGAGATAGACAAAAGCTAACTTAACATAAAATGTAAAGCTCGTTAAAACACATAATTTATGTTACTTTTTACGTGTAGTTGGACGCTTCTGAGATATTCCTTATTATTGGTTTCAGTTTATACTTTTCTCAAATGGGAATTTGCCAACTGCTGTCCATACAAACAAAGGAGCTCCAGTCACATAGCAACCAGCTTTTGACTATTACTTTAACCTATGGATGCCTTCTACTTACATGGGGGCAACTAATAAGACCATTTCTGCTAATTTCTTCTCGATTAGCATTAAGTAAGCGGAAGAATAAACTTTTTTAATAATAATTTGTTGCAGAAATGTAGAGAAAACCATGTGAATAGATTTTTTGGTAGTATACTATGATGTATTGTCATTCTGACAGGATATTATATTGCCCATGTTGTTTGTTTATTTTAATTATATTGTACATTGCATTATTTCATTGACAGCGCTGCCACCGGGCTATGCCCTAAGCAGTGAAATAAAGTATCTATCTAGTATCGCTTTAGCATATTCTTATTTCGCCTCTACATTTATGGAACTAAGTAATAAGACAATTCTGCAAATGTTTGTCTGGATTAGTATGAGTAGATAGAAGAATAAATCTCTACAAGGAGATTTATTAGAGAATAGGTAGGATGAGTCATGTGAATGGAACACATGAGGTATTTTATAGGTGTAGGATAGGTATGTATGTTGCAGTAGTAGTGTTTTGTTTGAAACGTTTAGTAATTACGTAATGAGCTGGTCGTGAGTCGAGGAATGGTAATCTCTCGGTATTCTATCAGCTTGCCTCATGCATTTCACAGAATGGGAGATGAAAGCAGAACGCAGTTGAGATGTGGTTAGTGAGCTCATTGTTCCAGGTCCCTCCGGATTCATACAAACTTGTTGGCTCTTCACCGGAAGTGGCGGTAAACTTGCTATTCCGCCGTAGTTTCCAACTTGCCTGGAATATAACAGTATAGTAGTGTAACACTACCTCCCGCATTTGATCCACACCGACCTCGCAGTTAGCATCATTTCCTCTCATTTTTACTTTCTCTAGCCCGCATGTACAATGTACGTAGCGGATAGTATTCTACCCAAAAATTCAATGTTGAGATTTCAAAGAAATATATGTTTTGGGGTGACATAAGGCCGAAAAAAGCAGTTTTAGAAAAAGGTCAGATTGTGTGAGTGTCTGCGGACAGCATAGCTCAAAGACTGTTAAATACCAAACTACCCTTGCAGAAAATATCGAAAATTTCGATTTTCTCGAAAATGGCTGTAAGAATTTTTATTAAAATACCGTATATTAAGGATATTTACACGACAAAAACATGTATATCTTGAATTTTCTGGGAATGCTCTCTAGAGACCTCTTTATACTGGATGAATTTTGCCGGACTTTGCATAACTGGTTAACCGTAAGAGATAGACAAAAACTTACTACACCAAATATGTACATATAGTTAAAAACACACGATTTATGTCATGTATATATTTCCTTGTTATTGGTTTCAGTTTTAAAGTAGATAATTGAAATTTTCACATACGGGAATTGGCCAATTTATGGCAACGCAAAAAACAGATTTCAATCCCATAGGAACCACATTTTAAATCATTCTACTGTCCTTTAGCTTAGTACATTTTCTTATTTCCCTTCTGTTTATGTTTCTGCTAGTGTTTATCTCGATTAGCAGTAGAGGGGATAGAAGAATAAGCTTATTAACAATAATTTGTTGCAGGGATGTAGAGTAAGTTGTGTGAATGGAACACATCAGATTTTTACTTTCTCTAGCCGCAAGTACAATGCACATAGTGGAAAGAGAAGGTACCTATTGTATTCCACCCAAAAATTCGATGTCGAAAATTCATCGGAAATACATGTTTTAATACCTCCTTAATTAAAAAAAAATGTTTAGAAAATTTTCCGAGCGCGCGTGCGCGCTTGCGTGCCTGTGTGTGTCTATGTCTGAACAGCATAGCTCGAAAATGAAAAGGCTGTTAAATACCAAACTTGGTGTTTACGTTTGGTATTTTCCAAGGATCCGACACGAAGATTTTCAAGCTACCCTTTATAATAACTCCATGGCACGACAGCTCACGGGGAACCTTGGCCTACCGCCCGGCCGCTGCGTCCCCCATCTCGGTCCACTACAGACGTCATGGATGGGGTGCGCAGTATTGGAGGGTGAGACGTGGTCAGTGCCTCGAATCCCCCGGCCGGTTAATGCGGTCCCCATGACCTGGAGCCGCTACTTCTCCATCAAGTAGCTCCTCAATTGGCCCCCCAGGGACCTTACGAGGCTGAGTGCACCCCGGACCAGGTCTCCCAGCGGGGGAAAAATTCCCACGCCGGTACTGGGGATCGAACTCAGGTCTCCCGCTTGGTAAGTAGCAACGCTACCACCGCGCTAAGGAGACGACCCAAGCTACCCTTTACATGAAATATTTTTTTTGGAAATTTCGGATTTCTAAAAAATAGCTCAAACGATTTTGTTTAAAATCCTGTAAATTAAAATATTTACATCCAAAATAAAATGTATATCTTGAATTTTCTAAGAATAACCTCTGAAGACCTCTTTATTCTAAATGAATTTCACCGAATTTTGCTTGACTGCTGAACCGTAAGAGATAGAAATAAACTTACTGCGCAAAAAACTTAGACCTCGTCACAATACATAATTTATGTGGTTGTTGTGGAGGTAATCGTTTCCAAGATAGTCCTTGTTATTGATTTCAATTGTAAAGTACTTATACTTTTCTCAGACAGGAAGTGTCCGTTTTTCTTTTGTTCAACTTTTGGCCAAGCAAAGAAGCGATTTGCCATGAAAATCGCATAACGATACCTTTTAAACCATGTTACTATCCCTTTATCCTATGCATTCCCTTAGTTCTCTTTTACTTATAAGGAACTAAGTAATAAGAACATTCTGCTAATGTTTATCTCGATTAGCATGGTGTAGAGATAAGAATAATATTTTGTAAGACGTTTGTTTGTAGATCAGCTAGAGAAAGTCCTGTGAGTGTAACATATCATAATTTTCAGGTATGCTTCCAGGTTAGTACTGTATGGCATTGCGGGCAGATGATGCAGATGCATACTGAATGGAATATTTCTCCCTGTCATGTTTCTTATAGGGTTGCTCGCTAACCTGTATTAATCCGCGCAGTGTCACCTTCACGTTTCCTCTGATTTGCTAATGTACACATTTGAATGGTGAAATAGAGTCATGTATCACCCAAGCATAGGCGATAAAGGAATATAAACATTCTGTTATGATACACACATGCTATCGCCATCCTAAGAGAGGTATGAACTAAAAGATCCTTCTACCGGGTGACCCAAAAACGTCCGAACGGTTGCGCGGTGTTTTGTCAGTCCGCGCCCTCGTTGTTGCCATCTATTACTATCATAGAAAAGCGCGGATGAAGTCATGCAACATTGTTAAAACTATTTTTAAAGGGTTTACCTACCAATGTTATTAAAGGAGATGCTGAAACTGGCCACCGCCGTTGTCCATACATTTCTGGCCCCTCAGTAGGAGACTATCCATTACTCGCAGTAGTTCACGTTGTAAAATTCTGGCAATTTCATGGCGGATATTTTGTTTTAATTCCTCTAGGGTGTGTGAGTTTGTCTTGTATACTTTATGCTTTAAGTTACCCCAGAGATAGAAATCACAGGTGCCTAGGTTGGGGGACCGATTGGGGCCACAAATCGTTTCTAATAATAATTTAGACCTGAAAACACTTTCAATTTTCTCATCGAAATATTGGCTTTAGGAGCTGTTGAATAGTCTTGTTGAAAAAAAGGCAAAAATCTCGCTCCTTGTCAATTAATTCTCTAAACAAGGGAGCAAAATTGTATTCACGTATGTACAGGCGTCTGTTGACTCGAAAAATGTGGGCCTATAACTCTTTCCCCCTAATGGAGCAACATATATCAATTGTTTTCCTATTGAAGAGGTATTTCTTGAACAATAGTAGGTTTCTCAGAGCTCCAATAACGATTAATTTATTTACCCACATATCCATGGAGATGGAATCAAGACTCGTCCATGAAAAATATTAAATGTAGGGCGATCACCATTGTATACATTACTAAGAGTCCACTCACAAAATGTGTTAGCACATACAAATCATAAATAAATACACGCTGTGCAGGAGAAAACAAATGCTGAGCCATTATACGATTTTTGACTAAGTACAGTACAAAATAATAAAGCAAACTGGTAATAACTCAATCACACGATATCACCGTCAGCTCAATACTGCACTTTCAGAGCAGAAAAAAACAGTTCAGCACCGTGACCTTGTGTACAACAGCTTTGTGGTATCATGTTTTCGTGTGCGCAGTTTAAAAACACCGCACTGTGATTCAGATGTTTTTGGGTCGCACGGTATTTCATAATAAGAATTTACATGCATTTCAGATGCACTAACTCTCTTATGTAATCTATGCTATTCTTACGATTTTGAGAACTTGCATTTGACAATTCTCTTCGAATATATTAAGATAAATAAACGTGTTAAATAAGGAACTAATTTGTACCATATAACAACCTATTCCTCGACGACAGCCAAGGAGAGGTGACTATTGTAAAATAGAAGAAAACAAACCCTAATGTATTACTCCGCCGATCACATTGAAGTACCACGTGGAGTTACGGTGGAACTTGGTTGTCCTGAAAATGGATTACCTCGAGTAGAATGAACATTTTGCAACTTGGGAGTTGTTGATTTTTTAACATGTCGTCTTATTTCTTACACCCTAAACTTCTAATACATAACAGGTATAGTGCACAGATAAAGGCGATACCTGAATAGGCCGGCAGCAATAACTATGTACTATTTTGCGTGATTAAAATAAGCTTAACTGCTCTTGAGTTAAGGTTTTATAAATCATTCATTTAATGACTAATTCATGTTATGTTTTTACTTTCTCTAGCACATATGTACAACGTACATTATAGGTAGAGTACTGCATTCCACCCAAAACTGTGTTACCGAGATTTTACAGTTAATACACGCTTTAGGGTTTCTTTGTCGAAAAATAGTTTATTGCGTACTAAGAAGTGTAACATTAGAGGTCGAGAATGCATATTGGGAATACGAGATCCGCAGGGCCGAGTTTTTCCAAGCACTCGAGATCTGATAGGTAACTTGCAGTTCGTGGTTAGCTAATTACTTTTCAAATACTTGAAATAAAAATTGTAAAAAAAAATAAATAAATCAAAGTTGTTTTTCAATATTTTATTGAGAATAAGAAAACATGAATTCTTATGTGAACAAATGAAAGGCTACATCTAAATTATGGGGACAAATCCTTTTTATAAACTCTTTTGTTAATGAATTTTCTATACTTGATGTAGCTCATGTCTTGATGTTACGTCATTTCCTAATTGCACTGTAAGTATTAATGACCCTTCAAACTCTTACTGTAAATACTTTCAAACTCTTACTGTAAACACTTAGTGCTTTTTGAGATGGCAATGAATTGTAAATTTAGCTTACATTGCCAAATATGTGTTCAGAATAATTAACTTACATATCAAGTATTTCAAAAAAGAACTTTTAGAAAAAGGTGCGTCTTAGTGTATGGTATGCTCGTCTGTCTGTGGACATAGTAACTCAAAAACGAAAAACCACTAAAATACTAAAAAACTTATTATTTAAGTTTAGAATCTTATAAGGATGAGACGCGAAGATTTTTAGGAAAATACCCTCTCCCTAAATTACCCTTTACATGAACATTTTCAAAAATTTGGATTTTCTCAAAACTGGTTCTAACGATTTTGATTAAAATACTGCTGCACATTAAAGATATGTACATTATAAACAAAATGCATGTCTTTAATTTCCTGGGAATAGTCTTTGAAGACCTCTTCATTCTGGATTATTTGCATAAGTGGTAAAGGGTAAGAAATAGATATAACCTCGCTGAACAAACAATGTAGATCTCGTTAAAACACACAATTTATGTCATACCATACATATATTTTCACGGAGTTGATCATTTCCGAGATATTTCTAATTATTGGTTTCAGTTTAAAAACACTTAAACTTTTCTCATAGGGAAATTCGTAAACTCGTGGCCACGCAAAGAAAAAGATTTCATTCCCATAGCATCCACATTCTAAAACATGTGACTCTCGGTTAGCTAGTGTATTATTTTATATTTATAAGGAACTAAACCATTCCTGTAAATGTGTATCTCGATCAGCAAGAAGTATATAGAAGAACAACCTTATTAACAATAATTTGTTGCAGAGATGAAAAGAAAGTCGTGTGAATGGCACACCATATATTTTGGATTTAGGTATCCTCAAATCAGGCATGTTCGATGAAATCTCGGAATCAATTATAGGGTAGAATGCAATACTTACTGTACATGCATATATGGTAGATAAAGTAAAAGCAGTAACCAATGAACAATGTTATACTCGGAATTAAATATAAAATTGGTAAAATAACTTTTTTAATAAATGCACCTAACACATTTGAAAAATCGACAGTTTGTGAGATATATTTTTTGTTTGAATTTTATTTTAGTTATCAGTCAGAATTACACTGATTTTTTTGAGTTATTTCAAAATAAAGAAATCTGATGTGTACATCCATATAACTTTTTCGAGCTGTTCCACAAACAAATTTTTGTTACAAAATATTATTCTTTTATTTACGTCATGCTAATCAGATAAACATCAACAGAAATAATCATATTTCTTGCTTCCTCTTAAGTAGGAGAAAAATTAGGGAATAAATTAGGCTAAAGTGACATTCAATTTATTTAAAAGCTGGTCGCTATGTGAAACAATTGAGGTTCGGTCCGCTTTGCGTGGCCCCGTTTGGGAAAATTTAATTAGTTTAAAATTCAAACCAATAACAATGAATATTTGAAAACGATCTACTCCAGAAGAACGACACATATAGCATAATTTTCCGAGTTTCAGTGATCGACGTTTTCAAGTTTTTGTCTATCTCGAACCCGTGACCTGCGGGTAAGAAGTCAGCTCGCTGACCAGTCGACCATGGAGGCAGTCAAAAAAACATGAAAAACGTTGAGAAAAATCACGAATCATGAAAATGTGGTACGTTTTCTACCCCAAGTGTGTTATAAATTCTTGCAAAAAGACTTTAAAAACTCGTATTCATATTGTTTTGTCTTTCCCGCTGGAATATTAGAAACAAAAGATTTTATAAGGCAGAACACGTAAACATTTGCTATTATTTCCTCATGTTTGCACTGGCTTTTGTTTGTAAGGTTATATAACGAAATAAATTTCACTTTAGTAAACCTCACATTGTGCTGTTAACTGTTATACTAAGAACCATTAAACTGCATAATGCACACGTTATTCAGAGAACACAGCAGTAAAAAGTAAAACACTACATATAAATTACTCTTCTCACTCTGGGGATTATGCAGCCCCGACTCTCTCTGGTGGCAATAAAATAAATAACAAGTGAATTACACTAATTGTATTTTATTAAAGCGACACAAGCTAGCTTTAATGGAAAACATTTTATTTTACCAAACAAATTATTTTGTCGTAAATTCTCAAATTTAATTTTTACATTAACAGCGTTTTGTTTACGTTGTAAGAAAACAAAAGCTTAACTGTGTAACGTTTATTGCTCCCAATTAGATCATTAATGTAGGTTATGGAATGTGGTGATCGACATTGTTAAAGCCAGTCTTTGTAATACAAAATCGTTCTGATGTGCTCCATACCCATGACTTTCTTTACATCACTGTAACAAATTATTGTTAAAAAGTATGATCTTCTATCTACTTAATGCTAATCGAGATAAACATTAGCATAAATATTCTTAATCACATGCTTTTTTGTAAGTAAAAGGAAAATAAGGGAATACACTAGGCTAAAGTGGTAGCAAATCTTTTAAAACCCGGTTGACGTGAGTATGATATCCGTTACTATGTAAGGTCAGAAGTTTACAACTTTCCATATGAGAAAAGTTTAAGTATTTTAAATCTGAAACAAATAACCAGGAATATCTCAGAAATGGTAAATTTAACGAAAAATAGGTATATGACATAAATTGTTTGTTTCAACGTGGTCTACATTTTTGTGTAAGAAGTATTTATCTAATTCTTACGGTTTATAAGTTACGCAAAAATTAGCAAAATTCATTGAGATTAAAGGGGTCATTAGAGGCTATTCCCAGAAAATTCAAAATACGCATTTTATTTGTCATATAAGTATCTTTAACATACAGTATTTGAATCAAAATCGTTAGAACCATTTTTGTGAAAATCAATATTTTCGAATAAAGTTCCATGTAAAGGGTATTTTGTGGACGGGGGATTTTTTCTCAAAATTTCGTCGCTTCCTTGGAAAATACTAAACTTCAATACCAAGTTTGGTATTACACTATCTTTTCGTTTTTGAGTTATCGTGTTCACAGACACATGGACACACACGAACCTTGTTCTAAAAATGCTATTTTGGATACAGGGATCCTAAAACGTGTATTTCCGCTGAAATCTCTGTATCGCATTTTGGGTGGAATACAATACCTTCTCTATACAGTATGTGCATAGTACGTGTAGAGAACGTAATAGGCGACCTTACTCGGGGATTTTAACTGTGAGCATTTTAAAATATCTCATGGTATATTCACACGGTTTTCTCTACCAGTATCGTTTAGTATGGTTGGTAGATAGGATGCAGGGGACTTTGCACTGAACTTGCTAAGCTGTTGCACCTATACTCGGGAAGGAGGGATGAGGTGGCCTGAGCCAGGAGTGATGACACAAAAGCCCTACAGTTACCAGACCGAAATTCTGCGGCATTCGGACAGATAGTTCGGGGACTCCGCCCCACATATGCCACATACGAGTAGAAACATTAAGGAAATGGAACAAAAGAACGGGAAACGACGCCATATTATCCTACCGTAGCAAAACCACTAGAACAAAGAATGGAATTAACAAATCTCACCACCATGTTAACAGCACACGGAAGATTCAGGACGTACTGTTATACATTCCACATAATTGAGGTTAGATACCAAACAACAGATCAGAATACGGCAGAAACATGCTGAACAAAGGGAAAAAAAATCAGATTTGTCCCATTCACATGACTTTCTCTACATCTCTGTAATAAGCTATTTACTTCATTCTAATCGAGATAAACACTAGCACAAATGCTTCCTTGTAAGCATAAGAGAAATAATGGAATACATAGGCTAAATCGATAGTCAAATCGCTTAAAAGCTTGTTCCCGTGTGGATGAAATCTATTTCTTTGCTTTGCCAGGAGCTGACAAGTTCCACTATGTGAAAAGTTTAAGATTTTAAAACTGAAACAAATAACCAGGAATATCTAAATAATGGTCAACTCCACAAAAAAAAATGTATATGGCATAAATTATGTGTCTCAACGAGCTCTACCAATTTTGAGTAGTAATTTTAGTCTACCTCTTACAGTTTATTAGTTAAGTAAAATCCAGCAAAAGTCGTCTACAATGAAGAGTTCTTCACAGGCTATTCGCAGAAAATTCAAAATATACATTTTATTTGTTTTAATATACGGTATTTTAATCAAAATCTTTAGAGCCAATTTTGAGAAAATCAAAATTTTCGAAAAATTTTCCATGTAAAGAGTAGTTTGGGGTGGGGGTGTTTTCCTCAATCTTCGTGTCGCATCCTAAACTTATATACCAAGTTAGGTATTTTACCCACTTTTTGCTTTTGAGTTTTCGTGTTCACAGACACACAAACACTCGCACACTGATTACACGGACTCACACGGACCTTTTTCTAAAAATGCTTCTTTTTGGATACAGGGGACCCTAAAACTTCGATTTAGGTGAAATCTCGTTATCGAATTTTTGGGTGGAATGCAATACGTACTCTTTATACTATGTACATAGTACGTGTAGAGAAAGTAAAAATTAAGGACAAAAATAAGAAAAACAAGAGGAAAATGGTCAGAAAGTATACCAGCAGTAATAGGAGAATTTCTAAAAGATTTCTGTGAAAATGTGAATACTATTAACCTAGAAAGTGTGTAGTATAAAACAAAACGGTAACATAATACACATAAACAAAAAACAAAACAAAAACCAGATGTCCTTCCATACGCAACGAAAAATAACAGAAAATCAGACATGTACTGTTACTAAAGTAATGGAACATGTGAATGAGTAAAGGTATTAAGAAAATAAGGGTCAGTCCTTATATCCCTTCAACCAGATGAATGGGTCGACGGACGGTCAGAGTTTCCGATTGCTTCTTTTTCCTTGTCACGCCGCACTAAAGCACCATAGGCAGCACTACTAACAACTTCCAAAGAGACCAATGGGGCAAAGGATGAACGGAATTATAATGGTACGACATGGAGATATAGGATATTCTAGGGATAAAAGAAACTACTCTAGTATTCGCCTTGCGACCTGGGAAATGCATGCATGGGTCAGAGTGGGTGGTCGCTGGTGACGGAAATCGTGACCTCCGGAATGCGCGTGTATATATCCGAAATTTCAATTTGAGTTATGATGTTCACACACACTCACACAGGCACAATCATATACATCAACCGTTTTCTAAAGTTAGTTTTGATTCTCTACTAATGTACATAGTAGGTATAGAAGGTATGGTATTCCACTCAAAAATTAGATACTGAAATCTCCTCGTAAATGTATATTTTTATACTAGCAAAAGATTTTTTGCTTGCAACAGCTACAAAACGAAAAGTCGATATTTAGTTTAACATGTTCTAATGATGCGACACGAAGATTTTAAATAAAATTCACTCACGCTAAACTAACCCTTACACTAACATTTTTTGAAAACTGTATATCTTTTTAAATATATCTCTAACGGTTTAGATTAAAATGGCATATGATTTAAGATATTGAGATGTATTTCTTTGGCATCCCTGCATAATAAAAGCAATTGTCTTATTATCAAGTATTTCTACAATCTACAATACTTTAATTAGCTTAATCACATGTTTTATATAAGCAATATAATGTAATATTTCGTATTTAAATCTTAAATTGTAATGTTAGCTATGTTAACATGTGTTAAGTCAAAGCTGAAAACTAATCGGTAGAATATTACAAAGGGACCCTATACTGTATGTGAAAGTCTTGAGAATTTGCAGGATTTATTTATTTTACATGCGTTCATCAAAGATATAAGTGCGAACTCGAGAAAGGTCTCAAACATTCTGCGAAGTGGGTATTTTTCATTGTAATAGTTTATCACATGGTACCAATACAATAGAATCACGTGATCTGATGACGTAGGGTGTAACTTTTAGCACCAAGTGTTAACAATAAGTGTTAGGGATGACATCTTCCTTAGATGCCTATTTAAGGTGCAACAAACTGAAAATCCACACGAAGTTTCCGGTCTCTCAGAGGCGTAATCTGCGCCACTCGTCATCATGAAATCGCGCCTAAACTTTAAGTGCGTACATGTATTCACTACAAGACTACAAATGTAACAGTGAAAAACATTGAGCTCAGTGGTATCTTAATATGTGTTATCAAGGTTTCTCAGAGCTTAAACGTACTTATATTTAAATGTGATTCATAATATTTTGTCGAGGTGACTTCGCCAAGAATGCTTGATGTTCAGCTTTAGAAAATAATCACAAGAGTGAAAAAGGATTCTGTTTCCTTCATTTATTAATCATCCAGTAGCATTACCTGTGTACTTTTCCTGCCACCACCCCAAAATTAAATGCTCTACTAAACCTATAACAGCAAAGCCGAGGCACAGAATCTACATCTTCTACCAGGTAGGTGCATACTCAGACAGTCCTGCATCAAGTATGGTGGACTCATTTAATTGCCTATATACTGTCTGTCATCACTCTGCAGACACAACCAAGTTAAGTATATAGTGCGTGACTTTTTAATATAGTTAATTCCCATTTTTATTGCTTGTGGCACCGCTGGCGATGACACTGGTGATACATGCAATAAAGATGGAGCCCTGGTGGAATGCTATGGTGGGGGGAAACCGGAGAACTCAGAGAAAACTCGCTCCTGCGCCGCTTTGTCCACCACACATCTCATACGCGTCGTTTGGAATCGAACCCGAAACGTCTAGGTGAGAGGCGATTGATCTAACCTCTCGGCCACGGCGCGGCCTTCGTGGCCCAACGACAACAAACACGATACAATATTTTTTATGAAAAATAAAATGTATGTATTGAATTTTCTGGCAATAGTCTCCGAAATCCCCTTTACTCAGGATGACCTTTATATAACTGGTAAACTGTAAGAAATAGACAAAATCTTACTACACGAAAACATAATTTATGTGCGATAAATGTTTTTATTGTAAATGATTTCCGATATATTCCTGATCATTGATATGAGCTTTTTCAGTACTTTTCAAACAAGAAACTTAAGTTTTATTTCGTTTTACTCCTAGTCATGGCTTAGCGACCAGCTTTGGAATATTTGATTATCGCTTTAGCCTAGTGTATTCACTTATTTACCTTCTACTTACAAGAAAGCAAGTAATAAGAGTATTTCTTTTATGTTTATTTCGATTATATGAAGTAGATAGAAGAATGAACTTTTGTAAGAATAATTTGTTTGCAGAATAGGTAGAGATGGTCATGTGAATGGAACACATCAGATTTTTGTATGCGAGGACCACGAAGCACATATTTATTGTAAAATATGGGTATCGAATTTCTATTTGAAATACAAATACTTCCCTTATCTGCTGTAGGCAATAGAGAAAATAAAAATTTAAATGCAATATCAAATGTTAACACAAAATAAATATACTATTTAGCAAAACGTACACTTACTGAGCTATTCTCTTTTGTTGCAGGTAAGTTACTTTCTCCAGAGAAGTTTGCAGTTTTACCACAGCTGGATGATAATGTACGTAAGATGGAATTGCTTCTAACATTTCAAAATGGTTAATCTTGCAGAATTCTTAGTTAATATCAGTAGTTGTTGAGAAGTTTGATAAAATTCGAAGAATAATTAACAGAAGCAGGAAAACCCACAACAGACTGTTGCGGAAAGACATTTCATGATGCATAGGAACTAACAACAGGCTGAGAATTTTGCATATTTTACTGTTTTCTTTTGGCCTGAAACGCACAATAATTGGTAGTATACTTCTATGTCCTTTGGAATCGATTCACAACATTTTCGTGTAACCTATTTTTGTTTATTTTGTTTATTTTTGGTTTTTGCAGAGTGTTAATAAACTATGTTGAAGAAATTTAAGAGATTATAGACGTGTCTGATTTCAGATAAGAAATGCATGGTGCACAGCAAAACATAACGTAGTTAGAAGGTGTTAAACTCATTGGTATCAAATTCAGATAAGTCGATGTTAAATCAATGTCAGATGAAAACATGGCTTGGAATATCTCTAAAATTGGCACACAAGTTTAGAAACATCGATTTTCAGCAATTTATTCACGTTCTCAAGTTTTACTACCGTAAACTTCTTTCAAATCTCAAACAGATCACTTCACAGTGCGGCACTATTCAGGGATCACCTTTTTTCTTATCTTAATGTAGCTTACTCCGGAAACATTTATGTAACCTGACAAATAAAATATATATCTTGAATTTTCTGAGAATAGCCTCTCAAGACTAGATTATTCTGTATGCATTTTACGGAATTTTGCATAACTACTAAATCGTAAGAGATGGACAAACACTTATCACACAAAACATGTAGAACACGTTAAAACACACAATTTATGTTATATAATTTTTTTGTCGTATAATTGATTCATTTTTTAGAAATTCCTTATTTCTGGTTTCAGGTTTAAAAACTATACTTTTTTTCATACAGAAATTTGTTAACTGCCGTCCATAAAAACAAAGGTACTTCTGTCACATAGCAACCAGCTTTTGAATATCACTTTAACCTATGGTACTCCCTTTAATCCCTTGTACTTACAAGGAAGCAAGTAATAAGACTATCGCTGCTAATTTTTTCTTGATTAGCATGAAGTGAGTAGAAGAATAAACTTTTTAATAGCAATTTGTGGCAGAGACGTAGAGAAAGTCATGTGAATGGAACACACGAGATTTTTCTTTTAAGTCCATGCAAGAAGTGCTGCTTGATGGAGAGATTCGATCTTGGAGAGGAATACTGTCTTTTGTCATAACCATTACACCAAAAAGTACTCTCTCTAACGGCCCTTCGGTTTTATTGTTGTGTTCTCGAATACTATCAGTGGCGGACTGGTACATTAGAAACTGATATCCGTAACTTCCAAATTTGAACATACAGACTAGAAGTCTCCTATCTCAAATTACTTTTTTAAGACACCTCCACATTCTCAGGAAATATTCGATATAGTTCATTAATACTCTGTATGTGCATTTTCTGCCCTTCTTTGTTTTTTGTTGTTTTGTTGTTGTTGTTGCTTTTTTGTTTTTTGTTTTGTTTTTTGTTTTAGCTGTTTGTTGCGTTTTTAATATTTTCTCCTTTTAGTAACCATAACGTCATATTAGATGGACCTTCTCACAAAATGATTGAGTCCCAGCTCAGATATTGTTTTCTGGATGGCAGAAGTAAGATTGCTAGGATAAAACTTTGCTGTTATGAGCGTCGGAAATGAAATAAAAATGAATTGGAATTTTATTTATGGACGCTCTTTAACGCGTCCTATTCTATATTTGTCGGGAAACACCGCTTAATTTTGCTCAGAGTTCTCTGTTATTAAGCTTGAAGTTATTTTAGTGCCGTTAATCTACGACACGGGACTTCTTCCGAAGGATGTCGTGCTAAAGATTATTACGCGCGAGAAAATTCCATCGTACTCCGCCGGATTTGAACCCGCGACTTGGAGTGTATGAAATTAGCATGGTAACCATTACACCACGGAGAGTGACGCTCTATCGTCGGGTTTTACTTTCTGTACATAGTACATGATACATGTAGAGAAGGTATTGCACTCCACCTAAAATTCAATACCAAGATTTCACCGGCAATGCAAGTTTTAGTGTCCACTGTATCCAAAACAGAGCATTTTTAGAAAAAAGGTCCGTATGTGTGTGTCCATAAACACCAAACTCAAAACCGAAAAGTTAGTAAAATACCGAACTTTGTGTTTAAGTTTAGTATCTTCAAAGGAAAAGATACGAAGATTTTTGGAGAAATCCTCCCACCCCAAGATTACCCTTTTAATGGAAAACATTTCGAATATTTTGATTTTCTCAAAAATGGCTTCTACAATTTCGATTAAACTACGATATATTAAAGAAATTTACATGGCAAATAAAATGTTTATTTTGAATTTTCCGGGAATAGCCTCTGAAAACCTCTTTATTTTGGATGAATTTTTATGAATTTTGCATAACTGGTGAACCGTAAGAGAAACATAAAAACGCATTATACAAAGAGTGTAGATATCGTTAAAATACACAATTTATGTCATACATTTTTTCGTGTTTTTAGCAATTTTTTAGAGATTCGTTTTTTATTGGTTTCAGTTTTAAAATACTGAAATTGATCCCATACGGGAATTTGTCAAATTCTGGTATACAAAGAACCGTATTTCAATCACATGGCAGCCAGCTTTTAAAAGATTTGACTATCGCTTTAGCCTAGTACATTACCTTTTTTCCTCTTTTAGTTACAAGAAAACATGTAAAGACAATTTCTGCTAATGCTTATCTCGATTAGCATGAAGGGGATAAAACAATAGGATTTTTAGCAATAATTTTTACGGTGATGTAGAGAAAGTCATGTGAATGGAATACATCAGATATTTAGAATAACAATCAGCAGAAGTTCTTTCTACAGATTTCTGGAGAAAAGCCACTTTATGTTAGCATGAGCAGCTACACTAACAGCAATATTTTGCTATTATCTATTTACCCTTATGCTGATTTGCATCTAAAGAAATCCCATATTACCTGTACGTCGTTATAATGTAGCCTTCCCTCATTAGCGATACATTCACGACCACGTGGCGAGGCATATAATGCAAATAGAACTGAGCATTTTTAAAAATGTTCGGCCTCTTTAGACAAATTGCAGCCCAATTTCACGCAACATGTTTTAAAATGTAATTCTTCTAAAATTGGGAAAATTTGGATCAGCAAATATTTGCTGTAGCACTTTATAAACCCTTTTCATTTTTAAAAAGAAGTTACGCAAATTGCAATCTTCACAAAATCACCACATTCCTGCATCGCGTATTTCACACACTTTTTTTTTCCGGCTGTTACCACTTCTTTTTCAGCCCTTTTTACTTTCTCTGTACGAACTATGTACATAGTGTATAGAGAAGGTATTGTATTTCACCCAAAAATTCGATACCAAGATTTCACTATTACAAGTTTTGAGACTCCCTGAATCCAAAAAAAATATTTTTAGAAAAATGTCCATGTGAACATCTGTCTGTCTCTCAGTCTCTCAGTCTGTCTGTCTGTCTGTCTGTCTGTCTGTCTGTGTGTCTGTGGGTAGCATAGCTCCAAAACGAAAAGACCGTTAAAGCCCAAACTTGGTATTTAAGTTTGCTATCTTCCAAGGATGCGACATGAAGATTTTCAAGAAAATCCCCCACCCCAAACCACCCTTTACATGGAAAAAATTTCGAAAATTTTGATCTTCTTAAAAATGGCGCTAACGATTTTAATTAAAATGTCGTATATTAAAGATATTTACGTGACAAATGTATATCTTGAATTTTCTGGGAATAGCCTCTGAAGATTAGTTTATTCTGGATGAGTTTTACAGAATTTTACATAACTGCTAAACCGTAAGAAATGGACAAAACTTACTACACAGAAAATGTAGCTCACGATAAAACACCTAATTTATGTCCGATACATTTTTTCGTGCGTTTTATCGTTTTTAAGATATTCATAGTTTTTCGTTTCAGCTTTGAAAAACATACTTTTCTCATACAGGAATTTGTTAACTCCTGTCCATACAAACAAAGGAACTTCAGTTACATAGCAACCAGCTTTTTGCTATCACTTTAACCTGTGGTACTCCCTCATTTCGCTTCCACTTACAAGGAAGCAAGTAATAAGACTATTTCTGCTAATTATGCTCGATTAGCATGAAGTAAATAGAAGCATAAGCCTTTTAACTACAATTTGTTGCAGAGATGTAGAGAAAGTAATGTGAATGGAGCTCATCAGATTTTTTATACTTTTATCCGAAACACTGGAGAATCCAGACATTAGTTTCACCACTTCTTATACACATAGTATAGATTATTTCTTACAAAATTTATCATAAACATTGTCTTAACCTCCCTGTAACTCATTATTTAAACTTAATTTTTCACAAACACAAAGGATCGACGTCAGGGACAACTCGAGTGTACTGCGAAGACTTAGTACTGGAATTATTTGCACAAGAGAAACAGAATTTTAAGAAAGACAAAAAACAAGTGTTCAGTTTTTAATATGAGCTTTGCAAAAGAAAGGCGATTTATATCCTTTACATAACTTTGGTGTCCCAGCGTTGGATCTGGGGAGCGAGCATGCTCGCAATACATCCGCTCGCTTTTACTCGCTTGCTAGAAGGTGGAGTCATCTCAAGCTCCGGCGGCCGAACATCAACTTAGCCAACTTAAACAAATTGAAAAAATGCAGGCCGCTGCCAACATGCTACATAATTTTTAATTGAAATAAAAGCTGAAGCTTCCTTAACGAGGAACATACTCTAGATGTTCTCGGGCCTCAAGCCAGGGTGGGAAGCCATCGACGTTTCGGAAGAGATGTCCGCTCCCAAAACATTGACGGCTCCGCATCACCTTGAGATCCGAAGACACCTAGGATATACTATTGTTTTTACTTTCTCTGTACATAGTGTGTAGAGAAGGTATTGTAATGCACCCAAAAATTCGATACCGAGATTTCACCGAAAATAAATTTTTTGCATCCCCCTGTATACATAAAAAAGCATTTTTAGAAAAAGGTTCCTGAGTGCGTATGTGTGTGTGTCTGTGTCTGTCTGTCTGTAAGTAGCGTAGCTCAAAAACCAAAAGACTGTTAAATACCAAACGTGGTATCTTCTAAGGATGCGACACGAACATTTTCAAGAAAATTCCACCACCCCCACCAACTCTTTACATGGAACATTTTTCGAAAATGACTGACAACCGAAATGTATATCTAGAATTTTCTGGATGACTTTTAAATAAATGGCAAACCGTAAGAAATATACCAAAACTTACTAAACACAAAATGTAGTTCTCATTAAAATACACAATTTATGTCATTTGCTCTCTCTCCTTTCTTTCCTTCTTTTTTTGTACAGTTTACCTTTTCAGATTTCCGGATTATTGGTTTCAGTTTTAGCCACTTAAACGTTTCTCTAACGGGAAGTCATCGGTTTTCGTCGTTTCCCGTTTGTTCACTCCTGGCAAGACAGATTGGAATTTCAATTGTTTGACACAGCGAACGGCTTTGAGACTATCTGTTTGGCCTGAGGATTTTCCTTATTTCCCCATCTACATAAGAGTAATTCTGCTTGTGTTTACTTTGATTAGCATTATGAAGATGACGGATTAATGTTTTGAATAAAATGTTTGTTTACCGAACAGTTAGAGGACATCATGTGAATGGAACACATTAGATTTTTGCCGTTCTACTTACAAGGAACCAAATAAGGGCAATTTCTGCTAATGTTTATCTAGATTATCATGAAATAGATAAAAGCATATGCTTTTTTCTTTTTTACAATAATTTGTTACAGAGATGTAAAGAAAGTTATGTGAATGGAACAATTAGATTTTTTTCACATAAACCGTTGTAGGACAGCAGTTGAGATAATAAGAGTCAGCCTGAATACTTCATTGACATAGTCGGGATTTGAACTACTGATCTTCCGATCTCTAGCCGGTTGCTTTAATCACTGAGCTATCTTGTCAACATGCCGAAACAAAACTAAATTCCTCAATTGACTGGAATGTTTCCCGGTAAACCATAAGGCGATCTTAAATTATTTTGAGATGAAACGCCAATGGTGACTTGCAATGTGATAAGTGTTTTTAAGTCGTGGGCTTCATAGTTTAACCAACTAACCTACTAAACACTATTGTTTTTCCCCCATTAGTCAATGGTTAACCAGCCTTACGCTTTATATCACTTGAAGACTCGAGAGCATAACTGAACGCTTCTGAGAGGAAACACCTCAGTCCTTCTCCCAGTGTTGTGAAGTCCTCCCTACTTGCTTAGGGTAAGATATGTGCCCACCTTTGCACAGTAAACGCTTATTTGTGTCCTAAACCGTGAAAATGTCGTCTTAGTTTGTATGAAGAGTAATTTATTTATTCTGTGACGAGATTGCAAGCGTTTGATCTCACTGACACTTCAATATCCGGGGAGAAAGATGCACATAATCGAAATAATGCACCTAAATGATTCTCAATTACTATAGACCCAATGTAACACTTGAAACTTTCACGGCGAGCGTTATTAATCATGGCTTCACGGGTGATTAGCCGTGTCATTCGGCCATTCAAAGTTTCATAGCCTTCTTCAGGGACTGAGTGAAGTTTGCAACGCAACGAGCAGATAGCAGGCTCAGGGCAGCCCGACGGTGTGTTCGTCGTGTTCCTATTCTTGCAAGAATTACACCACGGGAATGACTGGAATGTGGGGTTTGCAGGATGGTGGGTGAAAATGAGGTTGGGGATCGACAGCAGGTAGCAAGTATGCTCCTCAATGGTTGCCAGTCATAGTGCAACGGCCATTGTGCACCGCTGGTGTAATTATTTTACAAAATATTTATTTTGGGGTTGAATTTTTGAAGTCGAAGCGACTCTTGAAGGATTGTAAGGAGCTTAGACATAGCAGCTGTTTGGTGGTGCTCCTTCGTTACGGGTGATGTCCTAAGCCATGCAGGGAAGCCGGAATCGCCTGAAGCGGCAGTTTCTGGGATTATAATTTCCAAGAGACCTAACGAGGACGCTCCGATGGAATAGTAAACCTTCGTGTAATTTGAATGCCCGACACCTGGCCTCGTCCTCCAGGTATGGTAGACCAGATGGCTCGTGCATGAATCTTCGTAGGAAATCCTAAAGACACGGAATAGATGACCCGAAGGCATCTATTCTGTTCCCGTTGAAACAACAACAGACTGGCCGCCATGCCCCAGATCTCACAGGTGTAGATTAACAAGGGGACTATGAGAACCCTTAAACGGCGCAAGTTAAGGAGAACCGGCATCGTGGATTTCAGCATCGGGTACAGGGAGGCCGCAGCCCCAGTGCCCCAACACTTCAGTTCCCTGATGTGCTCCCCAAAAGTGACGCCCTTATCAAGCTTCACTCCCAAGTAGGTGATGGCGTTCGCCCATTCAATCCTTCGTCTGAGGTACGTGAATGAAGTGAAGTTTATGGGAAAGCAGATCTTGGTGCAGAGGATAGCGGGCTTTTTTTTCGGGTTGATGGACAAACGCCAACGCGCGCACCACTTTTGGAAGAGGCGGAAGAGTGAAGTTGCTGGAGACTGTTCCACTCTAGCAAGGTAGTAGGGGCTTGCGCTGCCCTGGCGAATGATCGCGTGATCTGTGATTCACCGGGCTGACTCAAGGGACGTATTTCGGTTGTCTGATGTTTCCTGCTAGGCCCATCATCTTCCACGGGAGCTGCTGTTGCATGTGTGTTTTATGACTGTTGTCCAAGCTCGCCATTGGCTCACCCACTTACTTTCTAGTCAAACTATTCTTCGTTCTACTGAATCCTCCTGTGGGCGCCTGTCACCACAGTGTTAACAATTCAATGCAATTCATCCAGACAATTTTAAGTCTGAGATGGACCCAAGGATATAATTGTGAGCTTCGACATAGACTCCTTGTTCACCAGGGTGCTCTTAGAAGACTCGCTACAGGTTATAGCTGAACACTTTCCAGATGGTGTCACTCAGCTTTTCAGACATACACATACTTCACATTCATGGTCAGTTTTTGAACAGTCGGTTGGGGTAGCAATGGGCACTCCCTCTCACCGGCAATAGCAAACCTATCGGTGCTCCATCTTCATTCCATGTATCCCCAGTGTCATCGCCTGTGGTGCCATGGTGGTAAAACGAATGTTAAAAAACGCAATATCAGACTGCTGGAACCGGAAAAGTCGACACTAGCATAGACAAAGTGCTTAAAATCAACTTCAGCGACATCTCGGTTCTACATCAAACGGATAAGTACTATGACAGACTCATCAAAAAACAATTGAAATCAAACTATACCCTTGGAATTATAATAGAGATTCGGGACTTCAACTAATTCCAGCTTGGACGCCAGTCATAAAACACACATGTGGTTGACTACAGGTGTTGGCTACAGATAAATCTGCAGGCTACCTCCACGTCTTCTGCCAGGTCAGGGTAATACCCTCTACTGGCCGTGAAGGGGTGATAGTTGGAAGGTAATCATGGAAAGAGGTTTGTTTTTGGAGTTGATTTTTTTTCCTGGAAGAAGTGAGCCCTCGGGAGTTGTTTGTGGTTGTACTTGGATGGTTGCGTGTTGTTGGCCACCTCTTTTTTCTTATTATTATTATTATTATTATTATTATTATTATTATTATTATTATAAGCTTCGGGGATTGAGGAAGTGTGTCTTTGGAGGGAATATTTGACAGAGGAATGTGTGTTATGTGATTTATGTGATTGGTGTAGTTAGTTGCCTAGCACAAGTCTGGGGCGATTCTCTGTCTCTCCGGGGTCGATGTCATACTCACCGAGTCCCCGGATGAGCGCATTGAAACTGTAGGGGAGTTTGTCAAAGAAGGGCTTGGAGAGCGAGAGGATATAGTCTAGTACAGAGGGGAAAATCAGGTATTTTTGGATGTTGGCGTTCGGTATATAGTAGAGGGAGGAGGTAGCAATGCGAAGGTAGCGGGACTGGAGAACCTCTAGCTGTCGGAGGTGGGAGCGGGCGGCGACTCCCGAGACTTGGCAGGCGTAACAGCCACTCCAATCACCCGGGGAAGATCATGGACCTAGCAGGAAACACCAGATAAGTCGAAACACGACCCTTGAGTCATCCGGGCCAATCACAGATCGTCACGCGATCATTGGCCAGGGCAGAGCAAGCCCCTTCCACCTTGTTAGAGTATATAGTGGAAAGTCCCCAGTTACAATCCTTAATTCAACGAAGGGTTACCATTCCATCGGAGCGCCCTCGTTAGGTCTCTTGGGGATTACGATCCCACAAACCGCCGCTTCAGGCGATACCAGCTTCCCCGCATGGCTTGCGGGCATCCCCGGTAACGAAGGAGCACCACCAACAGCTGCTACGGCTAAGCTCCTTATAATCCTTCAAGAGTTGCTTGGATTCAAAATTAAAACCTCAAAACAAACATTTTGATTAACACACACCAGCGGTGCACAAGGGCCGTTGCACCATCAAGGGCAACCGTCGAGGAGCAATATTTGCCTCCTCCTGTCACTCTACAACCCCAAAACACACCCGCCATCCTGCAAAACCCACAATCCCGTCAGAACGTGGTTAAGTTCTCTCCGAGAACAGGGACACGTCTAGCACACCTCGGGCTGCCCTCAGCCTGCCAATTGCACTGGACTGGACAATCCTTCAAGAGTTGCTTGAACTCAAAATGTACAATCCCAAAATAAAAACATTTGCAAAATCATTACACCAGCGGTGCACAAGGGCCGTTGCACCATAACTGGCATCCGTTTAGGAGCACAACTTGCCTCCTCCTGTCACTCCCCAACCTCATTCTCATCCGCCATCCTGTAAACCCCATATTCCCGGCATTACGTGGTTAAGTTCTTCTTAGAATAGGAACATGTCTAACTCTCCTCGGGCTGCCCTCAACCTGTCATCTGCTCGTTGCGTTGTTCACTCAGTCTCTGAAGTTGGTCATGTGGCGTAGAATGGCGAAAAGCTCTGATGTTATAAACCTAACACGGCTGATCACCCGTCAAGCCATGATTAATGTAGACCTTACATTGCTTCTTATTAAACTCGTTTTCGAAAAGGTTTGTTCACATAAGAACGCTGTGCCGAAAGTTACAAAAAGGAGGCTTGCACATTAACATAATTTGGGGAGAATTTCATCGATACTTGTCTGTAGAAATCCAAGTGTAACTATCAGTAACTATTGTTTCTAAATTCCTTAATGCATCCTTCAGACCATACAATGATACTAATGAACGGAAAGTGAAAGTGTTTCTGAATAGATACTACAACTACGACTACGACTACTGCTGCTGCTAATAATGTGCACGTAAAAGCACCTTGTCCGTATTTCTCTCTAAGCCATACGAAATGCTTTCGTACACTGACTATCGTGGATATAATAGTTTCGAGGAAATGAGGCGTTTACTTTTATAATTATTCTTAAAAAAAAATAATAATTTTCCCATCTAGCATGAAAAGTCGTCGCTTTGTTAACATTCTGGTCCCTGTTGTCTTCGTGCCCCAAGTGCTCAGAACACCAGAACACTGATGTCATACTCACGTAATGGATGACAGTAGTGGGAGAGATTAGTCTCAGAGCCGTGTCTGACACAATGAGCGATAGCGTTGCTCTCGTGCCCAAGAGGGAAACCACTAAAAAAAACAAAAAAAACTGATGTATTCCATTCACATGACTTTCTCTACATCTGTGCAACAAATTATTGTTCAAACGCTTATACTTCAAGCTAATTGAGAAAAAATTAGCAGAATTAGTGTGATTACTTCCTTCCTTGTAAGTAGAAGCGAAATAAGGGAATACCATAGGTTAAAGTGATAGTCAAAAGCTGGTTGCTATGAGACTGAAGTTCCTTTGTTTGTGTGGGCAGGAGTTGACATAATTCCCGTATGAGAAAAGTATAAGCTTTTCAAAGCTGAAACCAAAAACAAGGAATGTCTCAAACGATCAACTCCGCGAAAAAAATATATAATATGAATTGTGTGTTTTAATGTGCACTACACGTTTTGTGTGTTAAGATTTTGTCTATCTCTTACGGTTTAACAGTTATGCAAAATTCCGTAAAATTCATCCAGAATAAAGTAGTCTTCAGAGGCTATTTATTACCAGAAAGTTCAAGATATTCATTTTATTTGCCAGGTAAACATCTTTAATATGTTTTAGTCAAAATCGTTAGCCATTTTTGTGAAAATCAAAATTTTCGAAAAAAAATTCCATGTAAAGGGTAGTTGGGGGTGGGGCGATTTTCTTGAAACTCTTCGTGTCGCATCCTTGAATGATACTGAAGTTAAATACCAAGTTTGGTATTTAATGGACTTTTCCTTTTTGAGCTGTGCTGTCCACAGACACGCACACGGACCTTTTTCCAAAAATGCTTTTTTTTTTTGGATTTAGGGGGACCCAAAACATGTATTTCCGGTGAAATCTCGGTATCGAATGTTTGGGTGAAATGCAGTATCTTCTCTACACACTATCTACATGGTACGTATAGAGAAAGTAGAAATGACACATTTGTTGGCCCTTTAAGTTTGAACCCAGTCCTGCTAGCTATTTCGCTTGGTTACTTTCTCAATTTCAAGTCCAGTCGACATTCTGGTTCTCTCGCGACTGCGTAGCAGTAATATGGACGTAAGTTAGGGCTAGCATATAGCACAGAGCTCTTAAACATCTGCTGTCGTTATCTTTGTATCCTCAAGGAATGTGACTATGTGGAAGTTAATATTCCTGTGTCTCCTAAGTGAAACACAGGGTATGGTTACGATGTTTCCATGATCAGATTTGAATTTATAGGTCGTGAGTTCGACACTGTGTGCCATGGAGACGGAGGATCGGATCGTCGCTCACAAATGGCACTGTAGGACGAAATTACGCCCTGCGGACGCTAAATGGCGGATAATTTTGCCTAGGAACCTTTTTCTTTCAAGATATGGGGTTCTCTTATGTGCAAATAAACATTACAGGGACTACTCGATTCACTTCCCTTCAGAAGGACGCCATGCTGTGCCTTTTTGCGTCCGATAAAATCCATGAAACTGCTATCTTGCGAAGAAAAATATTTTGGAACAATAGTTTGCGGAATAGGTGGAGAAAATAATGTGAATGAAACACAGATATCTGGGGAATTGCTGCTGTAAGAAGATTGGTAATAACATCCACGACAACACAGCATATTCATGCTCTCGGATACGCTGCTTTATTCCGTTCCTTTCTTCATCAACATTATAATTCGCGGCATGTTTTAGCACTGTGCAAATAATGCACAAAGCAGATAACAATGCTATTAAAGTTCCTTGACCGGCCTTTGTTTGGACAAGCGGGACAGTGTCCACACTCCTTCAGGAACCCCTCACATTAATGCAGAGGCAGAGCGTATCCCGTTTTTCCTTTGGGAAACATGAAGCAGCATTTCTAATGGTGGGAACTATCTGTGTCGAGGATAACCCTGGGGAACGTGGGATCATGGCAGAGTAAACTCCTCTTCGTGACGTCGAAATTATTCTGCAATAAGATGCTCGTCTGCTCTACTAAAACTCTGATGTGTCCCTATTCTGCGAGATCACGTTCTTACCAAAGATTGAGCTTTCATGCTAAGCTAGATGTGATCTTATTACTTAGAAATGGAAGGGAAATAAGGGAATAGCGTTAGTCAAATCTTTAAAAAGCCGGTTGGCTTCTCTTTGCGTGACCAGAAGTAAAACAAAAGAAACAAATCTGTCGCGTTCCATTCGCATAACTTTCACTAGCTATTTCCAATACAACATAAATTTGCAAAACATCGAGCTAAACATTAGCATAATTTGTCTTATTACTTGCTTCCTTGTAAGTAGAAGCGAAATAAGGGAATACACCTAACTGGAGCGATACTCAAATATTTTAAAAGCTCATCACTGTGTGAAACGTTTGAGGTTCGGTTCGCTTAGCAAAGTAGTGTTAAATTGAAAGCAATAACAAGGAAGATCTCAGAAACGGCCAATTCTACAAGTAAAACGTATATGGCATAAATTATGTGTTTTAACGAGATCAACATATTTTGTGTAGCAAGTTATTGTCTATCTCTTACGGTTTACCATTTATGCCAAATTTAGCCAGAATAAAGAAGCATTCAGAAGTTTTTCTCAGAAAATTCAAGATATGGGTATTATTTGTGATGCAAATATCTTTAATATACCATATTTTAATAAAATCCATTTGCGCAATTTTTTATAAAACCAAAATTTTCGAAAAATTTTCGATGAAGGTATTTAGGGCTAGTTTAGTATTTAACGGGATTTTTGTTTTTGAGCTACGATTTACACACACACACACACACACACACACACGCAAGCAAGAATGGGCCCTTTACTAAAAATCTGATGTTCCATTCACATGACTTTCTCTACATCTCTGTAATAAATTATTATTAAAATCTTACTCTATATACTTCACGCTAATCGAAATTAATAATTAGTAGAAATTGTTCCCAGAAGGGAAATACGGGAATACACTAGACAAAACCAATAGTCAAGTGTTTTAAAATGTGGTTGCTATGAGATTGAAACCCATTTCTATGCATTGCCGGGGGTTGACTAGTTTCATATGAGAAAGGTTTTCAGTATTTTAAAACCGAAATCATTAACTAGAAACATTAGGAAACGGCCAACTCCACGAAAAAAATGTGTATGACATAAACTGTGTGTTTTAACGAGATCTACATTTTTGTGTATTAAGCTTACGTCCGTCTTTTGAGGTTTATCAGCTATACAAAAGTCATCCAGAATGAAGAAGTCTTCAGAGGATATTCCTAGAAAATTCAATACATACATTTTATTTGTCATTTAACTATCTCTAATATACGACATTTTAATCAAAATTTTCGAAATTTTTTCCATGTAAAGGTTAGTTTGGAGTGAGAGATTTTCTTAAAAATCCTCGTGCCACATCCTTGGAAGATATAAAAATCAAATACCAAATTTGATGTTTAACGGTCTTTTCGTTTTTGAGCTATACTGCCGCACAATGTTTCTAAAATGCTTATATTTCCGGTGAAATTTCGACGTCGAAGTTTTGGAAAGAATGTAATATTTCCTCTACCTGCTATGTCCATTGTATGTAGATACATGCTGGGTAAAGTAAAACGAGTGATAACTTCCCATTTGAGAAAAGTATTGGTTTGTCAGATTATGCGGCCACGCTTTTAAGGGCACCTGGGTCGCGGTCGCGCGCCGCTTTCCTCCCGACACTTCTCTCCGCGCATATTGTCTTGTGAATCGAAACGAATAGGATGAACGGACGAGGACACCAGAACCATTATTATTATTATTATTATTATTATTATTATTTATTTCACACATTTCAATATTAAATGTCCCTTACATTGCTTAACTTTTCAAAGAAGATTTTGGAAATCTTCACCTTTCATAGTCTTAACGTTATAAATTATTAAAACTCTGATGTGTTTCATTCAAATGACTTTCTCTACTTTACCACAAGCAAATTTTTTTACAAATATTATTCTTTTATCTACATCATGAAAAACAATAACAACAAAGCCAAAATGCTTCTTATTACTTCCTTCTTAGTTGAAGGGATATAAGGAAATGCGCAGGCCAAAACTATAGTCAAATCTTTTAAACACCGGTCGGTATGTGAAACAATTGAAATTCGGTTCTCTTTCTTTGCTAGGAGTAAACAGAGAGAAGCGAATAGAGACTTCCCGTTTGAGAAAAATTAAAGTAGCTTAAAACTGAAATCAATAACTCAAAATTACTGCCTCCGTGGTCGAGTGGTCAGCGACCTGACTTCTCACCCGGAGGTCCCGGGTTCGATTCCCGTCTGGAGCGGGAAAGTTTTCTTTAGTTAGAATTATTCCCTATCCCCCACAGATTCTTGAAGTATGTATGTGAGAGTGAATGAGTTTGTGTTTGATAAAATAAAATTATTTAAACCAAACGTAATAGAACCTACAGACAACAAGTAGTTTCAAGTGCAAAGAGCCCGATATGACCTTGGGTGTTAAAGGGCATAAATGGAAGGAAAAAAATAAATCGAAATATATCTAAAACGGTTATCTCTACCCAAAAACAAAAACAAAACAAAAAATGCCTATGGCATAAATGTTTTAACCAGATCTACATTTTTTGTGTCTTAAATTTTTGTCTCTTTCTTACGGTTTGCCACTTAATGCAAAATTAATTCAGAACGAAGAGTTATTCAGACCCTATTTCCAGAAAATTCAAGGTACCTATACGTTGTCATTAAAATATGTTAAGCATAATAGAGCCGTTCTTTTGAAAATCAAAATTTCTAAAAATGTTCCACGTTAAGGGTAGTCTGGGGTGGAGGATTTCCTTGAACATTTCCTGTGGGATCCCTAGAAGATATTGAGCTTAAATGCCAAGTTTGGTATCCTGCCGGCTATTCGTTATTTAGCTATGCTGCCCATAGACGCCCACTAACACAAGGACACATTTCTAAAAATGTTTTTTTAATCAGGGGGTCTGAAAACATGTATATCTGTATATCTAAATCACGGTGTTGAAATGTTAGATGCAATATAATACCCTCTCTGTCCACTACGTTGTACATAATTGCTAGAGAAAATAAAAACGTGTTGGAATTCTTCATGGGATATGTTGGTTATTTCTTCCCGTGTATTATTTTGTAGTTCTTGTAGCGTTCAGGATTATATTTACGCACTTTTCTTTCAAACTAGGCTCACAAGTAAAAATCATTTCGAGAGAGACTTTCTTGGTGAAAGTTCTAACCGCGCACCGATATCATCAATGTTTTCCTGCGTTTGTGGCGGGAATTTTATGGTTTATTACTTTAGGATTTGGAAGGATAAGAAGGGCTTAAAAGTAGGATCTCTTTTAGGGATTTTCTCAGGGCGTGTGTGAAGAAAAAAATAACACTGTATTTTTTCGGATTACCCCAGTTTATCCATTCCACACACAATAAATTATATGTCCCCTCTGACTTCCGTTTTCTCATTTACAATGTTATTCCCCCACACTGGATAAGTTCCTTACAATGAAACTTTTACAAATTTATCCAGATTATTTTCCCAACTATTCCCTGCTCTAATTCCCATGTGAACTCGGAGGAATGACTCCTTGTCCACCACTCACTTTCCTAAAATAAAGACACATACTTTATATTGCAGCACTGAAGTTAATATATGCAACACGTCTGCTCAGCACCATTGATAGTTTATGAGTAACTTCCTCCCGTCTCCCATTCGTGACCGTAACCTCTCTTCAGGCCTAGACAAATTTCTTATGGCCCCTCCTTTTTTCTATGATCGGACACGAATTGATCCGAAGTTAAACATTTCTTAATTTCTATTGGTCAGTATTTTCAGCCAATGGTTTTTCCAAATCGGTCTCCTCTCACCAAATAAGTTTGGCACCACAGCAAAAACATTAGACTACAGTTTGCTCCCTTCAGGTCCAAAGTACCCTTTGTCATGAATGTTTAATGTTTCTTCTTTGTAACACCACTCGGAACACAAAATTTCCACAATTCTATTGTATATGCGTTCTGCTAATGACTTTCTGACCCACATTACCAAATAAACCTTGCAGCTAATATTCCTAAATCTCTGGTTTTTCCTTTCAGCAGTAACTTCCTTTCGTATACAGAATAAATACTCTTTACAATTTTTTAACATTTATTGCTTATTCTAATGTATTTCCTTTTAATATCTTTAATCATTTATTTATTTGTTACTGCAATCTCTTCCCTCCCGTTCTTTTATATTCATTTGCTTATTAGTTTTATTTTCTTTATTATATTGAAATGTTTCTTATGCCTAAGAAATCAGTATTCTACATTACGTTAAAAACGCTTTCCCCCCCCCCCCACTGTAACAGTGATCCCGTACTTTTAAATTTTGTGACTATTTTCTGAATGTACTTGTGTTAGAGGAATCAATATCAGGAAAGTGTTTCCAAAATGCACTAGAACACATTGTGTTTTAAAAAGTTGCATGTACTTGTGTTAGAGGAATCAATATCAGAAAAGTGTTTTTCAAAATGCACTAAAACACATCGTGTTTTAAAAAGTTGCAACAAATGAAAACTCTTTGTTCTGTAGTATATTGGGCCATGACTACACTGAAAACCTGCAAAGAACGTTCTCTACTGCCTTTCTTTTATACATGTGGCGTGAGTCAGAAAGTCACTATATGAACATATGTGACGCAGTATTGGGAACTGTAATCTCAGCAGGCGAGTGGCACGCACCCGGGTCGCAAGTACCGATATGAGCGTAGTCGCTTAATTTGATGGTGTGAATTAAGTATTGGACAATTTAAACCATTGAAAAGGAATATATAAAAGTTGTTAATTTCACAAAAAGAAATTATTCTACCATAAATTTTGTGCCTTAAGGAAATATATATTTTTGGTAGTGAAGTTTTATCTCTTACAGTTTACCAGTCTCGCAAAAGTCAACCTAAATTAATAGATATTCAGAGGCGATTCTCAATAAACTCAAAACATACAATGTATTTGTCATGAAAATTTATTAAACACTCAGTATTTTAATCAAAATCTTGTAAATATTTTCGAAATTTTTACAAGTAAAAGTTAAATTTGTGTAGCAAGATCATTTTGAAATTCTGCGTGTTGCATCCGCGGAAGATGATGAACTTTGTAAGTTTTGATATTAAAACGATTTTCCGTTTTAGTGTTGTTTCTCTCTCGTTCTCTCTTACATACACACTCAAACTGATTTTTTTAAAATGTGCCCTTTTTTACATTATATAGCACATATGTATATAGAGTATGTATTATATTCTACCCAAAACTTTGATACCGAGATTTTACCGACATTATATATTTTGAATCCAAGAAAACCATCTTTAGAAAAAAGTCCCCAGTGTGTGTGTGTGTGTGTGTAGACAGCTGAGCTCAGAAACGAAAAGTTCGTTAAATACCAAACATGATATTTAAGTTTACTATGTTTTAAGAATGCAACACGTAGATTTTCAAGAAAATCTCCAAAACCTCAACTATCATTTACATGAAAAATTTTTCGAAAATGTTTTATTTTCTCAAAAATGGCTAATACGATTTTAATTAAAATGTATTGTTTTAAATATATTTACATAATAAATAAAATGTATGTGTTGAATTTTCTGGGAAATAGCCTCTGAAGGCCTCTTCATTCTGGATGACTTTTGCATAAATGGTAAACCGTAAAAGATAGGCAAAACTTTACTATACAAAAAATACAGGTTTCGTTAAAACACACGATTTATGCTATACACTTTTTGTAGAATTAAACACTTCACAGATATTCCCTGTTATTCGTTTCATCTTTAAAATACTTAAACCATTCTCAAGCGGGTAGTCCTCATCCATTTCATCTCTCTTCTGTGTAGCTCCTGCCCATGGAAGATTTGACTATCACTTTAGCCTAGCGCATTTCGTGATTTCCCTTTGACTTACAAGGAAGCAAGTAATACATTCGCTTTTAGAAAATGTATCTTGTTTAATATGATGTAGACTGACACATTATTATGCAGATGTTAGATGTTCTAATTTGCAAAACAGTACAAGAATTGCAACAAAGGTTTCTCAGTTACAATAGGAAGGGCTAAACTTGGACTGAGGATGAACGTGAATAAAACAAAGTAAGTGATTGGATTTAGAGATGAAAATAGAGGGGCTAACAGTACTGAAATATCTATACAAGATTGTGATTTCAGTGGGGTTCAGAGTTTCAAATACTTGGGTTCAACAATAACAAAATACAGTACAATAGGGCAAGAAGTTGAAGTTTACAAATGGACAACAGGGTTTGGGTCGTGTTTCCTCTTTTAAAATCCAAAGATCTTTCCAGAAAAGGATCTTTCCATTCACATAACTTTCATCTCTGCAATAAATTATTGTTATAAGGCTTATTCTTCTATTTACTTCGTTTTAATCGAGAAACAATGAGCACAGATAGTTTTATTACTTGCATCTTTTAAGTAGAAGGCAAATAAGAGATTACCATAGGCTTAGTCAAATCCTTTAAAACCTGATTGCTATGTGATTGAAGTTTCTTTGTTTCTTTGGCCAGGAGTTCACAAATTCCAGTATAAGAAAAGTATAAACATTTTAAAATTGAAATCAATAACAAAGAATTTCTCAAAAACGATCAAATCAATGAAAAAATGTATATAAAAATTGAGTGTTTTAACAAATTTTACATTGTTTATTAAGTATTTGTCTAACTCTTACGGTTTACCAGTTATGCAAAATTCAGCAAGATTCATCTACAATAAAGAGGTCTTCACAAGCCATGCCCAGAAAATTTAAGATGTACATATTACTTGTGATATAAATATCTGTAATATGTGTCGCCCTCCGTGGTGTAATGGTTACCATGCTAACTTCATATACCCAAGGGGGTTCAAAATCTTTAGCATGGCTTCCTTCGGAAGGGAAGTAAAGCCGTTGGTCTCGTGTCGTAGATTTACAGCACGTAAAAGAACCTCAAGCCTGAAAGAGAGGCCTCTGAGCAAAATTAAGCGGTCTTTCACGCCCAGTAGAGAATGGGTCGCTGAGAACCACAGCAGTTAAAGAGCGTCCATAAATAACACGACATTTACATTTCTGTAATATGTCATATGTTAATCGAGAATTATTAGAACCATCAAAATTAGAGAAAAGCAAAATTTTCGAGAATTTTTCCATGGAAAGGGTAGTTGTGGGGCTTGGAAAATTCTGCAGTGTAATGGGAAGTTTGGTATTTAACGTTTTTGAGCTATGCTGCCCACACACACACGCACACACACACAGATAAACAAGCACAGACATTTTTATAAAAATGCTTTTTCTAGATTCAGGGGGTCCCAAAACCTATATTTACGAGGAAATCTCGGAATCGAATTTTTGGGTGCTTTGCAATACATTCTCTGTACACTAAATACATAGTACGTGTAGAGAAAGCAAAAAAAGAATACATATAAAGGATTATTGAACCTGTAGTGACTTATGTAGCAAAAACTTGGCGTATGTTACTGTCTGACGAGCTTAGAATCGCAGTTTGAAAACATTATGAAGAATCTATGGAGCCAAGTATGGAAATAAGGCGTTTTTGATAGTTTTACACCTCCTTTTAGTACTAGGCGATGAAACTCGTGAGACATGGAATGAAGATGGAGCACCGGTGGAATGCGAGCGGGGACCGGAGAACCCGAAGAAAACCCACCCCAACACCGCTTTTTCCATCATAAATCTCACATGCGGTAGCTTGGGATCGAACTCGGGCCGTCTAGGTGAGAGGTGAGTGGTCTAACTCAGCCACGGCGCGCCTTAATAAATGCGGAATGGAGAATTAGAGCTAAGGGTCCTATGATTACTTCTGAGATGTGAGTTTAATTAAAACTAGAAGAGTTAGATGGACAGAACATGTAGAAATAAGTGAGGAGGGCTTCCTATTGCAAAGAATATGGAAAGGAAATCCAGGTGGAAGAAGGCGTGTAGGAAGACCGAGGAAGACCTGGATAGAGAACATAGGAGATGGATATAACAGAATGGAGGAGGAGAATACAAGATAGAAAAGAATGGACTTGGATAGTGAGGCAGGCTTTAGCCCTAGGGTGCCCAACCTCTGCTCTTATGAGCTAAAGACATCACCTAGTCGTGTTACTCCGCCTCCTTTGTTTTGTACATATCAGGTAAGAAGCATTTTCTCCTTATTCATTCAGTAGCGTTTAACTGAGTTCCACTCTCGACACGATGGCAGGTTTCAAGCGAACCAAACGTATCGTATTCCAGAAAGAATGTAAGGAGAATTTGTGTTTGTTAAACGTGAAATGTATTTTTAAGCATAACTTATCTTGGTGTTCCGATTGAATACTAAACGATACTTTGAAAAATACCATCAAACTGTTTATGGCAAACATTTTTATCAGGTACACAATCAGTAACAGCACTTGAATTTCAATTAATTTTGCCTGCAAAGACGCTCCCCACGTTCTTCAAGTTTAACTAACTACTATACAAAATTCAAGAGCCATTAAGTATTCTCAGAAAAAAAATTGGGATTTGTTTAAATCGGTTCCCAACGAAAAAATTCCCCAATTGAGAAATTTTGCTGGAAAGCATATCATTATTTGGTTGTAGATATATTAGTGAAGAGATGTTTTCGAAAATGAATCAAATAAAAAGAAAATATTGTAGTCTGCATTTTAAGTCTGTGTCTGTGTTAATATACTGGCTACTAGCAAACAGTGTCAACCAAGTCACTAACAAGAATGGCGTTCAAGAATTTTTTTTTTTTTTTTTTTTTTAGTTTTTGTATAATTCCATATAACATTAACGATGCTGAAGCTACCGCCACTGATAGAAAGCGACGTCGTAGATGAAGGGGTTTTTGCCTGCCGCTACCAAACAAATGGGTGGAGGTGGTAAAGCTGCCCTCCCCTCTTCCACTGTAGGTTGGGCACCACTGCTTTAAGGACGATAACGCCATGGAGTTAGAAAGAGAAGAGATAAAGAAAATCTATTATTTCTGCTGTTGAACTATCGGTGTTGAGTTGCATGTACTTGGCATCTTCACTCGCTGTAACCATCTTGACTGAACTACACTAGCTCCTAAATGCAGCAGTGCAATGAACGAGTGTTGTTCACCAATGAACTAGAGGGTTTAGTCTGGCTCACAACTTTGTGCATATAACTTCCTAATGTGGCCCGAGTTCAGTTTTATTTCTCGCGGTAGCTGACGATGTCTACTAACTTTGACGTGCACTGCGAATAAAGGGACTTGCGGAGAACAAATTACAGTGCTGTGAAAATGTTAAACCACGGAGCAGACAAAATCAACTTCTACAACTTTACTATAGTTTGTATCTACTTTACCATTCCCCGAGTTTCTATAGCTGCCGTGTTCCAAAAACGCTAAAGTTTTACTTTTTCTATCACGTATATGCAAAAAATAAATAGATTAATAAAATCAAATTTTGCTACACCCTGCACCTAGATAACTATACCGAGGCATATATTCCAACTTTACATTTATTTCGAAAACGAGCATTACAAATTTTATCTATTCATTTTTTTTCTGATAATTAACTAATCCAGAAAGTAAAATGTAGGATTAAAATTAGTATACAAAGACTAGAATATAACAAAATTAAGGTGTTAATGAATTAAAATAAAATGTAATAAAAGCACACCATCCTAAAACAGAACCAGCAACTTTACAACTGGTATCCAGCTGCGTCATATTCTGTTCTATATACTAGATCACTGCTATCCAGCAACAAGTTGCATATTAACTACAGTAAATTTATTCATTTTAATAATGCAATTTATTTATATGTGTTCAATTATATTACTTTTCACTTTGATATTTATATAACTTAATATTTAATGTTATTACTATTTATTACTATTATATTACTTATATTAATACGATGACGGATTGAAAAGTTACACACAATAATTCATTTACAAAACAGTTTAAAAAAATCACAATATAAAATTACACCTTTTACCTGCTTTTCGACATAGTCACCAACTTTCTCAACACATTTGTCCCATCATGATACAGGTTTCAGTATGCCCTGTTGATAGAGGTCCGTTTCCCTGGAGCATAGCCATCTGTCGACTGCTGATTTCGCTTCCGCATCTGTCGCAAAGCGTTGGCCGGCCAAGAGTTTCTTCATGGGACCAAACAGATGAAAGTCCAACATTGCAATGTCTGGGCTGTTTGGTGGATGCTGGAACACCTCCCAACCAAATTTGGTAATTTTGCTGACGAACAGCAACAGCAACATGGGAGTGAGCATTTTCATGAAGAAGCTTGACATCGTCAGCATTAATGTTGTGGCGTTTGTAAGGAATGTCCCGACGCAACTTCACCAAAATTTTAATGTAGGTTACAGCATTTCCCAGAATACTGTCAAAAGCACTTTCCTAGCAGACTTTCTTTGAATTGTTTTCTTTACTGGGGAACTAGATTGTTTCCACTCCATACTTGTTTACTTTGTTTCGAGCGTGTAGTGGTATATGCACACGACTCGTCACCAATGACGATTCCTTTCAGAAACTCGTGACCTTCTGCGGTGTAAGTATCTAAGCTTGTCATCATTCACTGGCCCTTGTGATTGTCTGTCCAATTCTTAGACACCCAGCGAGCGCTAACTTTACGAAATTCTAACGTGTCATGTGCAATATCGTACACTGCACTATAGGAAATGTTGAACTGTTGCGATAAGGTTCGCAGTGGCACATGCCGGTCGTTCAAAATTACCGCCTCAAAGACTGACATTCTGCGGGGTTGCTTCTGTTACCGTCCTCCCGGAGCGTGGGAATCACTAAGGTTCACATGGCCCTCTTGCACTCCATCTGGAGACATTGCTACAGTTCATACAATCATCCCCATACATGTCACGCATGTCCCTGTGAATTTCACTCGGTTTATGCCCTTCAGCTCACAAATATCGTACCACCCTCTCTACTCTTCTCATGTGGACGACAGTAGCATGCGCGCTACCTTTGTTGTACATTTCACATTTCTCTCGCTAGAGCTGCACATGAAAATAATACCTTCTGTAGTGAAAACTTCAAACTATGTAAGTGTGAAATTGCAATATTTCATCTACAATACCAAAAAAGGAAAAAATTATTGTGCGTTACCTTTCGATCCGCCCTCGTAAATTTTCTATAATTATCCTTCAAACTTTAACAAGTAAATATTTATTTACAACTAAGTTAGGTATTGATTATTACTTCTTTAATCTATTATTTAAACAAATGTAAACTGGATAGGTAGAGTCAGACTGAAAAATTCAATGTCATAGCCGGGGTTTGAACGAGGGATCTCCCGATCTCAGCCAGTTTCTGTGTCACTGAGCTACCATGGCAACATGCAGGCATAACATTGAATTTCTCAACTGACTCGCATGTTTCCCTTTAAACCACAAGGTGATTTCAAATTGTTTTGAGATGACAACCCCAATGGCGACTTACAATGTTGTAAGTACTTTAGACCCGGGGTTCATAGTAGCGCCAACTATATAGCCAACTAAAATAGCTGTAACGATTTTGATTAAAATGTCATATGTTAAAGATAGTTTTATAGCAAACGAAATGTATATCTCGAATTTCCTGGGAATAGCCTCTTTATTCTGGAGAACGTTTGCGTAACTCTTAAACCATCAGAGAGAAGACTTGCTGCACAAAGAAAGAAAAAAGAATGTGAACGAGATTAACACATTTGCATATTTATTTTTGCTATTGGTTTAAATTTTAAAATACCTAGTTCAACATTTTTAAGCGAAAAGTCAACTTTTGTTTCATTTGTATTGTTTTGTTCTCGAGTATGATAAAGAGAATCGAATTTATATTGTTTCATATAGCCATGGATTTTAAAAGATTTGACTATCAATTTAGCCTAGTACCTCCCTTATTTCACTTCTGCAAGGAAGCAAGCAATGGCACCATTTCTGCGAATGTTTATCTTGAATAATATGACGTAGATAAAAGAGTAATCTTTTATGAGGACATTGTATTTGTGAAACTGCTAGGAAAATTCATGTGAATGGAACACATCACTTTTTTGTTGGAGCCAACTTGTACTTACTCTTTGGTCGAATTACACGATAACACTTTTCCTTGCATGTAGGAATAGGATCAATAGAGCACACTTAAACGATGCTTAGGGATCATCTTATTTGTATAAATGTGAAGAAACATTCCATCTATTACATTTACGAATTTTTCACTAAATGTTATGCAAAAATTCTAAGCTTAAAAAGTATGCTCTGCTATGTCATGCTAATGGAGATAATATTCACAAAAATTGTCTTATTACTTCTTCGTAAGTAGAAGGGAAACAAGGAAGTTAACTGCAGTTTTTCCTTTTGAGCATGAGTTTCTTCATTGTTTACCAAATCAATTACTGGTAAATATAAACACAAATAAAACTGCTGCATTAAAAAACATAATTTGCCTAAAGATTCTGCAAAAATCTGTTTTTAACAATCTGATGTAACCATTCACATAAATTTCTCAACTTCGCTCCAACAAATTATTCTTTGAAAGCTTTTTCTTCTCCGAACTTCATGATAATCGAGATAAACACTAGCAGAAATGTTCTATTACTTGCTTCCTTGTAAGTAGAAGGTAAATATTTTCAAACTGAAACCAATAACATAAAATATCTTACAAATGATCAATTCCACGAAAAATGTGTATATGGCATAACTTTGTCTATGTCTTGCGATTTACCAGTTATGCAAAAGTCACCCAGAATGAAGAGATCTTCAGAGTCTATTACCAAAAACTTCAATACATATATTTTATTTTTCTATGTTAATAACTTTCATATACGATACTTTAATCAAAATATTTAGAATCTTTTTCACTTTCTCTACACGTACTATGTACATAGTGTTATAGAAGATATTATAATGCACCCAAAAATTCCATAAGAGATTTTCACTGAAAATGCATGTCTTAGGACCCCCTACAGGCACTATGCAGTGTATAGAGAAGTTACCTACTGCATTCCACCCAAAATTCATACCCAGATTTCACGGTAAATAAACGTTTTAGGGTCCCCTGTAACCAAAGTAAGAATTTTTTAGAAAAAAAAGCCGTGTCTGTGTGTCCGTGTTTCTGTGAATATGATAACTCAGAAATGAAAGGTCGGTAAAATACCAAAATTGGTATATAAGTTTTATGAAAATTTCCCCACCCCAAAATACCCTTTACATGGAAAAATTTTCGAAACTTTTGATTTTCACAAAAATGGCTGTATTGATTTGAATTAAAATACTGTATATCAAAGACGACAAATAAAATGTATATTTTAAATTTTTCGGAAATTGCCTCTAAATACCTCTTTATTATGGATGAATTTTACTCGATTTTGCATAACTAGTTAACCACGAGGCAAAAAATTACTTCACAAAAAATGTAGATCTCGTTATAACACACAATTTATGTCTTATACATATTTCATGGAGTAGAGCATGTTTGAGTAATTCCTTGTTATTGATTTCAGTTTTAAAATACTTTTAACTTTTCACATATGAGAAATGTTTCAACTTCTGGCAATGCAGAGAAATGGATTTCATCCACATGCTAAATAACCTTTTAAAAGATTTACTATTGTTTTAGCCTAGTGTATTCCATTACTTCCCTTCTACTTACAAGAAAGCATTTCTGCTAATGATTATCTCGATAAGCATGAAGTAGACAGAAGAATAAGCTTTTTATTAATTGTTACAAATATGTAAAGAAAGTCATATGAATAGAACACAACAGATGTTTTTATTCAGGGTCATCAAAATGTATTTGCGGTGAAGTCTCAGTATCAATTTTTTGGTGGAGTACAATTTCTTCTGTATCCACTCTCTCTCTCTCTCTCTCTCTCTCTCTCTCTTTGTCTCTCTTTATAATATTATAGAACCTTTGTTAAGAGAAATGATATGTAGATGAGTGAGAAGACAAAGTTATGTGAATGTAACTTAACTTAAAATAAATAAAACAAAACATTGGTTCTGTAACAAAAGTTTTAGTACCCTTTTATATGTATAGTATATGCTAGAGAAAGTAAAAATGAAAAGTCTATAAGCATGGTAGTCCCAAGCGTTTGGCGCCAGTTTGCATTAAATGCTATCAGGCTGGATTAAGTTAAGACCTTAAGTAAACCAAGATATGTTTCCTGCAAGAGACAGGAAAATTACGATGTAAAACATACATAAGCTCGAGAAGTTTAGTCTTTGTTTGAGATTTCCGACGACACTAGTAGAGCAAACTTGGAGGAATGCGCGCGCGCTCACACACACACACACACACGCACACACACACACGCACACACACACACACACACACACACACACACAGTTCTTAGCAAAAAGCGTTCCCATGACAGGGCACAGTGATACCAACTTTGCTGCTTAAGCACAACGCTAGAAACGTCAACTGTTTAAGATATTTGAAAGCAATGTATCTAAAACGTGCAGAAAGAGTGGTCCAGATCAGTCGGTAGAGCACTTCTTGAGAACTCTTGAACTCAGGGTGCGTGGATGGTACAGGAATTTACTTGCGGAAAACACATTTTCTTTGAAACAAAAACTCGCCTATATTGCGGACTTTTTCAAATAGTTTCAATATAAACGATAGCCTTCTTTCTTTTAAACCAGCTGAACCGTCAATAATTATTAACAACTAGCTGCCTGCTTCGGCTTCGCACGGGTGGTATACCTAATGAAAAAACTGAGACAAAATCTTCCGTTTACAGTACGACCTTACAATAAAATAAAATTACAATTAAATAATTTGACAATACTTTATTGTAATGCCTTATAATGTACTATAGTTTTCTTTTTCTTTCCGGAGAGAAAAAAAAAAATAGTCGATGGTTTGCCGACTCTCGAGCTCGCAACGTACAACTGCCCATGCGAAAAAAAAAAAAAAAAAAAAAAAAAAAAAAAAAAAAAAAAAAAAAAAAAAACCGGCAATTCGAAGTTTATTCCACACACTTCTAACACCTTGGGATTTACTGGCCATTGCGAATGCAAGGCGCACCGGAAACTGGGCACGCTTAAATTCAAAAAGAAATTTGGTTGGCATTAGTGGTATTCCTGGAATAAGCACATCCCTGCCTTTGAGCTTTCCTCTGATTTATTAATCCTTTCTTTGACGTTGTGAAGTGACAAACATTTGGTGGTAACGAAATAAGGCCAGTAAAGTGTCAACAGGATTTTTCCCATTGCCAACGTCTAATAATGACTTTGCATCTGAAACACGCAATGAAGCGCAATGATTTGCGTAATGTAGCACATGCAGCTAGTATTGCGAAAAGGAGGAAGTCACCGCACCCATAAGGTAGTGTGGAAAGGATTGCATATGCAGTTAACAGCGTCTGTAAGCAAAGATGTCGTTGGCATAATAAAAGTAATGGTAGCACTTCAATAATGTGGCGGGTAAACGCTGCTATAGGTAATGAAATACATTAAGGAGAAAGTCCAAAGTACCATTCATGCTTGTTCTGAATATCTTTCTTTTCTTTACTCCTACTGTTTTCCTCCTCTTTCTTTATTTTCTTCTATATCAAAACAGCCATTTTAAGGCTAACAATGGCATAACTAAAGAGCAAGAAGATCTGATTGGCTATTGATAAGTTTTTATTTGATGACAGCTTGTATATTAAATTTCTCCGTTTAATCCAAAATATTGCTTGATCAAATGTATTAGAGTACCGCAAATGATGGTGACGGAGGTTTGTTCATGTTCTGATGAAATCACCTTTAGCTAGCTCATATACACTTAACCTCAAATAATCAACATCTGCAATACGAAGTTAACCTACAACGTTTTACTATCCGCGCCCCGTCATTTCTCCGCCATTTTTAGATTCCAAGAAGGATTATTCGTAATGTGCATAGTTTATAACTGTTCATTTTAAAGAATAACAACACAAATTTACCTTATACGTGAAATAAATACGTTTTATTCCTTTGTTTAAGCGGTATGACCAAGGGAACGATAGTTAATACATAAGAAATATAATTGATTTTCACTTATCTTGCGTCATTGACTCCATAACCGGGTGCATTCCTTTAGTATTAAATGGGGAAGAAAAATAGAGCAGTACTACGGCCATCTAAAGGCAAATAAGGTATGTACTTTCCAAAGTACATTTTATTTGCAATGCAAATATCTTTAATATACTATATTTGAATAAAACGTTTAAGCCATTTTTGAGAAAATTAATAATTTTGCAGTTTTTTCCATATAAAAGATTGTTTGGAGGGGGCGGAGATTTTATTTTTCAAAATCTTTGACACGCATCCTTGATATATACTAAACTTAAATAGCAAGTTTGGTATTATACTGACTTTCCGTTTTTGAGTTGTCCTGTTCACAGGCTCACGGACACGTTGACACGCGCGCACTGAGCTTTTCCTAAAAATGCTTTTTTTAATACAATGTACCACAAAATGTGTATTTCCGGTGAAATTTCGGTACCAACTTTTTGGGTGGAATGCAATACATACTTTATACACTATGTGCATAGTATGTATACAAAAAGTAAAAACTGCGTTCCTTAGGAATCTATAGTATTACGATAAGGATCATCGCGGATAGACCCTCCACAGAGTCTCTTGGGGACAGGTAACATGCGCAAGCTTGGAGGGTCCCTAACGTTTCCAGATCAAAGGCATCCGACGCCCCCCCGATCCTCCTGAAAGTGGTTCTGGCAGAATGATCCCGCAACGACACCAGGAAGAAACATTTATAGAGTGAATAAGCACCGCCCAGCCGCAAGAGCGCCGAACACCAACCCTGAAAGAGATCATGCGGAAATTACGGAGACAGAAGTGGGCAAGAAAAAGTCCTGGTAGAGGATGAATCATTCTAGCATGTGCCTGCCCTTGAGGAATTCACAAAAACCGCAGGGGTCAGATAGGGCATCGAACGTTACCGTCTGCGTATCCACTCGGAAGTATTATCCTCTTTATGCTTAATGTTTCAATAAATCATTTTAAATTATTTGCTCTTACAACGGTTAGTGAATGGTCACAATGGTTGGTATAACAAAAGCCCTGGCTTACTCTAAATCTTTGATGAGTTTGCCCCACAATGTTATGTTGTGAGCGCACAGCTTGCCAGCGCATATTGACATGCTTGAACCGTCCCATTCATAATTCAAGGATCCCAAATGTCCCGGCTTCACATCTCGTGGCCTATTCACGTTATCAATGATGTACTGGGAAGGTCTCTATAGAGACATATATATATCTCATGGTGCAGCCTTCACAGAGCTTTTAATTTCGACTATTTATAACCCAAAGAGCTGTGATACAGTTTGTTGGCCTGCACTGCATGCGGAAAAACAATTTGCAAAAAAGCCTTGACTGGAAAAGCACTACCAAAGAAAGTTTTTTTGAAATAGGCATTCCTGGGTCCTTTTACTAACTGAATTTCGCCAGTAAAAACTTTGATTTGTTAGGTTTTATGCATTTTTCTACTTTTTCTGCAATAAATTGTTCTTGCTAAAGCTGTATTCTCTACCTCTTTCTCGTTAAGGTACTCTAGGAGTGAATTTTCTAATTTCCACATTTTTGTATGGATTTCCCAAACATTTTATTGTGTTGGTATTGCGGCATGGTTAATATGTAAATCATAACTAGTGTAAAAGCATCTTTTGACCTGGAAATGGCCTCCACGAATACAGCATGGGAAATTGTTTACTATAGGACCATGAAAACCAATTACTGATAAGCAAATTTCAGTATAAGCTACATAGATATATATTTTATTGATGTCAAAATATTAAAGAAATATTACAGAAAAACTTACTACAGGGTCATTAACCCTGGATGTATATTTCAGATACAAGTTAACGACGATGAAAAGAAACAAAAGAGAAGATGAAAGAGAGAAATAGAGATAAATTGACTCCAATGTTACAAAACTGTATTGTCTTCGCGGACTTCAGGCTGGAAATTGCCCGTTTTGACAGCTCCTCTGGTCAAGCAGTAGATTCCAAATGACAACCTCCTTCTAGTAAGGACTTAACTTTTTCTTTTAGTCTCATTGTTTTCCATGTGCACATTCCGCCAAAATATGCACCCACTCTTCATCGAAACCACAGAATGGACAGATTGTCCTACCAGAACTGTCTGTGTAATTTTGTGCATCCTCCAACCTGCCATCCTAAGCCATGACATTAGTCTCTTTTGTCAGTGGGTACGCACCATCCTATGAGAAAGCACCTACATTGGACGGTTTCAGGGCAGTACAGACAGTAGATTGTGAGGGTGTAAAACTGAAAGCGACTACCATATATTATGCTCCTCTGGAGGAGTCACAAAATCTTTTGAAAAATCTTCATGGACGTAGATGATTACACTCCAATACAGTATTAGGACTGTGTACCCTAATAAGAGACACAGGACTAGGTGACTGGAGCTAAACTAACAATAGAGTTTACCACAATAAGTCTTTTTATAGTTTCGACTCGCATACTAAGGCAAACGTGAGAACCGTTGTAGAAGACGGCACTGTCACAATAGGAACAAACTTCTCTCTATACGTACCCTAATCCATTTGCAATTCAGGGCTTCATCTTTAGAAAAGGAAAACTAAGACACTCATTTTTGAATATTTCGCGTATTTACTACTGCAATTCGGTACTCTACATTATGGAGGATTAAACGTTTAACAATATGATACATATGATACATGATATATCCACAATTGTAGACAAATCAAGCTTGTGCTTGCTGTATCACAACACCCAAAGAGTGTTATGTCACGATTGTGTTAAGCTTTTATGTTTTTAGTTTCTGTTGCCTCTGTTTCTAATTTCTGCGTAAGGTGGACTGCTTTCTATATCCTTCCAGAAACTAGGTGTTTTAAAAATAGTTCACTTTATCTGATTGTGAATAGAAAACAAGTTAACTATTTTCTTAGTTATAGAGTAAGTAAGCTAAGGTACGCATACACCACTCGCCTCTCACCCAGGTGGCTCAAGTTCGCTCCCAGGTGACGCAAGTGAGATTTGTGGTAGACAAAGCGTCGCTGGGGCGGGTTTTCTCCGGTTTCTCGGTAATCCATTTTCATTCCATGTATCATCAGTGACATCGCCTGCGGTGTCATGTAGTAAAAGCGGGTGTGTAACACTATCAAAGAAGGTAGATTATTGACGATATAAATATTTATTAACCATAATATTGTAGATGTATTCTTACAATTTTCATATATCTTAGAGTTTCTATATTTTTATTCCTTAGTCTACCACACACCACGGCTTTATACATTGTGTGTGTGACTGTGTGTGTGTGTGTGTTTGTATATATTAGGGGAGACCTTGCCCTACACCATGCTGCCATTTTTCCGACTTTTTCTTATTTTCTACATCTTTCTTCGTTCATCTTTTGGTAGATTGTCTTTATCCATTTCTCCCTGACCATACCCAAGAAGTTACCTATAGATTTTATATGTTTCTCTCCTTTTGCGGACAAAACTCCTCTTGATTTCTATATCTCCATCCAATTTTGCCCATTTTGGTTGCCAAATTTGATCTCTCCATATATTTTTTATTGCAATATGATATACAATGGAAATATGTGTCAAATTTTCCGCACATTGGACATGTTCTTACGTCGTCAACATGCCTTATGCTTTCTATGTGTTTAACCCCTGCTCTCGTCCTAGTTTATTGCACATTTCTATGTACTTTTTCCTTTCCCAGACTGTTTTATTCCTGTATATATCTTCAAGTATACTTTCCCTCTTATACTGCTAAAATATCTTGTATTTCAATGTCCTCTAGCCTCGGATTTACTAATTTCCTTGTTATATTCTACACTAAACAATGAACTTCCCATACCGATACCCTGCAGGTTTACTGACCATTACCCTTCTCATTTACTTTTCTCTTAAATGTTAAAGCATTCTTTGATAATGTCCCTATTCTCTGAAGGTACGGTTATTAAACATGTTTAATGTAATCCATTCATCCGAATTTCACTGTCTGTTCTACTAACAACATATTCTTACAAAATATATTTATTTTATCAACATTCTGCTAATGAAGATGAACATTGCTAGAAAGTGCATCATTACTTAGAAGCAGAAGGGAAATAAGGGAATACACAAAGCTTAAGTGCCAATCTTTTAAAACTGTAGTTATGCGACTCTCATTGAATTTCGGTTTTCTTTCCATGGCCAGGGGTAAAAAAAATGTGATAGGAAACGAATGAGGTCTTCCCATTTGAGAAAAGTGTGACGTACTTTAAAATTGAAACCAATAACAGGGAATATCTCTGACATGTATAGTTCAAAAAAGAAAATGTATATGACATAAATCGTGTGAATAGTAGTGTAGTGTACTGGAGGGGATTACCAGTGACAGGTTTTTTTTTTACACCAGAACCCGGGAGGAGAGGATGAGGTGAAAGCAATTACAGAGGGCAGTCGGAACCAGACTGTGACAGGGAGCCATCGCGAAGAGTCCCTAACAGTTCCCAAGCAGTTAATCTCAATGTGGTAAGCGTTGGGAGTCCGCATCTCAGGACTGATAAACGCCCCTGAGTTACCAACGTCCCCCAGCGCCATCTTGCCGCCGAGCGTTGAGTTTCCAAAGCGCAATCATCTTCACGAGAGGGAGCCACCACTGTAGTCCTCACCGACACAAGCCTGAACGAAAGACCATTCGGATGAAGTGGAGGAACAGGAAATTTGGGGGAATGAAGAATCCCCCTCGGAATTCCTCTAAAGTCCCGGGAAAACCTCAAAAAGGAACATGGGTAAGGGAGGTTGACCGCAGGGAATCAATATCACGACCCCCCGAATGCCAGTGCCAAACGAAACACCTTAATATCCTAGATCAGTTTTGTATCTCTTACTTTACTAATTATGCAAAAGTCATTCACAATATAGAGGTCTTAAGGCCTATTCCCAAGAAATATGTAAACATTTTCATACGCGGCCTTTTAACCAAAATCGTAAGAGACATTTTCTATAAAATCGAAAATTTTAAAGAATGTTCCATGAAAAGAATATTTCGGGGTGATGGACAAAGCGGCAGAGGAGTGGGTCTTCTCCGGGTTCTCCGTATATCATCAGTGTTTTCGTTTGCGGTGCCACAGATATTAAAAGCGGGCGTTAATCACGGACGTTAAAAACACACACACACAGATGCTATTTTTGATTCAGTGGTCCTCAAAACATATATTTACGGTGAAATCTCGGTATTGAATTTTAGGGTAGAATAAAGTATTTTCTCTACATACTTGCTATGTACGTCGCAACTAGAACCATGGTCAATTTTGCTGTCGATTTTTACTTTCTCTGCACGTACTATGTACATAGTGCATAGAGAAGGTATTGCACTCCACCCAAAGATTTGATACCGAGATTTTACCGGCAATATATGTTTGAGTCCCCTATATCCAAAAAAAGACAGTTCACTAAAAGGTCCAGGTGTGTGTGTGTGTGTGTGTGTGTGTGTGTTTGTGTGTTTGTGTGTGTGTGTGTGTGTGTGTGTCTGTGTGTCCGTCCGTGTGTCTGTAAACACGATAACTCGGTAAAATACCAAAACTTGGTATTTAAGTTTAGTATCTTACAGGGATGCGACACGAAGATTTTTAGAAAAATCCTCCCACCCCAAACTGCACTTTATGTGGAACTTTTTTCGACAATTTTGATATTCTCAAAAATGGCTTTAACGATTTTGATTAAAATATCACAAATTAAAGATATTTACCTGGCAAATAAAATGTATATCTTGAATTTTCTGGGAATAGACTCTGAAGACTTCTTTATTCTGCATGAATTTTGCAGAGTTTTGCATAACTGCTAAACCGTAAGAGATGGAGAAAAACTTACGCCACATAAAATCTAGAGCACTTTAAAACAAACAATTTATGTTACGTGCATTTTTTTCGTCGAGTTGATCGTTTTTGAGTTATTCCTTGTTTTTGATTTCAGCTTTAAAAAAACATTCTTTTCTCACACAGGAATTTGCCAACTCCTGTCTATACAAACAAAAGAACTTCAGTCACATGCAACTAGCTTTTGACTGTCAAAATAAATGTAAATGACGTGTTATTTATGGAGCTCGTTAACTACTGTGGTTCTCAGCGTCCCATTCTAAATTGGGGGTGAAAGACCGCTTAATTTTGCTCAGAGGTCTCTCTATCAGGCTTGAGGCTCTTCTACGAAACGGGACCATCGGTTTTACTTCCCTTCTGAAGGAAGCTATGCTGAGGATTTTTACACCCGAAAAAATCCATCGTCCTCCGCCGGGTTTGAACCCGCGAGTTTGGGTATATGAAGTTAGCATGGTAACCATTACACCATGGAGGACGACTTTTGACCATCACCTTAACCTATTTTGCTTCTACTTACAAGGAAACAAGTAATAAGACTATTTCTGTTAATTTTTTCGATTAGCATGATTAGCTTTTTAACAATAATTTGTTGCAGAGATGTAGAAAAACCCTGTGAACGGAACACATCAGATTTTTTTAGAGAAGGATGCTATGCCCATAAGCCGCTACGTGTACACTCATTAGGTAGAAGGTGCTATTTGTTCGAGGTAACAGCCAGAATTACAGCAAGTCGTGGACATGTTAATGAAAGGCAGTTGGTATACCTTGAGCCAATTCCGTTGACTAATTCAGGCAGCGTTCTCTTGTAACAGTGAGACAGCGGAATCCCATTGTGGGCTAAATTGCCCCATAAGCTCCAAGTGGCAATCTCTGCTGGTGTTCTCTAAATAAACTGGCCCTCAGTCTAGCTTCTATAAATTTACAATTTATTGCCCACTCTGAGAGTTGCAATTCCATCCCGGAATGCTTGACACAGTTTCATGCATTTTGAAACACCTAGCTTGTAGGTAAAAAGCCAAGATTCGTAAAAATAAAATATTTACCGGTCTAATCTATCTTGTCTTTAGTTAGCGAATATATAAATCATTGTTGTAACATTCTTTAAGATATGGGAAGGGTACCGGGTTTGTTTCTTAGTTGCGGGATAAGAATTTTACTTAGTTAATTTCCTGTAGCTCCTAAGTAGAGCATAGAACATCATTACGATGTTTCCTTAAACGGATTTTAATTTATAGTTCGTGATTTCGCCTGTATGCGCTATGGTGAAGAGGGATCGACTCGTCTCCCACAGATGACATTGTACGACAACTTCACGACTTGCGGACGCGAAATGGCTGAATTTTACCCAGAAAACTGTTTCTTTCCAGATATGGAGTTCTTTTAGTGCAAATAAACATTACACCGGACCACCGGTTGTACTTCCCTTCGGAAGGAAACTGTGCTAAGAAATCTATCACCCAGGTTTGAACCTGTAAACTTAGATTTTAGAGCCTAGCATGGTAACCCACGACGAATTTTCCTCTATCCCATATTACTCCCTATCCTCTCCAGAGTCTCAAATTATGAATATGTATGATATAATGATTAGAACTAAAGATGAATGGAAAGGTAACGACTACAATACAAAGTTAACACTCTTGTCAATTGGCAATACGCTCCACAGGAAAATGCCGCCGATAGGATCATACAGTCAAATGTAAACAAATCCATCAGATAGCTGTTTCACAAACAAACTATTGTTACAAAACAATATTCTTTTATACATATCATACTAATAAAGATAAATATTAACAGATATTGTCTTATTACTTACTTCCTTGTAAGTAGGAGGGAATTAAGGGAATATACTAAGCTAAAGCGATTGTCAAATCTTTTCAAAGTTGGTCGCTATCTGAAACTATTGAAATCAGTGCTCCTTGTAAGGCCAGCAGTAAAACAAACAGAGATGAAAGGGAAGATGACTTCCCTGTGATAAAAATTAAAGTAGTTTTAAATTAAAACCAATAACAAGAATATTTCGGAAACGATTAAGTCTATAGAAACTAAATATGGCAAAAATTGTGTGTGTTTTATCGAGTTCTGCATTTTTTGTATAATCAGTTTTTCCATATCGTATATGGTTTATCAGTTACTCGAAAGTCATGCAGAAAGCAGAGGTCTTCAGAGCCTATTTTCAGAAACATCAAAATATATATTTGGTTTGTCGTGAACATGTCCTAAACATTTGGCATTTTAATGAAACTCGTTAGTGGAATATTTGACAAAATTTTTCTAAAATAATTCCATGTAATGGTACTTTTGGCTGTGGAATTTTCCGGAAATGTTCGTGTCGCATCCTTGGAAAACTAGGAACTAAGTACCAAGTTTGGTATTTATCGCTATTTCGTTTTTAAGTTATTTTATCCACAGACACAGACACACTCACACACTTCTGCTTTTTTAAAAATGTGTTGTTTTTTTTTTATTTCATGGTTCCCTTAAACATGTATTTCCGGTGAAACTTCTGAGTGAAATAAAATACCTTCTGTAGCTCTTATGTACATTGCATGTACATGCGTGCTAGAGCAAGTAAAATATTTAATGTGGTTTTTCTCTATATCTACAGTTGAAATTTTTACAGCATTTAAGACCGTACCTTTGGATAAATTTGAGACAGGGATGATGAAATATATTATTTTTCTTATTAAATAATATTATTTAAACATAATTGTTATTAACAAGCATGTTATTATCTCAACCATGCACAATATACGTACTAGGCAGACAAGGTAATACATTCATCTAAAAACTCGATACGGATATATATTTTGAGGATCTCTGAATCTGTGCATGAACAGTATAATTCAAAAACAAAAGATTGGTTAAGTATTAAACTTGAAATTTAAGTTCAGCATCTTTTAAGAAAGTGACATAAATATATTTAAGAACATCTCCCATACAAAAGTACCTTTACTTGCAACAGTTTTGATTAAAATGGCATATATTCAAAATATTTACATGACAAATAAAACTTGAATTTTCGAAAAACAGCCTCTCAATACTAGTTCATTCTGGATGACTTTTGTGTAACTGGTAAACGGTAACACATACAGAATTTTACTGCACAAAAATGCTGATCTAATTAAAACATGCAACATATGTCATACACAATTTTTGTGCAGCTAACTATTTCCATGATATTTCTTGTCATTGATATCAATATTGAAATACTTATACTTTTCTCAAAAGGGAAATTGTCACTGTGGTTTATTTTTTTTTTTTTTTTGTTTTACTCTCGGCCGTACAAAGGGAACTAATTTCAATCTCATAGCGACAATTTTTAAACTGTTTAACTTTGGCTTAAGCCTATGTATTTCCTTATTTCCCTTCTACTTAAAAAGGAAGCAGGTAATAAGATAATTTCTGCTAATGTTTATCACGATGCAGAAAGAAGAATAAGTACTTTAAGAATTATCTGTTGTAGAATGGTAGAGAAAGTCATTTGAATGTAAGCATGTGATTTTTTATTGTTATTTTGCAATGTCTATACTGTTTCCCTTTTCCTACAATGTAGATAGTAGATAGAGAAGATCTTGGATGCTACCCAAAAATTCGATAGGTACTAAAACTTTCCTGAAAATACACATTTCGGTGCACCGCGAATCCATTCATTTCTCTACCACGGTTGTGACATGAAGATTTTCAAGAAAATGCCCACATTACAAACTATCATTTACATGGAGAAAGTAATTAAAATTTTGTTTTTCTCAAAAATGTTTAACGATTTTTTTAATTAAAATACCGTATATTAAAATTATGTTTATGAAAAATACATTTATTCAACTTTCTTGTAAACGTCTACACTCTAGATAACTTTTGTATAACTGATAAACCCTAAAATATAGATAAAAATGCAGATCTTAAATTTCTGTCATGTCTATTTTATTATGGAGTTGATTATTTCAGAGATTTTCCTTGTTATTGATCTTTCAGATATGTAAAACTTTATCAAACGGAAGTTGTCGTTCCTGTTTCATTTTTGTTTTACTCCTGGCCTTGCAAAGGGAAGTGAATTTCAAATAATAGGAGCACCATCTTTTAAAAGATCTGACTATCGCTTTATTTTAGTGTATTCATTCATTTACTTTATACTTGCAAGGAACTAAATAATACGTCCATTCTGCTAATTTTATCTTGATTAACAAGAAGTAAATAGAAGAATGATTTTGTTGGTATACTTCATTTGCAGAATAAGTAAAGAAAGTTATGTTAATAGGACTCATCAGATTTTTCGGTTCTCATATAATTATTATATCGGTTACGTCTCGTTTAATAAAATCCGCACGCCATAAAAATATTTTTTGTTGCATTAGATGACTTTCTCTTCATCTGTGTAACAAATTAATTGCTAAAAAAACTTATTCTACTATCTGCACCATGCTAATTGAGATAAACATAAGCAGAAATGGCTTACTTACTTACTTGCTTTCTTGTAAGCAGAAATGGCTTACTTGCTTACTTGCTTTCTTGTAAGCAGAAATGGCTTACTTGCTTACTTGCTTTCTTGTAAGCAGAAATGGCTGACTTGCTTACTTGCTTTCTTGTAAGCAGAAATGGCTGACTTGCTTACTTGCTTTCTTGTAAGCAGAAATGGCTGACTTGCTTACTTGCTTTCTTGTAAGCAGAAATGGCTTACTTGCTTAGTTGCTTTCTTGTAAGCAGAAATGGCTTACTTGCTTGCTTTCTTGTAAGCAGAAGGCAAATAAAGGAATACACTAGCTTAAAGCGATGTCAAATATTTTAAAGCTGGTTGCCACGTGGATGAAACCTGTTTCTTTGCAGGGCCAGGAGTTTGCCAATTCCAATAAGAAAAGAATTTTAAAAGTGAAAAAAAAACATAAAAAAACAACAAAAAACAGGTATATCTCTACGAAAATAAAAAAGAAAAGCAAATGACATAAATTTTGTGTTTTAACGAGATCTACAAGTTTTATGTAGTAGGTAAGTTTATGTCTATTTCTAATGGTTTATCAATTAATGACATTTCAGCAACATCCATCTAGAATAGAGAGGACTTCAGAGGCTATTCTCCGAAAATTCAGGATTACATTTAATTTTTGACTTTGTTTTAATAAGCGGTATTTTATTCCAAATTCTAGAACCGTTTTTGAGAAAATCAAAATGTTTGACTTTTTCCATGCAAACAGTAGTTTGATATTTTACCGATTTTTTTGTTTTTGAGTTACAGTGTTCACAGACATACGCACGGACCTTTTTCTATAAATGATTTTTTACACAGGGCACTCTAAAATTGTTTACGGTGAAATCTGTGTGAAATTTTTGTGTGGAATAAAATACCTTCTCTGCCTATGTGCACACTTTACACATTTCTATCATAAATAACCATATTGGGACCGCATTTTAAGTAATTATTGCGAAACTATTGGAGCTAAATTTATTCCTATACTGTATAAATGTAATGGAATTTGTATGAAGATTTTTATAGCACGTTTGCATAAACAAAATCGTTTCTCCGTGTTTGAGTAGAAAATAAATGTTGCAGATTTATGGAGATTGTATTTAATTATTTGCAAAGCGAATGGAGCCAGGCTGTGTTGGCATGGCAACTCGAAAGACATAACATAAAAGTTTTAATTAGTTCTCTTGTTTTACTAGCACTAGCATTTCATGACTCAAGCACGTTTTTCTGCAGTAATGGAGTTTTCTGTTGGGAAAAGGCACATGATGGATGTGTTCCGAATCCGTTTCCTCTGCAGTTGTATCGTCAGTTTGAAACCTTGCAACAAATCACTGACGACAATAACTTATTGGCAAATAAAAGCTTTCATATTTTATTGTTCTGTTGCAGTCGTTGTGTAGGTAAAAAAAGGGTAACTTGTCAAATGTAGAACATTTCTTACTTAGAAACAACGATTTAGAGAGATTTATAACTAAGAATAGCTTACATCTTAAAATATAGGTATTTCAAACGTCACTCCAAACAGTTATAATATTATAACAAAAGAGTTCGCATACTGGTACAGCAATGGGATTTAGTTTTCTTTCGTTTTCTTTCACTTCTCCTTTATCAATTTGGTTGAATAAAATATTAGTGATTTTACTCATACACCTATAATATGTATGTTTACGTTCTCTACACGTTTTATGTACATAGTGTAGAGAGAACGTTTTGAATTCCACCCAAAAATTCGATACCGAGATTACCGGTAATGTACGTTTTGAGCTCCCTAAGTCCAAAAAAGTTCTTAGAAAAAAGTCCGTGTATGTGTATGTCTGTGTATGTGGACAGCAATGCTCAAAAAAGAAAAGACCGTTCAATACCAAACTTGGTATTTAGGTTTGGTATCTTCCAAGGATACGACACGAAGATTTTCAAGAAAATCCTCCCAAAACAAACTACCCTTTACATGGAAAAATTTTCGAAAAATGTTATTGTCTCAAAAATGGCTGTGACAATATTAACGTATTTACATCCCAAAAAAGTATATGTCGAATTTTCCGGGAATAGCCTCTGAAGACCTCTTTATTCTGCATAAATTTTACTTAATTTTGCTTAACTGCTAAACCGTAAGAGATAGAAAAAACTTACTACACCAAAAAATGTAGATCTGATATAAACACACAATTTATGTCGTGTTCCTTTTTGTTGTTGAGATATTCCTTGTTATTGTTTTCAATTGTGAAGTACTTAACACTAACTTAGGCAGGAAGTGTCCGTTTTTCATTTGTTCTACACCAAGAAAAGAAGCGATTTTAATGACAATCACATAACGACATTTTTAAAACAGTTGACTATCACTTTAGCATAGCGCATTCCTTTAGTTCCCTTCTACTTATAAGAAATTAAGTAAAGAACATCCTGCTAACGTTTATCTCAATTAGCGTTGTGTAGATAGAAGAATAATGTTTTGTTATAAATTTGTAGAGCAGCTAGAGAAAGTCGTGTGAGTGTAGATTTTTTTAGTTCACTGTTAGCATGGGCACAGTTTTGTTGAATAAAATAGCAGTATTTTTATTCACACTGTTATAATATATTTACTTTCTCTACATGCACTATGTAATTGCATTCCACCCAAAAATTCGATACACAGATTTCAAAGGAAATACAGTTTTAGGGTCCCCAGTATAAAAAAAAAAACAGTTTTAAAAAAATGTCCTTGTGTATGTGAACAACATAGCTGAAAAGCTAAAAATCCGTTAAGTGCCAAACCTGGCATTTAAGTTTGGCATCTTCCAAGGATGCGATACGGATATTTTCAAGAAAATTTCCTCACATCAAGCTACCTTTTACATGGAGAAAGTTTTGAAAGTTTTGTTTTTCTTAAAAATGGTTCCAACGAGTTTTAATAAATACCGTTAATTAAATATATTAATATAGAAAATAAAATGTATATATTGCAATTTCTGGGAATAGCCTCTGAAAACCTCTTTAATCTGAATGAATTTTATTGAATTTTGTTTAACTGGTAAACCGTAAGAAATGGACACACACTTACTATACTAAAATGTAGTTATCGTTGCTAAACAATTTATGCAATACACAATTTTGTTGTAGAGTTGGCCGTTTCCGAGATATTCCTTGTTATTGGTTTCAATTTTAAACTATGCATCTTCTCAAATAGGGTCCGTTAACTTTAGCCTGGTGTAGTCCCTTATTTCTTTTCTGCTTATAAGGAACTAAGCAAGACCAATTTTGTTAATGTTTTTCTGTTTTAGCGTGATGTAGAGCGAAGAATAATCTTTTGTAAGAATAGTTTGTTTGCAGAACAGATACAGCGAGTCAAGTGAATGCAGATTTCTATCGGCGGCTGTGCACTGGAACGTTGGAGATTTACTCTTTGAACTTTTACAGCAGGCTTTTCACATGTGCGATCATTCTCACAACCTCTATGGAGGACGCAATTCTAAATAAAGGAAAATGTCCACTCTCCGGCCGGGAATCGAAACCGAGACCTCCGGATAAGAAGTCAGCTCGCTCATGAGACAGTGTATAAGAATTTGTAAGTTATAAATCATGACTCTATCATCAAATAATACTGCGATTCAAAACTGTTATGAAAGTAAGAGAAGCTGTTCTTAAGGTCTGAGAAAATGTAGAACTCTTTAACAGTTCCAAGTTCTATTCCTTAAGTTCTAAAAATGTGGCCACCGCGATCTCCAGATCTAAATTGGACCACATTTGTGTTGTAGGATTGCTTTAAAGAACGAGTTTTCCTGGCACATCCAACTACCGACAGAAACTGAAAATGCTATCTCGCAAGAAATTTTAATATTCCTAGTCATCATTGCAAACTGCTGTGCATGGAGTCGTAGAAAGAATGAATTACGTTGGGCATCTTCCCAATGTTTTATAAAACCCCATTGTTCTTCGACTATGCGACTTCTTTAGTTTGTTGGGTTTTTTTCCTATTCAAATATTAGTATCTTTATAACGATTTAAAATTTGAAAGACCACATATAAGACTAGGTGTATGAGCGGCAAGGCACTTTCTGTCTCCCTAACTTATAAAGCCCCTACAAAAAAATTACTGATTTAACTGAAGGGAACTGCCACCTTCGGAATTCAAAGAAAACCATTAAACAAACATGAACCCTTTCTCTCTTGTTTTACTGGCAATACAAAGTGAACCAAACTTCAGTTCTTCATATATCGGCCAGCTTTTAAAATATTTGATTATCGCTTTAGCCTAGTGTATTGCCTTCTACTTACAAGAAAGCAAGTAACATGTCCATTTCTCCTAATTTTTATTACGATTAGCATATTTCAGAATATTCTTTTGTATGGCTAGTTTGCTTACAGAAGAGGTAGAGAAAATCATTTGAATTAAACACATTAGATTTTTATTTTCTCTACACGTACCATGTACGAAGTGTACAGAGAAGTGTACAAAGTGTATTGTACCCAAATATTTGATACCAAGATTTCACCGAAAATGCATATTTTGGGTTCCCCTGAATCCAAAAAGAGCATTTTTGGAAAAAGGTCCGTCCGTGCGTGCGTGTGTGTGTCTGTAGATAGCATAGCTCAAATATCTGATGTGTTACACTCACATGACTTTCTCTAGCCGTTCTACAAACTTTTTACATAAGATTTTTTTTTTTGCACCTTGTTAATCGAGGTATTCAGCACAATGTTCTTATTACTTAGTTCCTTATAAGTAGGAAGAAAATAAGGAAATACACTAGGCTAAATCCATAGTCAAATGTTTTAAAAGCTGTCGTTATGCGATTGTCAATACAAATCGCTTCTTTTCTTGGCCAGGAGTAGAACAAAAGAAAAACGTATACTCCCGTCTGAGAAAAGTATAAGTACTTCACAACTGAAACTAATAACAATGAATACCTCGAAAACGGTAAGCTCCACGAAAAAAATGTATATGACATAGGTTGTGTATTTTAACAAGGCCTACATTTCGTATATAGTAAGTTTTTGTCTATCTCTTACGGTTTACTAGTTATGCCAAATTAAGCAAAATTCACCCAGAATAAACAGGTTTTTAGAAGTTATTCCCAGAAAATTCAAGATATACACTTTATTTGTCAGGTAAATATCTTTAATATACGATACTTTAAACAAAATCGTAGGAGCCATTTATAAAAAATCAAAAATTTCGAAAAAAGTTCCATGTAAAGGGTAGTTTGGGGTGGAGGATTTTTCTCAAAATCTTCGTGTCGCATCCCTAGAAGATACTGAACTTAAATACTAAGTTTGGTATTTTAGCTACTTTTCGTTTTTGAGTTATCGTGTTCACAGACACACGGACACATACACACACAGCCAAACACACATGGACCTTTTCTGGCAATGCTTTTTTTGGATTCAGGGGGTCCTGAAACATGTATTTCCGGTGAAATCTCGACATCGAATTTTTGGGTGGAATGCAATACTTCTCTGTCCCTATGTACATTGTACATACGGGGCTAGAGAACGTAGAAACGAATATACCGTTAAATACCAGCTTGGTATTTAAGTTTGGTATCTTCCAAAGATGCAACAAGAAGGTTTTCAAGAAAATCTCCCCACCCACAACTACTTGGAATGTTTTTGGAAAATTTTTATTTTCTCAAAAATGGCTCTAGCGAGTTTGATTAAAACATCGTATATTAAAGATATTTACCTGACAAATAATATGTATATCTTGCATTTTCTGGAAATAGCCTCTGAAGACTATTATGGAGGAATTTTGCATAACTGCTAAACCGTAAGAAATGGACAAAAGCTTACCCCACAAAAAATGTAGAGCACATTAAGAAACACAATTTATGTTATATAAATATTTTTCGAGGAGTTGATCGTTTTTGAGATATTCCTTGTTTTTGATTTCAGCTTTGAAAAACTTGTACTTTTCTCATACAGGAATTTGTCAACTCGTGTCCATACAAACAAAGGAACTTCAGTCACCTAGTAACCAGCTTTTGATTTCACTTTAATCTATGATACTCCCATATTTCGGTTTTACTTACAAGGAAGCAAGTAATAAGACTATTTCTGCTATTTTTTTCTCGATTAGCTTGAAGTAAATAGAAGAATAAGCTTATTAACAATAATTTGTTACACAGAAGTGGAGAAAGTCATGTGAATGGAACACATCAGATTTTTTTAAAGTTGCTCCCTACTGCTGTATATGAGCTGTAGGAACCTATTCCCCATCGACTTTTGCATTTATACGTAAGAGCAAATCTTTTTGTATTTCCCTCCCCATCTTTCAACTCCCCCCTTCTGCGTAAGACCCCATTTTCGCATTATCGAGCGGTTCAAAAGAAAGCTTTTACGAAATGTAATGGAATAGGTTTATTCGGAAAGAGGCCAGACTTAATATCCTTTGGAAAAGATGAGGCAAGTTTTGTCTGCGTTGCGGTAAACAAGATCCAAGAAGAAGAGGAAGAAGAAAAAGAAGCTGCAACAGCCTCAACCCCCCCCCCCAGCCTTACAACCAGAAACTTTCTCAAGTAGTGCAAGCAGCGCCCATAATGTGGCGTTTACTCCTCTTTGGCTAAGAAACGTCTTGTGCTGTGGGTTAGAACCAGAAATATCGTTTCAATCCTTCGCTAACAATACACACTAATTAGAACTGCAAAATGCACTACACAGAATGTAAAGTAAATAGAATGTAACGGAATTTCTGTCAGTGGTTTTGAATTTTTAACGAACACTTCATAACACTGGATATAAACTTTCATCAGATATTTACACACTTCGTAGTTCAAATAAGAAAATTACTCTAGGGCAGTTGCTCTCAAAATGTTTGCTTTCTCTACTTGTACTATACATACAGAGGTAGAGAAAGTACTGTGTCGTGATGTCATCGGAAATGTTTTGGTATCCCCTGATTCCGAAAAAAGTTTTTTTAGAAAAAGATCTGTGTGTATTAGTGGACAACATAGCTCAAAAACGAAAAGACCTTTAAAAATCAAACTTGATATATATGCTTAGTATCTTCCAACGACGCCACAAGAAGATTTTCAAAATAATTCCCGCACACCAAAGTACCCTTTATATGGAAAATGTTTGTTATTCTCAAAAATTGGCCCTAATGATTTGATTAAAATACGGTATAGTAAAGACATTTACATCACAAATAAAATGTATATTCTGAATGTTCTGGGAAAAGCTTCTGAAGACCTCTTTATTCTGGCTAAGTCATAACGGTTTAACCGTAAGACACAGACCGACTTACTTCACAAAAAATGTAGATCTCGTCTAACCATATAATTTTTTTTCATATACGTTTTTACTTTCTCCATACGCACTATGTACATAGTGTATAGAGAAAGTATTGCACTCCCCAAAAATTCGATACCGAGATTTCACCGGAAATATATGTTTTAGGGTCCCCAATATCCAAAAAAATCATTTTCACAAAAAGGTCCGTGTGTGTGTATGTGTGTGTGTATGTGTGTGTGTGTGTGTGTGTGTTTGTGTGTGTGTCCGTGTGCCTGTGTACACGATAACTCAAAAACGAAAAGTCGGTAAAATACCAAACTTGGTATTTAAGTTTAGTATCTTCCAGGGATGCGACAGGAAGATTTTGAGAAAAATCCCCCCACCCCCAACTACCCTTTACATGGAACTTTTTTCGAAAATTTTGATTTTCTCAAAAATGGCTCTAACGATTTTGATTAAAATTTCGGATACTAAACATATTTACCTGAAAAATGAAATGTATATCTTGAATTTTCTGGGAATAGCCTCTGAAGAGTAGTTTATTCTGGATGAATTTTACTGAATTTTGAATAACTGCTAAACCGTAAGAGATTGAAAAAAAACTTACTGCACAAAAAATGTAGAGCACATTAAAACACACAATTTATGTTATTTACATTTTTTTCGTGGAGTTCGTCGTTTTTGTGACATTCTTTATTTTTGGTTTCTGCTATGAAAAACGCTATACTTTTCTCATACTGGAACTTGTCAACTCCTATCCATATAAACAAAGGAACTTCATTGACATAGCAACCAGCTTTTGACTATCACTTTAACCTACGGTTGTCCCTTATTTCGCTTCTACTTACAAGGATGCGAGTAATAAGACTATTTCTGCTAATTTTTTCTGATTAGCATAAAGTAAATAGAAGTATAAGCTTTTTAAGAATTATTTGTTGCAGGGATATGGAGAAAGTCATGTGAATGGTACACATCAGATTTTTCTTGTAGAGTTGACCGAAAAGCGAAACTAACCTCAATTGTTTATATAGCGACCAACTAATATATATTTTATTGACAGAAGCAACTAATAAGACCAATTCTGCTAATGTTAGCAAGATGTAGATAAAGGAATACACTTTTCTAAAGATAGTTTCTAAGTGGCGCCATGGCCGACTGGTTAAACTGCTCGCCTCCCATCTAGGCGGCTGGGTTCAATTCCAAGCGCCCTCGTGTGGACGAGGGCATGTTTTCTCCTGGTTCACCGCCACTCATTTCAGCCAAATACTCCATCATCGCCTTTCCTGTCATCCATTTCGCTTGCATATCACTACCTCACGTTAATGCCTGGCTACGGTTGGACCACTCGTTCCAGGTTCTTCATTCTGTGTTTCGTCCTGTAGGCTCCCAGACAGGCTTTTGACCACCAGACATTCGCTTGTGTGTACTTGAGGGATATCAGTCGACTATGGCAAGGGTAAGGCGACTCGAAGAAGATGCTGTGTTGCATTCACATGACTTTCTCTTGTTCCGAAACAAACCTTTTATTCAAAAATTCAATCTTTTAGTTATATCATACTAATCAGTATTAGTCTATTTCTTGTTTCCTTGTAAGTGGAAGGGAAATAAGGGAATGTACAGGCTAAAGTGATAAGTGATAGTCAAGTTCTTTAAAAGCCGGTCACTATTTGAAATAGTTAAAATTCCATTCTCCTCTCTTGCCAGGAGTAAGCAAATGAGAAACTAGAAGAAGTATTGCCACTCGAGAAAAGTTTAAGTGCCTTAAAATTGATACCAATAATCCGGAACATCTCGAAAACGGCTAATTCTACAAAAAATTTGTGTATATCATTAATTGCGTATTTTAATGAGATCTACATTTTTTGTGTAGTAAGTTTTTGTCTATCTTTTATGGTTTGGTAGTTATATAACAGACATCCAGAATAAAGAGGTCTTAAGGGGCTATTCTCAGAAAATTCAAGACATGCATTTCATTGGTTATAAAAAATCTTAAAACTACTCAGAAAATAAAATTTTCGAAAAATGTTTCTTCTAAAGGGTAGTTGAGGGTGGGAAATGTTCTTGAAAATCTTCATATCGCATCCTTATAAGATACTCAACTTAAATATCAATTTTGGTGTTTAGCCGACTCTTCGTTTTTCAGCTATGCGTGCAGCACGCACACGCGCATACACACAGACCACATGACATGTTTTTAGCAACTTTTTTTTTGGAATCAGTCTCAAAACATATATTTCCGGTGAAATCTCGGTATCGAAATTTTGAGTGCATTATACTATCTTCTGTATACACATATACGTGTAGAGAAAGTGAAAAAGAATAGTTTGTGTATGGAACAGGTAGAGAAAGTTATGTAAATGGAACGCATCAAATGTTTTAAAAGTTGTTTGTAGAAGAGTGGGTAGAGAATATCACACGAAGCTATGATATTTAAGACAGAAGGTATGAGGTAGAGGGACGAATATTGATTTACCTGGTAGCTGAGGGGATGATTCGCTGATTTCATCCCTTCCTGAGGAAATCCTTCAATCTCGCAGCTGTAATAGCTTGGCCATAGCAAGACCTAATGAACTGCGAGCGAGGACCCGCTCGCTTCCACTGTACAATTTGCCTAATTGACTTCCTCCTCTACATTTGGTGCTAAGTAGCGTTTTGAATTGCCAAGTTACACTGGTGCACAGAAACTTGGGGATAGTTACCCATTCTAACTCAACATCAAGAGATGCTTTCAGTCAAGGGGAAACATTTGGACAACCTTACCCGAGCTGAAGTCTGAACTTTTTAAAGTAGAATGACTAATTAATTAATACTTTTTTTTTTTTTTGTCGATACTCCTCTCGTGAATTCCTATTGTTTATTGTTCATTGCTATCATACTTCCGTATTCTAAGATTATTTTGTGAACTACTAGTTCAAATATTTTCCCCATCGTATTAAGTAATCATATAAGTCTATAGGATTTAGGCAATTTTGGATCCTTTACTGTTCCTTTTTTAAGAATAATAACTTGTATTAATTTCCATAAATCTGGAAATCTCCCTTGCCATATACAATCGTTATAAAGTTTGGGTAAAATTGCATAATACATCCTTTCATTTTATTAACTCTTCATTCATAATTCCACCTGGCCCAGCAGTTTTTTCTTCTTGAATTTTTTAAATATTACCCTAATCTCGGTTATATCCATGTCTTAAATAATCCTACCATTATTATATGGCATAGCCTTCACAATCCTGCTTCTTATATTTATTTCTCCATCTTTACTCCTATCATAAGGCAATGATAATGAAACCGAGCCCTCTTCCCAATCATAAGTCATCTCATTCCCTCCTTTTTCCAGTGTGGTAACTACTGACGTTTTTTTTTTTTTTTTTTTTTTTTTTTTTTACTCTTATCCATAATTATTTTGTACGGTAGTCCCCATGTGTCCTGGTTTATTTTATCTTCTACAAATGTTTTCCACTGTTGTTTACATGTTTCTTCCAATAATCTTTTACATTTTTCTTTCACCTCTCTATATTTTTGTAATTTATTTTCCCTCTCTGTAAAAACAATTGATTTTTGATGCATTTTTGTAATTTTGTAGTTATAGATCTTACTTTCTGTAATTTAATCGGCCAAATTTTATTAGAATTTTTTTTTTTTTTGCTCTTGGTTTTGGATGTGTCTTTCGAATGACGTCTTTTGTTGCGCTAGTTAAATTTTCCCTTTCATCATCAACCGAAAAGCCTTCATATCTCAAATTCATTAATCTATATTGTTCTTTCATTTTACTCCAGTCGGCTTATTGAAAAGTATACAATAAATCTCTTCTATCTTTTTTAACCTTATTTAATGAAAGGGTGCTGTAGTTAAAATAAATTATGTTGAATGGAAGTTAGTCCCTCGCCTACTTTCCAATTATATATTTTTATTTCCGCCCTTCTTGAATACAAGGTAATATCTATATTTTCCGTTGCTTCAACCCCGTTGTGGTAGGTTAGGATATTATTATTTTGATTTAATATTACTAAATCCAATTCGGATACTACTATTTCTAATTTTCCCGCCTCTCATCCGTTTGTTTATTATTCCACCATTTGGATTTGGCATTACAAGAACATAAGTGCACTACTTCCATATATTTTATTTTAATTTAGAGAAATATGACTCAGTTGGTTGACAGCGCTGGAAATAATAATTTGCCAAAATAAATTTTCCATTTACGTGTAGAATTTCTACGCAATATAATTATTTTCAAAAATTGGGCAATATTAGCTATCTGTAAACTTGAATTTAATATTACCATTGCTAGTATGGCACCATTTACAAAAATAGTTTTTGATAAAATTGGCATATATGGAATGAAGCCATTCATTGCATATGGTTCCTGAATGCAGTTCGTATGTATATACAGTGTACTTAGTATCTAGAGAAGATATTGTATACCAACCAAAATTTCGACATCGAGATTTCACCGGCAATATATGTTTCGAGGTCTCTGAGTCCTAAAAACATTTTTTGGGAAAAGTGTTCTGTGTGTCTGTGAATAGCATAATTCAAAAACGAAAAGACGATTAAAAACAAAACTTGCTATTAATGTTTAGTATCTTCCAAGGATGCGACAGGAAGATTTAAAAAAAATCCCCCCACCACAAACTACCTTATACAGGAAAAAGTTTCGAAAAGTTTTATCACACGACAAATAAAATGTATATTTTGAATGTTCTTGGAATAACCTCTGAAGAACTTTTTATTACTTTCTCTAAAAATTATTTACCGAGCTTTCACCGGAAATGCATGTTTTGAGACCAGCTGATTCTAAAAAACGCGATTTTAGAAAAATTCCATTTGTGTGTGTGTCTATAGGCTGCAAAGTTCAAAAACGAAAACACACTTAAATACCAAATTTGATGTTTAAGTTGAGCATTTCCAAAGGATGCGACACGAAGATTTTCAAGAAAATCCCCGCACTCCAACTACCCTTTTTTTGGGATCATTTTTCGAACACTTTGATTTTCTCAAAAATGGCTTTAACGATTTTGATTAAAAAACCTTATGTTTAAGATATTTTTATGATAAACGAAATGTATATTTTGAGTTTCCTGGGAATGGCCTCTGAAGACATCTTCATTCTGGGTGACTTCTATAACTGGCCAACAGGAAGAGATAAAAACGTTACTACACAAAAATGTACATCTCATTAAAACTCAATTCTGTGGTGTTGGTCATAACACGATAACTCGAAAGCTGTTTTTGTGCTTACAATAGTGGTATAAAAGAAACAATCCTCTGTCGTTTGGTGAAGTCCTGGAAATATCAGCAAATGATAGAGGAATTTTTCGGAGATATCTGGACTTCACCAAATGATAGAGGAATTCTTTTAGATATCAGGTCTTCAACAAATAATAGAGGAATGTTTTTGAGATATCAGGTCTTCACCATATATAGAGGAATGTGTTTATGAGATATCAGGATTTCTCCAAATGATAGAAGAATGTTTCTGAGATCAGGACTTCACCAAATGGTAAGAGGAATGTTTCTGAGATATCAGGTCTTCACCAAATGATACAGGAATGTTTCTGAGATATCTGTTCTTCACTAAATGATAGAAGAATGCTTTTGAGATATCAGGTCTTTCCAAATAATAGAAAAGTGCTTTTGAGATATCAGGTCTCAACAAATAATAGAAAATTGTTTCTGGAGATATCAGGGCTTCACCAAGTGATAAAGGTATATTTCTGAGGTATCAGGTCTTCACCAAATGATAAAGGAATGTTACTGAGATATCAGGACATCAGCAAATGATAGAGGAATGCTACTGAGATATCAGGACATCAGCAAATGATAAAGGAATGCTACTGAGATATCAGGACATCAGCAAATGATAGAGTATTGTTTCTGAGATATCAGGGCTTCAACGAATGATAGAAAATTGTTTTTGGACACATCAGGGCTTCACCAAACAATAGAGGATTGCTTCTTTTACATCACTATTGTCACAGCATTAAAAGGCCTATTTTGGAGGTATCTGGTTCTGACTAAACGGCACAATTTTCGAGTTATTCCGAATTATTGGTATCAATTTTAAGACACTTAAACTTTTCTCGAACGGAAAGGCGTGTTTCTTCTCTTTTGTCGTTAGTTTTCTCCTCGGAATAAAAGAGAATGGCATTTCAATTGTTTTACCGTCTTTTAAAGAACTTGACTATCGGTTTTAACCTGTGCATTCGCTTATTTCCCCTCTACTTGCAAGGAAACAATAAGTGCTAATGTTTATCTGATTCGCATGCTGTATATAACAGATCAATCTTTTGCATTAAATGTTTGTTTGTGGAACAGTTAGAGAAAGTCATGTGAATGGAAGATATCAGCTTTTTTGGATAAATTTTACATAATTGGTAAATTGTTAAAGATAGACAAAAACTTACAGCACAAAAAATGTAGATCTTGTTAAACGTACAATTTATGACACATTTTTTTTAGTGGAATTACATTTTTGACATATTGCTTGTTATTGGTTTAAAGCTTTTCCCATACGGCAATGTTTCAACTCCTATCCATGAAAAGAAACGGACTTTAACCACATGACAACCGATTTTTAAAATATTTGGCTATCGTTTTAACATAGTGTACTACCTTATTTCCCTTCTACTTATAAGAAACTAAGTAATAACACTGTTTCTGCTAATGTGTATCTCGATTAGCATGAGGTAGTTAAAAGAACAAGCATTTTAAGAATAATTTGTTTCAGAGATGTAGAGGAAGTCATATGAATGGAACACTTCAGATTTTTTTTTATTTTTGCTACATGCTTGGTGTTTTGTCTCATATGTGTACACAGAATAAACATTTATTTGGGTGATACTATTGATGAAAATACGTCACAAGGGCAGGAAAACATTCGGAAATAAAGCTCTTTTTAGCCCCAGGTTATTGAATCTAACCTCAGGCTGATGTATACGTGCCCCAGATTCCATTTATGACAGTAACATTTTTGAATGGGTTCTCTATTCGCTTTTGCTGTTGATCTGTGAATTTTTTTCCACCAATAGAAAACGCTCGGAGAGTTTCAATTATTCGAAAACACTCGTCTAACAAGCTATGTAGGGGCATTGTCATACAAGCTCGTGAAGCGTACGGATAGCTTTTGTTTACGCTGCATATTCAAATGATGCATTCTAGCATATAGCTAAGTATTGGAACTATTGTGTAAGTATTTGGTTCATTGCCCGTTCAGCACAATACCAGACGCTTCCATTGTCCCGGAATGCTGCGCTCTCGCAAGAGATCCAAGTTAAAAAAAAAAAAAAATCAATTGTCGTTTGTTAAGCAAGGGTGCGGTGTTTTAAAAAATGTTACTTTGTTGTCCCACCAAGCAAGTATTTGTTGTATGTGCTGCACTTAACAACAGCCGTGTTCGATTCTCGAAACACCACTTGTACAACATGCAGTACGAACATTTTATTCGTCGTGTAAATACGTTTGATTTGTTTGTTCCCTATCCTCACATGCTATCGCATTTGTCACAGAAGTTCTACGTTGCGAGTAGGACATTTCAACTGCAATACACGTTTTCATGCCTCTAAATCACAAAAACAACAAATATAAAGCGTTTCTCCACCCAGTAGAGCACGGTCTTTGGTTCCGAAGCGCACATACCTACGAACACGCCGGTCCCCATGGCCACGCTCGCTAAGGCGTTTCGCTGTGCTTCGTGGGGAGGGGATCGTGGGTTCGAGTCCCGCCTTGGGCATGGGTGTTATATGTTTGTGCAATGTGTATATGTTTGTAAAAGAAACAGTAAAACCAGTAAACCAGTAATCAGTAAAACCTACGGGGGGAAATGTAAATAGGGATACAGTACCGGAGTCCTGATCAGATTCCGTTACTGTTTTTTAAAAAAAAAAAAAAAAAAAAAAAACACACAGCGCAGTCAGTGGTGTAAGGAGAGGGTAGTGGGGAGGGGTTTGTAGAGTAAAACTGCACACATTGAGGTATAATCTGTTGCAAAAGTAGCTCATTACTTGTACTGACGTTATATGCATCGTTATAATTCATAAAGTAACACAATAAAACAATTATTTCATAACATGATTAGTAAATAAAAACGCCTTGTATTTTTACAAATAAAAGTATACAGCTTATTACAAAAAATCAGGATAATAGTGTAGAGCTTTGTAAAGGCAACGAACATAAATCAAACAAACTCAGCCAGAATTCATTTCAGTGAATTACTAACTACATCCTTACTGTATTGAAAGAAAAGGCTCTCCTCCTGACATTCAAAATATATTTGAATCGCCCACAAGTTTGTTCAGAGTCAAACGAAGTTTGTTCTTTCGTATTTTCAACATGTTTCAATCAGTGTTCACTGCTTTATTATTAGCAGAAACTGAACGAGGCCAGGCAATGAGCAATAGTGAAACACGTTATAGACGGGCTCCAGGGACCACGTCGTAGTTATACTCTGTGTGCTCCGAACCTCAATGCGGCAATTTCGTGACCCCGGACCGCGCTCTACTTATAACTTCCTCTACTATGTATTTAATCTTTTTCCATAACAATGGTGAGGTAAAACGTTGGTAAAAAGTTGGGGAAACAATCGAATTTAAAAAGGAGCAGCATCAGATAATTATACAGTTTTATTGGTACTTCGTTGTTTTTTAGAGTTCAATAAATAAAAACGAAAGTAAGTCACTGACATATTATACAAATGCAAACATTATCTTCTTTTACAGTGCTAATGAAATCCCATAAACATCTACGTATGGTAATCACCGATGTTTACGTGGGTCGTTTACATTACTTTCTCTATACGTACTATGTACATATTGCATAGAGAAGGTATTGTGTTCCACCCAAAAATTCGATGCCGATATTTCACCGTAAGTACATATTTTGGGTCCCCCTGAATCCAAAACAAGCATTTCTGGAAAAAGGTCCATGTGTGCGTGTATGTGTCTTGTGTATATATGTGTGTGTGTGTGTGTGTGTGTGTGTGTCTGTGGACAGCATAGCTCAAAAACGAAAAGACCGTTAAATACCAAGCTTGGTATTTAAGTTTGGTGTCTTCAAAGGATGCGAAACAAAGATTTTCAAGAAAATTCCCCATTTACATGGAAAAAATTTCGAAAATTTTGATTTCTTCAAAAATAGCTCTAACGATTTTGAATAAAAGATCGTATATTAAAGATATTTACCTGACAAATAATATGTATATCTTGAATTTTCTGGGTATAGCCTTTGAAGACTGCTTTATTCTGGATGAAATTTACGTTATTTTGTATAACTGCTAAACCGTAAGAGAAAGACAAAAACTTACCACATAAAAATGTAGAGCAAATTAAAACACATACTTTGTTATATGTATAGAGTTGATCGTTTTTTAGATATTTCTTGTTTTTTGGTTTCAGCTTTGAAAAACTACTTTTCTCATACATGAATTTGCAAACTCGTGTCCATACAGTCAAAGGAACTTCCGTCACATAGCAACCACCTTTTGATTATCACTTTAACCTATGGTATTCCCTTATTTCGCTTCTGCTTACAAGGAAGCAAGTAATAAAAGTATTTCTGCTATTTTTTTTCTCGATTAGCATGAAGTAAATAGAAGCATTAGCTTTTTAACAATAATTTGTTGCAGAGATGTAGAGAAAGTCATGTGAATGGAACACATCAGATTTTTAAAAAAGTGTTAAAAAAATACTCGTAACAAAATGTATGAATACATTGTATGAATGAAATGTTTCCATTTATAAAAGGAACATTTACATGTAAAATTATTTGTCATATAAATAAAAGCATTTAAATGAGGAACTCCTAAAAATTCGGCAGGTCCGCTTTCTTCTGGAAGGAAATAGCGAGAATACGCTAGACACTGGAACGACGCAAAGACAACGTCGCTTGTCTGCGAAGGGCGGCTAATTCTGGGCTAACCCACCTTCTGATGTCAAGATTACAGTTCCAAGTATTCGGCGCCCGGTAGTAAGCATAGGGGAAAACATTGTTACAAATGTTGGAGTGGCGCTGGAGACCCAAATACATACGAAGCGCATCGCGGTTTTTTCCACTGCGCACACGGAAACATAACACACAGTTGCTATACAGAAAGTCACGGTTCTGCCTTGCTTTCTCTGTTATGAAAGTCTAGTATTGAGTTGACGATGATATCGTGTGGTTGAGTTATTACCAGCTTGCGTTATTATTTTGTCCTGTGCTTAGTCACAAAGTATATTATGGCTCAGTATTTGTTTTGCACTGCACAGCATGTATTTATTTATGATTAGTATGTGTTAGCGCATTTTATAAGCGGACTCTCAATAGTGTATACGTTGACGAAATTGACCCACACGGACGAGGCTTAGTTCCATCTTCATGTAGATGTGTGTACACAAAATAATCGTTATTGGAGCTGAGATACCTAATATTATTTCATGAAATACCCCTTCAATACGAAAAAAAAATTATGTATGGCGCGCCATAAGTGAAGAAAGAGTTATAGGCCCAATTTTTTTAGAGTCAACAGTAGACGCCCATACATACATGAATACAATTTTGCCCTCTTCTTTTAGAGAATTAGCCTACAGGGAGCGTGATTTTGCCTTTTTTCAATAAGGTTCTGCAACAGCTCATATAACCAACCAATCTTTTGATGAGAACAATTGAAAGTGTGTTTCAGGACAGAATTATTAGTAGAGATGCTTGGTCCCCTCGGTCCCCCGACCTGACTCCCTGCTATTTCTATCTCTGGGGTAACTTAAAGCATAAAGTATACAAGACAAACCCACACATCCTGGAAGAATTAAAACAAAATATCCACCAGGAAATTGCCAGCATTTCTCAACGTGAACCACTGCGAGTGATGGAAGGTTTCCTAAACAGGTACTAAAAATGTATGCACAACGGCGGTGTACAGTTTCAGCATCTCCTTTAATAACATTGGTAAGTAAAGCTTTTAAAAGTCGTTTTAAAAATGTTGCATGATTTCATCCGCACTTTTCTATGAGCAACGGCCACCCGGGGTGCGGACAGGCAAAGCCGGTTCAGACGTTTTTGTATCACCCGGTACATCAAGACCGCCACACAATAAATTTGCCTACGCTGCCGATTGTTGACGGGCTCTCCCGATCATGTGCGAAAAATATATTGCTGCAATAACAGTTGTGTTTTGAAGAAACAGAATGAGAAGTGAAATTCCTTTTGTAAATAATCATTGAACACAAATGCACATTTTTAGATCCTAATAATTACTGTACTACATTGTGAAATAATATTCCTACTGACTTTTGGAAAATGTTTTCCCACCAAGGCGCTAGTTTCACTACAAAATGATTACGTCATGTTATTTAACTTTTCAAGATTGAGAAACGAGCTCGAGTTTGTCTACTCCGACGACCAGTTCTTATCCATAAAACCTTTTGTGGAAAGCGATATTTAAAGTGGAGGCTTACAATACGTTTGCCTAAGCTGCAAAAATTCCTTCCACAAGTTGCAGTGTCGAGAGAAGCATCTCTTGCTTGAGCAGAGTGAAGTCTTACTTAAGGAATACAATGGGACAGGACAGGGTTAATGCTTTAGCCACGGGTCTATTGAAATCGAACTTCTTCATTCACTTAAAAAAACAAAAATAAACAAAAAACCTGAAACATGACACGATGTTACCATCAAGCGATATACCAGCATGGACTGATTGATCCACTCTATAAGTAAAGATAGGTACCTAAACAAAACGGTTCTACTAGATCTGTAATTTGTATATTGCGGATATTTGCTTACCCTGAAAATATCACTGCAGCAGTGCAACAACAATCTGAACCTAGTCACACATGGCCATTCTGGACTGGGATTTTATTAATTAATTCATTTCAAAAATTAATTTAAAAAATCCGATGTGCTACACTCACATGACTTTCTTTATCTGCTCTACAAACGTCTTACAAAAGATTATTCTTCTATCTTCAACTAATCAAAATAAACATCAGCTGAATGTTCTTATTATTTACTTATGAGCAGAAGGGAAAGACAGGGATGCGCTATACTAAAGTGATAGTCAAATGTTTTAAAACTGTCGTTATGCGATTGTCATTGCAAATCACTTCTTTGCTTTGCCAGGAGTAGAACAAAAGAAAACCGGACACTTCCGTCTGAGAAGAGTGTAAGTACTTCACAATTGAAACTACTAAGGAATACCTCGAAAACTAAGCTCCACGAAAAAACTGGTTATGACATTGTAGTTTTAAGATGGTCTACATTTTTTGTAAACTAAGTTTTTGTCTATGTTTTACAGTTTACTAGTTATACCAAATTAAGCAAAATTCATCCCAGAATAAACAGGTATTTAGAAGCTATTCTCAGAAAATTCAAGGTATACATTTTACTTGTGATAGATATAGCTTTAATAGCTTTTAATCAAGATCGAAAAACGAAACTTTCAAATGTTTTTCTATGTAAAGTGTAGTTGGGGGGGGGGATTTTCTTGAAAATCTTCGTGTCGCATCCTTGGAAGATACCAAACATAAACACCAAGTTTGGTATTTAAGCGTCTTTTTGTTTTTGAGCTATGCTGCCGGGGGGGGGGTGGCTCACACACAGACAGACCTGTTTCTGAAAATACTTTTTTGGTTTCAGGGTGTCCTAAAACATGTATTTCCGTTGAAATCTCCACATGGAATTTTTGAGTGGAATACAATACTTCTCTATCCCTAATAATTTGTCTACACTATTTAGGGCTAATATAACATAATATGACATACCTATTTATAAACTCATTTGATGTAAAACTGGATATTTTGTTTGAATACCTTTCTTATGGCTTGCTCTAAGTGTTCCGTAAACAAACTTTTCTTACCAAAGATTATTCTTTTATTTGCATTGTAGTAATCGAGATATATATTAAGACAATAACTCTTTTTAGTTGTTTCTTTGTAAGTATCTAGAAGCGAAATAATGAACTGTAAGAGACTAATGCGATAGTCAAAGCTTTTAAAAGCCGGTCGCTCTGTGCTCTTTACTTGCTCGGAGTCTTTTCGTTTGAGAAAAGTTTAAGTAGCTTAAAATTTGAACTTGTAACGTGGAATAGCACAAAAAAGATTAACGCTGCAACAAAGTGAATATAACATAAATTGTGTGTTTTAACAGGATCTACGGTATTGAGATTATTTTATCTCTTATAGTTTACCAGTTATACAAAAGTCATCCAGAATGAAGAGGTCAGAACATTCAGGATATTTTATTTTTCGTATAAGTATGTGTAATATACGGTATTTTAAACAAAATCGTTGAAGCCGTTTTTGAGAATTTCGAAATGTTCGAAACATTTCCCCTGTAAAAGGTAGTTTGGGGGATTTGCTTGAAAATGTTCGTGTCGCATCTTATAAGATTCTAAACTTAAACAACAAGTTTGCTATTTAACGGACTTAAGGTTTTTGAATTATTGTTCTCACACACACACAAACACACACGCACGCACACGTACATACACGCAGATACACACACTAATCCTTTTCTAAAAATTTGTATTTGGATTCAGGGATTTGAAAACCTATTATTCTGGTTAAATCTGGTATCGAATATTTTCTCTATCTACCACGCACGTTATACATATGCGCTAGAGAAAGTAATAAATCACGAGACTCGTTTACACAATAAAAATATCTGAAGTGCTTCATTCATGTAATTTTCTCTATATGTGTCAAAGCAAACTTTTTTTTACAAAAGGGTATTCTTTTATCTATCATGCTAATCGAGATAAACATTAGCAGAAATGGTCTTATTACTTGTTACCTTTAAAGTAGAAGGAAAATAATGGGAAGCATTATGCTAAAGCGATAGTCGAATCTTTTAATAACAAATTACTGTGCAAAACAATTAAGAGTCGGTTCGCTTTGAGAAAAGTAGATTATTTAAAACTGAAGCCAATGTCAAGGAATACTTCAAACGGTCAACTCTACAAGAAAAACGTAAATGTACATAAATTACGGGTCTTAACACAAATCTACAGTTTTGGTGCATTAAGTTGTGCTTTAACCGTTTTGCAAAATTCTGCAAAATTCATCCAGAATAAAGATATCTCCAGAGGCTATTCTCAGAAAATTCAAAATACAGATTTTTTTTATGATATAAATATATTTAATATACGGTAGTGTAACCAAAATCGTTACAGGCATTTTTGAGAATATAAATTTTTTTCAAAAAAATCCATGTAAACAATTTATTGTGGTGGAATTTTTGAAAATCTCCTGTCTTGTGTGTGCCTTGAAAGATGCTAAATATGAGTTTCAAGTTGGTTTCAACGGTCGTTTCGTTTTTGAGCTGTGCAGTCCACACACACCACACACACACACACACACCACACACACACACACACACACACAGACCTATTTTGGATACAGGGAATCTCAATATATATATATAAAATCTATATAAAATCTCAACATAGAAATTTTGGTTGGAATACAATACCTTCTCTTGTACATATTTGCTAGACAAAGTAATCATTCACGAAGCTCCTTTTTGTTAGAACAATGAATTTAGACAATACAAATTATAATTTAAATAATAATGCTATCTAAAATTTTACTACGTGGCAAAAGTATTATTGTGTATAGTAACTAGTATTTATATCGACAAGATATTTTGCGTTTTGGGGAATTTCCAATGTAAGTGCTTTAGCTGACTCAAGATTCCAAAATTGTTTTCGGCAAGTTGCTGAATGTGCAAATTCCTATGCCGTGTATCTATTATAGTTTCAATATTAGGATTAACCGAAAATAAATTGAGCTGCTAACGATTAAGTAGAAGTAATTAAGGCATTTCACCCAAAACTTCCGTATCGAAATTATACTGGAAATAGTTTTTTTTTTTTTTGGACTCCTGAATACGACACAATGCTTTTAGAAAAATCTGATGTGTTTCATTCATATGACCTACTCTGTATTTCATAACAAATTATTATCAATGAGCTTCTTCTTCTATCTACTTAATGCTAATCAAGGTTAAATGTTAACAGAAATTGTCTTATTAGTTGCTTCCTTGTATGTAGAAGGGAAATAGGGGAATACGCTAAGCTAAACCGAAAGTCATATGTTTTAAAATGTGGTTGCTATGTGATTGAAATCCGATTCTTTGCGTGGGCAGCATTTGACAAGTTCATGTGTGAGAAAGTTAAATATTTTAAAACTGAAACCAATAACAAGGAGTATCTCAAAATCGGCCAACTCCACGAAAAAATAGTGTGTTTTAGCGAGATCTCCATCTTTTTTTGTGCTTAGTTTTTGTCTATCTGTTACTGTTTACCAGTAATGCAAAACTCAGCAAAATTCGTCCAGAATGAAGATTGCATGCTTATGAAGAAATCGAGAACAACCACCACATGTGATGACTCGGGCAGGAGTGACCCGTAAACATATGTTTGGCCCGTATTTTTTGATGGATCAAGAAACTTACCTGAGGATGCTTGTTCCCACAGCTGAGAGTCAGAGGATTAATGGAACCAGTTACGTTTAAACAGGATGGTGCTACACCACATTTTACATTATCAGTTCGAAGGTGCCTTAACCAAGTGTTTTCCAAACCGCTGGATTGGTTGAGGGTCAGTAAATGCTCCTGCCCCATTCATTGCCTTGGCCTCCAAGAAGTCCTGACCACACTAGACAATGCACTCTGAGGTATTTTTAAAAAATCTGATGTGTTCCATTACATAACTTTCTCTGCATCTCTGCAACAAATTATTGTTAAAAAGCTTACGCTGCTATTTACCTCATGCTAATCGAGAAAAAAAAATAGCACAAAGAGTCTTATTACTTGCTTCCTTGTAAGCAGAAGGGAAATAAGGGAATACTATAGACTAAATTGATATTCAAAAGCTGGTTGCTATGTGACTGAAGTTCCTTTGTTTGTATGGACAGGAGTTGACAAATTCCTGTATGAGAGAAGTATAAGTTTTTCATAGCTGAAACCAAAAACAAGGAATATGTCAAAACGATCAACTCCACGAAAAAAATGTATATAGCATAAATTGTGTATTTTAATGTGCTCCATATTTTTTGTTTTAAGTTTTTGCCCATCTCTTACGGTTTAGCAGTTATGCAAAATTCCGTGAATAATAAAGTAGTCTTCAGAGGCTATTCCCAGAAAATTCAAGATATACATTTTATTTGTCAGGTAAATATCTTTAATATACGATATTTTAATCCAAATTGTTAGAGCCATTTTTAAGAAAATCAACATTTCGAAAAAAGTTCCATGTAAAGGGTAGTTGAGGGAGGGGGATTTTCTTGAAAACCTTCGTGTCGCATCCTTGAAAGATACCAAACTTAAATACCAAGTTTGGTATTCAATGGTCTTTTCGTTTTTGAGCTATGGTGTCCACAGACACACACACAGACAGACACACACGCACACACACACAGACCTTTTTGCAAAAATGCTTTTTTTTTATTCAGGGGGACCCAAAACATGTATTTCCGGTGAAATCTCGGTATCGAATTTTTGGGTGCATTACAATACCTTCTCAATACACTATGTACATAGTAGGTGTAGCGAAAGTAAAAAGAGGTGCGGAAACATCGATACACAACAAATGATGACCTGAAGGAAGCAGCTCGTGCTACCTGTACATCAGATATGTTGAAGGGGATGAATAAACGAACTTGGCGCCGAATTCCAACTGTGCGTTGATACTGATGGAATGCTCACAGCTATTTTAGAACAGTAATCATGTAAGCATTGTGCAATGTGAAAAAGTTGAAAATAATGTTATGTAAATACCCAACAGTTGATTTATTGTTTACCCCAGAGGGTAGAGACGTTTGGCCCACTCTGTACAAGAAAGTCAGTAATAACTTGATAAGACATTTCTGTTTATCTCGATTAGTGTCGTGTAGATACAAGAATAAGCTTTTGTAAGGATAACTGGTTACATACCAGATGAAGTCACGTAAACGGGATATCATATTTTTATCTTCTCTATACGTACTATGTATGCTGTATAGAAAGGTTTTGTGCTTCCTGAATTAAAAAAAAAAAAAAAATGTATGTCCCTACGTGTGTGTATGTGGGGGGTGAGCGTGTGCAGCATAGTTTTGAAAACGAATCGTCCATTAAATACCTAACTTGGTATTTAAGTTCAGTATCTTCCTAGGATGCGATATGAAGGTATTCAAGAATATTCCCCACCCCAGCTATCCTTTACATGGAACATTTTTAGATTTTGATTGATATACCGTATCTTAAGGATATTTACGTGAGCAATAAAATGCATATCTTGAATTTTCTAGGGATAGTCTTCGAATTCCTCTTTATTCTGCATGAATTTTGATTAATTTTGTATAATTGAAAAGAGATAGACAAAAACTTATTGCACGAAAAATGTAGATCTCGTTAAAACACAATTTATTGCTGCAGTTGAGCTTTTTCGAGATAATCATTGTTTTTAGTTTCAATTTTAAAATGCTTAAAACGTTCCTCACACTGAATCTGTCTTGGCCATGCAAGGAAACGGATTTCAATCACTTAGCAACAGCTTTTAAATGGTCTGATTTAACGCTTTTGCTTAGTGTATTCCCTGCTACTTACAGGGAAGCAAATATAAGACCATAACTAATTAGCAAGAAGTAGATAGAAGAATAAGCGTTTCAACAATAATGTGTTACAGAATTGTAAAGAAACTCGTGTGAATGGAACACATTAAATTTTTGTATTAATGTTTTCCAAACTAAACGCTCCACTTCGATATATGACCTACCTCTGTTTTTTTAAGAGATGGAATCTGATCTGATGCTGATCAATTAACGAACGCAGTTTGAAAGTAACAAAGGGAACTAATAAGAATGAACGCAGGAGGTGGAGAATGAACGATCGTGTGGCAGACAGCGCAATCCATCTTCTTCACTTCACCCTCTACCCCTGAGCAGACAGTTCTGTTGACTGGGAGGGATGAAATTTTCCCCTAGCATAAAATTATATAAGCACGGCTGTGCGATATATGAGCTTTTTCCATACGTAACGCATATTTAAAAAAAAACACATTATTATTAATGCATTCAGAGACAGTAGTGTAGTTATTTTCAACCCTTGCCTTGGGGACATCAAATGCCAGCAACCTCCTGTAGTTCAGTTTGCCAGATGTTCAGGAGGGTGCGATATACCTGCATCCAGTAAACCCGATTTAAATATCACTGTAAGATGTACAGTATCTACCAAAAGTTTTAAGGATATCAGCGTATTTCAACAAATGCATTCTGTCCTCTTATTTTTCTTTAGAAGAATTAGCTTAGTGGGAAGTCCATTTTAACAAATGTTTTTAGCAAGTACAGTGTATATAATAGAGAAGGTATTGTATTCCACCCAAATATTCTTCACCTAGATTTCACCGGAAATACATATGTTGAGGTCCCCTGAATCCAAAAAAGGGTATTTAGATGTGCCCGTGAATGTCTGTAAACACGATAACTGAAAAATGAAAAGTCAGTAGAATACCAACTTGGTATTTAAGTATTCTTCCACACCTATCTACGCTTTACATTGAAAATATTTTGAAAATGTTTATTTTCTCAAAAGTGACTGACGATTTTGATTAAATTAGCGTATATTGAAGGTATTTATATGGCAAATGAAAGGTTTAAGTTTTTGAAGTTTTTAGTAGGAGCCCCTAAACACCCCTTCATTCTGGATGTATTTTGCAGATTTTGCATAACTAGTAAATGTAGGAGATTGACAAATACATTGGTTTCAGTTTTAAAGTACTTTTCTCATATGGAAATTTGTAAACTCCTGGCCATGCACAGAAACGAATTTTTAACCACACAGCAACCAGCTTTTAAAAGAGTTGACAAGTGTATAGTTCTACCTAACTCGAACGAAAAATCGGTAAAATACCAAACTTGATATTTAAGTTTCGCATCTTCCAGGGATTTTGTGGAAAATCTCCTCACCCCAAACATCCTTCACATGGAAAAAAAGCTTCGAAAGTTTTTTCTCAAAAATGACTTAAGATCTTGATTAAAATATTAAAGATACGTAACAAAAAGATGTACATTTTAATATTTCTGGTAATAATCTCTCAAGACCACTTCAATCTGGAAGAATTTTGTATAAGTGCTAAACCCTAACTGATAGGCAAAAACTTACAAAACAAAAATGTAATCTCCTTATAAAACAAAATTAATGCAATATACATTTTTTCGTGAAATTGGCCTTTTCCGACATAGTTATTAGTTTGTTTTAAAATAGGTGCTTCAAATTTTTCGCATATAGGAATTTTTCAACTTCTGGTCATGCAAAGATGACACATAGCACATAGCAACCAGCTTTTAAACGATTTGATTATCGTTTTAGCTTAGTTTATTCTTCTTTTTCCTTTCTACTTACACGAAAGCTTGCTTTGTGCTAATGATTATCTCGAATAGTATGAAGTAGATAGAAGGTTAAGCTCACATCACAATAATTTGTTACGGATATGTAGATAAAGTCATCTGAATAGAACACATCAGATTTTTGGGTGAAATGTGTTACTTTATAGACACAAAATTCGTATGAGCCATTTGGCATGCAGCTGCATTTAAAACAAAGAGGTTTCCTCACGACAATCTGTAAAATGAGACGTATATTTGATTCCACACACGAAAAGACAGGCATTATTATCTCGGTGCAAAAGACAATGACATGACGGATATGTTCACAATGAACTTTGACATTCTTTTGGTTCAAAATAACGAACTGATTTTCTCGTCAAGGGTAGCTCTCATTATGTGCAAAAACTCTAGGCATGTGTCATTCTGTGGAATTGAAGGATCAGATGACAGAAAGCTCTCTCTTCCAAATGTCAAAGAATTCCAGGACAGATGCTACTAGGCTCCAACCAGTGCCTCTCAAAGGCTCTTTCCCTCTCTAGGAAGAAAGACATTAATCTGATGTATTACATTCCGTGGCGCATTGCTTGCCATATTCCCAAGGCCACGGGTTCAAACCTGGTGGAGGTTTTCGGGCGTAAAAATCCTTAGCATGGCTTCCTTTGGTAGGGAAGTAAAGCCTTTGGTCTCGTGTAGCAGATTTGCGGCATAATAAAAAGACCTCTGAGCAAAATTAATCGGTCTTTCACGCCCAGTATAGAATGGAACGCTGAGAATCACAGCAGTTAAAGAGCGTCCGTAAATAAAACTTCATTTCATTCTCCGTGTTGTAATAGTCACCATTGTGGTCTCTAAAACCTGGCGGAAGCTGACGGATTTTTTTCGGACGCAAAAATCTTATTTGCACGTAAAACAACCCCAAATATTGAAAGGAGGTTCCGCAAGTCGTGATTTCGTCCTACAGTCCATTGTGAACTCATGAACTAGCTATTCAGTATCTGAATCAGGGAAACATTATAACGCTGCTCTATGTTTGACTTAGGAGCTACAGAAAATAAGTAATTACATTCGTGACTTTCTCTAGCCACTCTTACCGAAAGGGTTGGTGCCGCGATTGTGACCCGCATTCGAGAGATGATCCGGTTCGATTCCGTGTGCGGCCTCCCTGACACATGGGATTTCTTCGAGGATCGCCAGGCGAATGCATTACATCTCCTGAGTTTCCTATCCAACATTTCTCGTTCCCATTACTTGTCAACTGTTTCAGATTGAAGGAGCAAGCGACGATGTGAGGCGCGTTGAGGTTTGGGGGTGGCTTGCGCACTGTAAATATTTATTCCTGGCGTCGCGGTATCCCGTCGTCGGCATTTGTCTTGTTTTCGATCTAGGGAACCTTCGGCAGATTTGCGGAACCATTAAGGACCCTGTGAATGCTTGCGCTTGCTTGTCCGGATCTGGTATGTTTGGATTAAAGGTCGTGTGGAAAACAAAACCGCTGGTTCTATATCATCTTTCCCCATATCTCTTAATGTCACGTGGCTAGTCACCTTTAATTAGCTACAATAGTGGAAGAGGCAGTTCTGCGCTATATTCTGTCAGGGTGATGAAAAAGCTGAGCAGAACGTTGTGGGCATAACTATTGCCTATTACGTCATTCTCCCTTCTGCCACATATCCATGTAACATCAGACAGGCGTGCGCATCGCGAGGTTTTTGTCGACGGTGGGAGAGAGGGCATTACAGGCAGCAGTGAGTGATCATAAAAATCATAATGAGTGTCGGAACCTTCTACACCTAAATTCTTCTCTGTTAACTCCCTTACAGGACAGGCTAGGGAGATTATTTACAGCGTTTCCCCTAACTTGGGAAAACAAGTATTTGTTCTCATTCTACATTCAGCTATTGTAACAATGACGCAGGGGTGATGGCAAATTCTCCCCCGACCCCTAGTTTCCTACATCTCCGAACGACCGCGTTCGCCAAGGCTTTGGTGCTTCGTAGCGCTGGGGATCGTGGGTTCGAGTCCCGCCTTGGGCATGGGTGTTATATGTTTGTGTTTATGTGTGTGTTGTAACAGTTGTAAACAGCAATCCAGTAATAATACAGAAAAACAAGGTAAAACAGAACAAAAGGTAAATTAAAGTAGGGTATACAGTGCCGGAGTACTGATCAGACTCCGGTACCGTATTTAAAAAAAAAAAAAAAACATGGCCGTCTAAAGCGGCCGGAGGGGAAGCAGTTGAAGGCGTGAGCTGCTTGTACAGAAATATGGTAATATGTTTAATTACTATGATAAACTATGTAAAGTATTTCCTTATTTAAAATGAGTATTTACGTTAATATATCCGATGAAAAGTGTAAAATTTACATTTTCATAGCTGCATGAATCAATTATAATCTATCTAAAAGACGCGTAAATTTTAATCAGCAACTGCCTATAGGAGAATCTACATTTAAAACCTGTCTTCGTATGACTAGAGCACATATATCTTGCACAACGACTTACATACATCTTATAGAGCTTTAATCGCCTGACCTTGAAAGGTTAGGGTCTACAAGATAATCAGAAGGAAAGGGAAGGGAATGTGGGCTCAAGGTTATATAAAAGCGGGGCAAACTTATAATTTGTTCAGGTATTTTGTTTTGTTGTCTCCAGAAGCCAGTTCTCACTACAGCTCAGCCCAGGATTCGTCACACACAAAGTAAAACTATAGCAATATAGAGGTAGTCGCTACAGTCCGTTTCAAAACGTGTTTCACTATCTAGCATTGCTCGCTGCCTGGCCTCGTTAAACCAGTTAACACGGAAAGAGAGCATAAGGTGAAAAATGTCGAAAATACGAAAGGGAAGGCGTTCCACACCGAACAAACTAGTGGATGATTCAAGCGTATTTTGAGTGACAGAAGGAGAACCTTTTCTTTCGATACAGTAAAGATGTATTTTGTAATTCTGAGTGAGTTTGGTTCATTAATGTTCGTTGTGTTTTCAATGATCTACACATTATCATGTTGAATGTTTTGTATTAAGCTTTATACTTTTATTTGTAAAGGTATAAGGCGTTTTAATTCACTAAACATATTTTTAAATAATTATTATATTGTGTACTTTGTGAAATAGTACGATGCATATCATGAAAATACATATAATGAACAGCTTATACCTCAACGTGTGCATATTTACGCAACAAACCCCTCCCCAATACCCTCTCTTTATATAGTTGTCTGCTCTTGTGTTCGTAACTATGTGCGCTTCCGAACCGAAAACTGAGCTCTAGTTCTCATCCTCTCCCACCTTGAGCTAGCAACGTTGCCTTTGACTCCACCATACTACGGCAGCAAAACGGTGTTAAGAAAACATTATTTAAAAAACGCTGAATGTCACACACTGAAACCAGGCCAGAAATAGGTCGCTCTATCCATTTTATTCCGAATAACCTCTTTTATGCCATAAGCCATTTCCCAGATATCTGTTATCAATAGATCCAATTGTTCAATACTTCTTTTCAAGTTCTTTCGAATTCAGTTATTTCTCGCAATGGCATATAGCGACCAGTTCTTAAAACAGTTGCCTGTCAGCGTTCATTTATATCTATAACCTTTTACAAATTTTTTTTTTTTCAATTAAAATAAAGCAAATGGAAACATCTGATGTGTTCCATTCATAAATATTTTTCTGCATAACGGTAACAAATTATTGTTAAAAGCTTATTGTTCTATTTCATGCTAATGGAGATAAACATTAGCAGAAATTGTCTTTTATTACTCGATTTCTTTTAAGTAGAAGGGAAATTAGGGAATTCACATGGCTAAAGCAATAGTCAAATGTTTTTAAAGCCTGCTGTCATGGGCTTGAAATGTTTTTTTTTTTTTTTTTTTTTGCTTTGCTTTGCCAGAAATTGACAAATGCCTGTAACTGAAACTAATAACAAGGAATATATAAAATGGTCAACTCCGAGAAAAAAAATGTGTTTAACGTAAATTATGTATTTTAACAAGATTTACATTTTCTGTTTAGTAAGTGTTTGTCTACCTCTAAAGTTTTATAGTTATGCAAAATTCAGCGAAATTCATCCGGAATGAACAGCTCTTCAGGGGGTATTCCCAGAAAATTCAAGATATACATTTTATTTGTAATCTAAGTATTTACAATATACGGTATTTTAATTTATTTGCTCAATCAAAACCTTCGAAAAGTTTTCCATGTAAGGGGTAGTTTGGGGACTGGGATTTTCTTCCAATTCTTCGTACCGCATCCTTGGAAGATACTAAACATAATTAGCAAGTTTGTTATTTAACGGTCTTTTCGTTTTTGAGCTATGCTGTCCAAAGACACGGGCCTTTTTTCTAAAAATGCTCCTTTTGGACTCAGGAGACCTCGAAACATAAATTTCCGGTAAAATCTTAACATCGAATATTTGGATGGAATGCATTACCATCTCTAACTACGTACATTGTAAGTAAAACGTGCTAGAGAAAGCAATACACTTTTGTACGATTTCTATTAAAAACATAAGGCAGAGAAAGTATTTTGAATGTAGATTCATCACACTTTTATGCCCTGTATATTATACTTTATTGGTGCGAATCGTGTAAAGTAAGGTTCATAAATTTCAATTTGAAATCTATTTCATTTCAAGTTGAAATTTGTGCAAAGCACACATTTCGGTACCGGAAATCGAATCCAGGGCACATTATCACATACAAACTTTGAACATTAAACTGCGGAAGCAATATTACAGCTTTACTGCGGTTTAGAACTATATCAAATCGCATAGGTGAGGTTTGTTGTCATAAAAGAATGCTTGGATGGAAAATGGGCGCCGTTAGAAAATATCCGTTTCCGATAAACGCTGCACTCTACAGCGGAAGTTTTGTCGAATACGTTATCGTTTTATTGCGATCGATTTATCTCTTAAGTATACATCAGCCTCAGAGTTGAGAAGTTTCAGGAAAATTGGTATAGAATAGGTTTGAAGGATTTTGGAGTAAGTGGTAGTACTAGAAGGACTTTTAGTGTCAAACATGTTCAATATACACTTGGAAATACAAGGAACACTATTTATATTTTGAGCCTAATAATAAAAAAATCTTTGTGTTGCACTCACATGACTTTCTCTAGCTGCTCTACAAAACTCTCGTAAAAGATTACTCTTCTTTGCACACAATGCTAATCAAGATAAATGTTACCAGAATGTAATTACTTAGTTCCTTATAAGTAGAACGGAATAAGGGAATGCACTATGCTAAAGTGATTGTCACATTTTTTTAAAAGCTATCGTTATGCGATTCATTGCAAATCACTTCTTTGCTTGGCCAGGATTAGAACAAAAGAAAAACAGACACTTCCTGTGTGAGAAGAGTTTCACAATTGAAACCAATAACAAGAATACCTCGAAAACGGTTACCTCCACAACAAAAACGTAAAGGACAAATATTGTGTGTTTTGTCATGAGGTACTTTTTTTGTGTAGTAGTTTTTTCCTATCTCTTACGGTTTAGCGGTTAAGAAAAATTCAGCAAAGTTCATCCAGAATAAATAGGTCTTCAGAGGCTATTCCCAAAAAATTCGACTAAAACATTTGATTTCGGACATAAATAGCTTTAAAATACGGGCTTTTAATCGAAATCGTTAGAGCCATTTTTAAGAAAATCAAAATTTTAGAAATTTTTCCATGTAAAGGTTAGTTTGTGTTGGGGAGATTTTTCTTAAAATCTTCGTGTCGCATCCTTGGAAGATGCTAAACCTAAATACCAAGTTAGGTATTTAACGGTCTTTTTGTTTTGGGGCTATGTTGTCCACAGACACACACACACACACACACACACACACACACACACACACACGCACGGACCTTTTTTTTTAAAAATCTGATGTGTTACACTTACATGACTTTCTCTAGCTACTCTGCAAACGAACTTCTTACAAAACATAACTCTTCTTCCAACACCATGCTAATCTAGATAAACATTAGCATAATTTTATTACTTAGTTCCTTATAAGTAGACTGGAACTAAGGGAATGCACAAGGCCAAAGTGGTAGTCAAATATTTTAAAAGCTGTCTATATGCGATTTTCATTGCAAAACGCTTCTTTGCTTTACTACGAGTAGAACAAAAGAAACACACACACACTTCCGTCTGAGAAAAGTAGAAGTACCTCATAATTGAAACTAATAATAAGGAATACCTCGAAAACGGTAAGCTCCACGAAAAAAATGCATATGACAACTTATGTATTTTAACAAGATCTACATTTTTGTGCAGTAAGCTTTTGTCTATCTCTTACGGTTTACTAGTTATGCCAAATTAAGCCAAATTCATTCAGAATAAACAGGTCTTTAGAAGCTATTCCCAGAAAATGCAATATATACATTTTATTTGTAATAGAAATGGCTTAAATATGTGGTATTTTAATTAAAATCGTTAGAGCCATTTTTAAGAAAAACAATATTTTCGAAAATATTTCCATGTAAAGGGTAGTTAGGGGTGGGGGGATTTTCTTGAAACATTTTCGTGTCCTATCCTTGGAAGACATCAAACTTAAATACCAAGTTTGGTATTTAACCGCCTTTTCGTTTTTGGGATATGCTGTGCACAGGCACACACACACAGACACACACATGGAACTGTTGCTAAAAATATGATGTGTTACACTCACATGACTTTCTCTAGCTTTTCTACAAACTTCTTACATAAGTTTATTCTTCTTTCTGCACCTTGTTAATCCAGATAATCATTAGCAGAATGTTCTTATTACTTAGTTCCTTATAAGCAGGAAGAAAATAATGGAATACACTAGGCTAAATCAACAGTCATATGTTTTAAAAGTTGTCGTTATGCGATTGTCATTGCAAATCGCTGCTTTGTTTGGCCAGGAGTAGAACAAAAGAAAAACAGATACTTCCTGTCTGAGAAAAATATAAGTACTTCACAACTGAAACCAATAACAAGGAATATCTTGGAAACGGTCACCTCCATAAAGGACATAAATTGCGTATTTTGACGAGATCTACATTTTTTGCGCTGTTAAGCTATTGTCTATCTCTTACGGTTTAGCAGTTAAGCAAAATTCACAAAAATTCAGCCAGAATAAAGAGGTCTTCAGAGGCTATTCCCAGAGAATTCAAGATATACATTGTTTTTGGTATGTAAATATCTTTAAATAAGGGATATTATTCAAAATCGTTAGAGCCGTTTTTTACAAAATCAAAATTTTCGAACATTTTTTCATGTAAAGGGTAGCTGAGGGTGGGGGGATTTTCCTGAAAAAACGGTCAATTCAGTTTTCAGCTATGCTGTCCACAGAGACACACACAGACACACACGGACCTTTTTCTGAAAATGCTTTTTTTTTGGATTCAGAAATTGTATTTCCGGTGAAATCTCGGTATCGAATTTTTGGGTAAAATACAATACTTCCTCTATACACTATGTACATAGTACGTATAGAGAAAGTAAAAATGCTTGTTTCGGACTCAGGGGACCCCAAAACATATATTTCCGGTGAAATCTCGGTATCGAATTTTTGGGTGCATTACAATACCTTCTCCATTCCTATGTACATTGTACATGTGGGGCTAGAGAAAGTAAAAATTGATATTGAAAATTGTTTATTATTTCTCGAAATATTCTCCTTTATGATCGATGCATGCGCTCAAATCATTTGCCAAAGGATTTTTTCCAGTCTGTTTGAGAACCTCCAAAACTTGGTTTTTGAACGCATCAACGGCTTCTTCTTCGACGACCAAAATCGTTGCCCGCGCATTTTTTTCTCTATGTTCGGCAACCAAAGTATCATTGGGTGCTGTATGGCGAATAAGTCATGAATTCCATTTTTTGAGTGTTCAAATAGTAGATGGTTACACGAGAGGTGTGAGCGCTCGTATTCTGTTTACGAAGAACTATCCAACGGCGGTTGTTTGTTTTCCATATTTCATCGAAGACTTCCGGTTAGCAAAAGGTGATGGACCACTAAGGATTGAGCGTTTTACAGGCACCATTTGTTTCGGAGTGCAAACAACTTTTGTTGGTTTTGGTTCATCTTGAAACACCCATATAGTCGGCCTCTGTTCATGTTACGTCTCATATACATAGACTCGGGATTCGTCACTTGTTACAATCTTATTTATGTCTTTTGAAGCCCCACCATTTTATTTCTTGAACATTTGTATGCCATGCTTTTGACATAGTGTCAAATTATGTGGGATCCAACGAGAACAAACCTTTTTCACAGCGAAATGGTCATGTATTTTATATATGCTGGTGGAACTAATGCCTATGGCTGCCTCTATCTTACAGTATGTGACATGAAGGTTTTGCACTATAGCTTTTGCAGAGCGTTGATTGTTTTCTGGCACAACAACTGATTTTGGACGATATTCACTTTTTTTGTCAGTGAGAAAACGAAGGTCACGATTAAACTCGTTATTCCAGCGTTTCACAGTGGTAATTTATGGAGCTGCATTGCCAAATGTAGGAGTAAGTTCATCAATGGACTCTTGTCTTGATAATCCACGTTGAACATCAGAATAAATCATCTCAGAACATTTTAAAGTTTAATTCAAACTTTTTGCTGAGAGACAAATTTAAAGTCGAGTAAACAACACAACCGTCTGTTGGAAAAATGTCGAAATAGGTTAAGGTCAACAATGTCAAACCTTTCAGTAGAATCGCTAGATGCAACCTAAAGCAACCAGTGTGCCAATTCGTTAAATATAAATAGTGGACCACGTTTAACATATACAGGGGTCTGATGATTAAGCACAACCACATCCTCACTCCTGTATCAGAGTAAGAATTTTTTGCCTATTCTTACGGTTTACCAGTTGCTTAAAATTCAGAAAAATGCATCCAAAATAATGGAGACTTCAGAGGTGATTCCCAGTAAATTCAAAATATAAATTTTATTTGTAATTTAAATTTCTTTAATGCATTGTATTTCAATCAAAATCGTTAGTGCCATTTTTGAAAAGAATCAAAATTTTCTAACTGTTTTCTAAGTGAAGGGTAATTTGCAGTAGGGGGATTTTTCTTAAAGTATTTGCGTCACATCCTTGGAAGATACTAAACTTAAATAACAAGTTTGGTATTTTATGGACTTTTCGTTTTTGAGTCATTGTGTTTTCGGACACTAGAGGCGGTCCAAACCGCTTGTTACTTCCCGAGAGAGTGGCAACGAGAATTTCGTGTATCGAGAACTAGTGCTCACGAGTGAGGCGACTCGAGAATTCTTCCAACTACAGGCGAAGTAGGTAGTCATATAATCCGTAATATAAACTGGTTATGTAATAACTAGAATCCGAAATTTTAGTTTTTAACCTATTTTTACCTTTTGTAAGTACCGTTTACATTTTGTCAAAGTACTCTGAAAGTTTCTATTTCAACCCATTTGTGTGTAGCTATGTGAATCTTATTCACCTAAAGAAGATAAACGGGACATTAAGACCTAAAACTCCCTAAACTTTTTTTTTAACTTCAATAGAAAATGTGTGCATTTTTTCTTCAATTCATTTGAATTACAATTGTTATTTAGTAATTTGTTTAGTTTTGTTTTTAGTGTACATGTGGGATTAGCCAGGGAAAGAATTTGACTATTTTTATCTTGGTATAGAAATTGCCTGTATGAATGTACGCGAATATATCCTTCGACAGTGACAGATATTTTTCTGCTAATAGGAATATATTTTAAAAAACCAACAAAAACAGAAAATTTGAAAATGTGATTGGTTGTGTACATGTACATGAAATGTGGAGTTTGTTTTACGTGAGTGCTATATATTAAAAATACATGTTAAAATTTTAGATAAAACACTCTAGCACATGTACACTGTGTAATAAATTGCCTTAAATTAAAGTATATATTAATAGCATGCATCCGTGAAGTAAAATAGTTTGCATATTTTTATCTGCATTATGTTATAAAAGGCATTTGTGGTCGACTTCCTTAAATAGGTAGGGAAATTGTTTAAAACCATATAAATCGGGGGTCTAGGAGCATTGTTAGAAAACTAGGAAAATTGTTTAAAACCATATAAATCGGGGGTCTAGGAGCATTGTTAGAAAACTAGGAAAATTGTTTAAAACCATATAAATTGGGGGTCTTGGAACATTGTTAGAAAACTAGGAAAATTGTTTAAAACCATATAAATCGGGGGTCTAGGAGCATTGTTAGAAAACTAGGAAAATTGTTTAAAACCATATAAATCGGGGGTTTAGGAGCATTGTTAGAAAACTAGGAAAATTGTTTAAAACCATATAAATCGGGGGTCTAGGAGCATTGTTAGAAAACTAGGAAAATTGTTTAAAACCATATAAATCGGGGGTTTAGGAGCATTGTTAGAAAACTAGGAAAATTGTTTAAAACCATATAAATGGGGGGTTTAGGAGTATTGTTAGAAAACTAGGAAAATTGTTTAAAACCATATAAATCGGGTGTCTAGGAGCATTGTTAGAAAACTAGGAAAATTGTTTAAAACCATATAAATCGGGGGGTTAGGAGTATTGTTAGAAAACTAGGAAAATTGTTTAAAACCATATAAATCGGGGGTTTAGGAGTATTGTTAGAAAACTAGGAAAATTGTTTAAAACCATATAAATCGGGGGTCTAGGAGCATTGTTAGAAAACTAGGAAAATTGTTTAAAACCATATAAATCGGGGGTCTAGGAAGATTGTTAGAAAACTAGGAAAATTGTTTAAAACCATATAAATCGGGGGTCTAGGAGCATTGTTAGAAAACTAGGAAAATTGTTTAAAACCATATAAATTGGGGGTCTAGGAACATTGTTAGAAAACTAGGAAAATTGTTTAAAACCATATAAATCGGGGGCTTAGGAGTATTGTTAGAAAACTAGGAAAATTGTTTAAAAACCTAAAAAAAAATCAATAGAAGATAATAAAAGGCTAAAATTGCATTTTTAAAAAGTGCAATATCCAAGCCCTAGAAATAACACAAAGATAACTAATTTTTAACAGTACATATATCCTAACGTGTTCACAGTAAACGGTTTGAGTCAGCGATATTAATCGTTAATGATATACTTATATTTTGTGTTGCCATAAACATCTTCAGATTACAACAGAATATAGAATTACTTCTTGCAACATAAATGACTTAGTAACAATAAAATATATACACATTTATTTGTGATAAAAGTGGAGATCAGATACACATATCTGCAAATTTTGTGACACTACATTTCGTTTTAACCCTTTCCCTAGTGTGGGCTATTTAAATACCGTCCTTATTCTGGCAGGCTGATAAAATCTTAAATCATTTAAATATGTTAAATAATATAATTTAAAGAACTGATTATGTGAGTTTCCGCGCATTACACCGCAGTCGTGCTATTAACGAGACTTTGAGTCTTGCGAGAATTCGAGACACTCGTACGCTCGTTGGTCAAGCTCTCTCCAACCAGCTATGCGTTCAGCTGCATCTACTGGCTGGAGTCGCGCTTAGCGGCAGCGAGTAACGAGCGAGGTTGAAAGCTGATTTGACCGGCCCTATCGGACACATACGCGGACGTTTTTCCAAAAATGCCTTTACTGATATAAACCACGTATTTTCGGTGAAATATCGGTATCGAAATTTTGGGTGGAGAGCAATAACTTCTCTACCTATGGTACCTTGTACTATAAGAACAGTTTGTATTGCATTATTGTACAAAGTTGACAAGAATAGTTTGTACTCCTAATGATAAAGTTAGAAACAGGGAAGCTTCCAGCCAAGCAGTGTGCCGGAATCAGGCACTGTCCAAAGTAACATCAGAATTTTGTCAAAAATGTTTTTTTTAGGGGGCCTCGAAAATGTGTGTTTACAATGAAATATCGACATTTAATTTCTGGGCGGAATACTACACTTTCTCTACTTATTGTAAATACATGAAGTAAGAAGAGGAGTCCGTGCTCTAGGTAATTTAAAGCAAATTGAACATAGGCGGGATATGGGATTTTTTATATTTTCCACTTGTGTTAATGAGTACGTTTAAAATGAATATGCCATCTCAGCATTTTAGGAGGTAAAAACCTTAAAATAGAATATTTAATTGCGGTAATCTTTTTGTAGGGGGGAAGCTGAAAAAAATCATAAAGCCTAATCGATAGATACTATCCGATAATAAATTGCTGCCTTTGAGTAGTCCAGTCAGTACAAGAAGTCGTTATGTGGGTTAGTTTAATCGCTTGACATTTCGGGCTACTCAATTACACGGCACTCTGTTATTCACGGTTTAATTTCAGGCCCTGACAGTTAGAATTGCAGCCAGATCTAGTTGTTCCACAAGTTTTTTGTGTAGTTTGCAGAGAGAACATGTTTCAGCATTTCGTTCTGCTGCTATCGATAAAAAGTTCTTTAAACTCACTGCCACCTGCAATCGATTATTAACTGGAAGCTGTTTATTTAGTAGAGTTTGTTTTGAAATGACTAACGCTTAATTATTATCTGATTCAGTGCAAGAGAGAAATAGGGAAAGGTTTTGTATTTAAAACAGAAATTCAATGCCAAGGTTTCTCCGGAAATAAATATTTTGAGGCCATTTGAAGGTAATAAAATCAATGTGTTCCATTCACATAAGCTTCTCTAGCTGTTCCATATACAAATTGTTCTTACAAAAGTTTATATCATGCTAATAAGATAAACATTAACAGAATGAATTTTATTACTTGCTTCCTTGTAAGTAAAAGGGGATACACTAGGTTGCTATGTGAAACAATAATTGAGGTTCGGTTCGCTTTGCATGGTCCCGTTTGAGAAAAGTTAGGCAGTTTAAAATTCAACCAATAACACGGAATATCTAAAAAACGATCGACAGTGCAAGAAAAATGTTTATTACCTAAATCAACGAGATCTAAAGGTTTGTGTAGTAAGTTTTTATCTATCTCTTACGGTTTAACCAGTATGCAAAATTCTGCAAAACTCATTCAGAATAGAGAGGTCTTCAGAGGCTATTCCCGGAAAATCAAACTATACATTTTATTTGTCATGTAAATGGGTTTAATATACGTATTTTACTCAAGCTCATTAGAGCCAGTTTTGAGAAAAAGAGTTTGTGGTGGGGGGATTGTTTTTTTAAAATCTTCGTGTCGTAACCTTGGAAGATACTAAACATAAATACCAAGTTTTGTTTTTGACGGACTTTTCGTTTTTGAGCTATACAGTCCACAGGCACACACACGGACCTTTTTCTAAAAATACTTTTTCTGGACTCTGGGAACCTCAATACATATATTTCCGGTGAAATATCGGTATCGAACTTTTGGGTGTAATACACTGCCTTCTCTGTACATTATGTACATAGCAAGTGTAGGGAAAGTAAAAGTCTAATGCGTTCCACTCATACGTCTTTCTGTATCTACTCTGCCAATAAAGTATCCTTACAAAGGAGAATTCTTCTATCCACTTATTACTGATTAAAATAAATGTTAGTATAAATTGTCAACTACTACTGGTGTTTAAGTGGTGTTTTCTGACTTTGAGGTTTATTTCGCCCCAAAGTCGCTCTGGGACTGTTTTAGGGAATGTTCCTCTTTAGGCTCGAATGCTTTGGTACGGCTGAAGCGGCAAGGAATTTTTTTTCTTTACTGAGTTCTTACATATATTAACATATTCAGGTGATAGTTTACAGTGTATTTTGGGTAATGTGGTGGCTTTCAGTACGAAAGAGGAGGGAATTTTTAATTTGCGCAGTTTGACAAACTGTGGCGGCAAACCTTCCATCCGCTGCAACAACATATATTTTCTCCCTTAAATGTTTTCTTATTCCAGTGGCGTGATTGAATGGCGTAATGTGCCCCGACTTAGCAAGGTAATTTATTTCGTTATTTTTTCTAGGGCGAGTGCTTTTCCTGGTCGACTAGTTTGGGAACTGTTATTCTGAAATAGGGACTATTGAAGGTGATTGTAATTTATAACTTGTATCGCATTAATGAAACTCTTTAACGACGAATTCACAATAGCAAAATATACATTTTTCAAACACATATTACTTACTTCATATAATGAATTTTACTATTCATCGAAGCAATCCTCTCGTAGAATTATGATATTAACAATAAACTTCAAATAATTGCGATATGTTATACCAACGCTCGTTGCTTTCTGCAACCGAAACGTGTCTTAATGCATGGCTTCTCTCTAGCTTGTACAAAATCAACAACTTTTTTTCTCGTTACTATGCCTAAATAATGAGCATCTCCATACATTTGTTTCTTCTTACTTTTATATTTGTAGTCATTTTGCTAGCTAAGATATGTGCTATATTAAATACCAAGCTTGGTATTTAGCGATCTTTTCGTTGAGCTATGCTGTCCACTCACACACACACACGCGCGCCGAGAGAGAGAGAGAGAGAGAGAGAGAGAGAGAGAGAGAGAGAGAGAGAGACCATTTTCTTAAAAAAAATTTGTCCCACATTTGGTCATATATACCAGTTTTGGTTTTATGTAGTTCTATTTATCATTTTAATCTACCCAGCCGTATTTAATGTTTTAGCTTCGGGAGGGCTATCTTTAATAGTTTTTAATACTCGACATTTTATCCAGAAGTTAATATTTTTTCTTCAGAGCTAATATTCTTATAGTATATGGGCCCTAAACGTTTTCTCTCTCTGTCTCTCTCTCTCTCTCTCTCTCTCACACACACACACACACACACACACACACTCTCTCTCTCTCTCTCTCTCTCGCGCGCTCACTCTCTCTCGCTCTAGTTAGAGAACAGGTAAAAAAGTTATGTGTATACATCACATTATATGTTTAATTTCTCTAGCACGTAGGTGCAATGTGGATAGAGAAGGTAAAGTGACAATGCCATCCATGTGCGCCACCTCTCTCATGTTCGCTCTGATATGCGGCTGGAGCAGCAATGCGAATCATCACAGCTCGGACGTGTAAACAATACGGAAGAAGATGCAACATGAATCTTTGAGAACTTTGCCATCAATTGTTTGCCAAGCATTCCACCCACAAAATCGATATTAAGATTACACCGGAACTACATGCTTTGAGACCTCCTGAACCCAAAAAAGCACTTTTAGAAACATGACCGTATGTGTGTGTTATTGTGGGCAACATAGTCAAAAACGAAAATTCGGTGAATTACTAAACTTGGTATATAAGTCAGCATCTTCCAAGGGTTGGACACGAAGATTTCAAGAAACTCCTCAAACCCCCAACTATCCTTTGTTGGAACATTTTTCGACATTGTTTATTTTTTCTAAAATGGCTCTACAGGTATTGATAAAAATGCCATATATTTAAAATACTTTCATGACAAATTTCTGGGAATACCTCTTGAGACCTCTTTATTCTGAATGGCTTTTATATAATATTTATACAACTGATAAACCGCAAAATGGGACAAAAACTTCCTGCCATTTTTTTTTTTTTTTTTTTTTTTTTTTTTTTTTTTTTTTTGCGAGAATTAACCGTTTTCCAGCTATTCCGAGTTACTGGTTTCAATTTTAAACTTAAACTTATGTAAAGGCGAAGTAAAACTTTCTTTTCGCTTCCCTTTTGTTTACTTCTAGGAAGAAGGGAAACGAACTTCAATTGTCTCACTTAGTGACCGGCTTTTAAAAGATCGCTTTAGCTAGTGTATTCCCGTATTTCACATCTACTTACAAGGGGAGCAAGTAGTTACACCATTTCTGCTAATGTTATTTTGGTTAGCCTGATGTAGATAAAAGAATAATCTTTTCTAAGGAAAGCTGTATGTGGAATTATTAAAGAAAGGCAGTTTAATGGAACACACCAGATTTTTACTTTCTATAGCACGTATGTACATGAAATGTACATAGTAGCTTGAGAAGGTGGATATTGCATTTCACCTAAAATTTTGATGTCAAAGTTTCACCTGAAATATGTTTTGAGGTCCCGGAGTCCGAAAACCATTTTTATTAAAAGGTTAGAGCGTGCACACGCGCGCGCGCGTGTATGTGTGTGCATAGCATAGCTAAAAAATGAAATGAACATTAAATACGAAACTCGGTATTTATGTGTAGTATGTTCTAGGGATACATCAAGAAGATTCTCAAAAAATTCTCCCCCCACCCCCACAAATTACCCTTTACTTGGATAATTTTTGGAAAAGTTTGCTTTTCTTAAAAATGACTAACGATTTCGATTGAAATACGGTATAATAAAAATATTTACATCCCAAATAAAATGTATATTTTAATTTTTCTAGAAATAGCCTTGAAGTCACCTTTATTCATGATGAGCTTTGCAGAAACTTATTACACAAAAGATGTAGATATCTATTCAAAACGCTTAATTTATGTTATATCGTTTTTCTTGTGGAGCTGTTCAGTTTTTAGATATTCCTTGTTATTGGTTTCAATTTTAAATGACCTAACTTTTCTTAAAGAGGACTATGTAAGGCAAACCGAACCTCAGAGTTTTCACATAGCGATCAGCTTTTAAAAGATTTGGCTACTGTTTTAGCCTAATATATACCTTTATTTTTCTTCTGCTTACAAGGAAGTAAGTAATAAGTTTAATTCTGCTAATGTTTATCTTTATTATCATGATGGAGATAATAGAATAATCTGTTTAAATAAGTTTGTTTGTGGAACAGCTAGAGACAATCAATTGAATGGAAGACATCAGATTTTTATAAATGCGCGTTTCTAGTTTATTAGCTCAAAACTGATGTGTTACGAAACTACTCCGATAGAGTAGTTGCGTCACAATACCCCTATCACTATCCTCCCTCTTCTAGTGACCCACAGGTTGCCCATACCAGATCTAGAGAATGCGTCACATTTTGTGCACCCGAATGTACGTGGTAGGCAATGTAAAAAATCTGATGTGTTTCATCCACAAGACTTTCTCTACTACTCTACAAGAACGTATTGCTAAAACGCTTATTCTTCTATTAACTTCAAGCTAATCGAGAAAAAATTAAAAGAAAAGGTGATTATTACTTGCTTCGTTGAAAGTAGAAGGGAAATAAAGAAGTAGCATAGGCTAAAACTGGTTACCATGTGATTGAAGTTCCTCTGTTTGTATGGATAGGAGTTGATACATTCATTTATGAGAAAAGTATAAGTATTTTAAAGCTGAAACCAATTATAAGGAATATCTCAAAAACCATCAACGTCAGGACAAATGTATATAACATAAATTCTGTGTTTTAACGAGTTCTACGTTTTCTATGCGGTAAGTTTTCGGCTATCTCTTACGGTTTACCAGTTATGCAAGATTCCACAAAATTCATCTGGAATAAAAGAGGTCTTTAGAGTCTATTCCCAGAAAAATCAAGATATACATTTTAAATATTTTTAACTTACGAAATTTTAATCAAAATCGTAGAGCTATTTTTGAGAAAATAGAATGTTTCGAAAAAAGTTCCGCATAAAGGGTAGTTTGGGGTGGGGAGAGTTTTCTCAAAATCTTCGTGTCGCATCCCTGTAAGATACTAAATTTAAATACTAAGTTTGGTATTTAACGAACTTTTAGTTTTAGAGCTATGCTGCACACACACACACACACACACACACACACACACACACACACACACACACACGGACAGTTTTCTAAAAATGCTTTCTTTTTTATTCAGGAGGTCTCAAAACATATATTTCCTGTGAAATCTCGGTTTCAAATTTTTGGGTGTAATGCGATACCTTCTATACACTATCTACATAGCACGTATAGAGAAAATAAAAAGATGAAGGTTTAACTGAAATAATATTTTGGTTTCGCCTTTCTAAGCACACTTTTCCTGTGTCGTATAATAAGGTTGTGTCTCGTAGGGCTGTTGATTCTGTAATTGAAAATCGATTGTAATAAAACTTTTATTGCATATGAAGTTAGTTACATAACCCGCTACGTATTTTCCCTTTATGCCAGGGAATATACACCCACAGCTATTGATTATTATTATTGTATTTTTTCCCCTATGATTATCTTTTCCAAAACAAATAAGAATAGAAAGGTAACGTTAGATATATCGAAACCTGGTACGGGGACTTTTAAAGAGCTTTGCGATGGTCTCAAAGCCTCAAGATATACTTATTATACCACGAATAAAATTTATATAAATAATGTTTATGTCTTTAAGCAATGCTTTTACCAGACTTCACCAGAAGTTATCTTAATTACTTACTTTCTTTTAAGTAGAAGAAAAATAAGGGAATACACTAGGCTAAAGCGATAGTAAAATGTTCTAAAAGTTGTCGCTATGGGATTGGCAGTGAAATTCTCTCTCTCTCTCTCTCTCTCTCTCTCTCTCTCTCTGTCCCTCTCTCTCTATTGTTTCATTTGTATAGCCCTCTTTAACGTCACGGGTCATATGGGGGCTTTGACTTGTGAAAATGTTTATTAAACACACGCACATTCACTCTGACATTCATACTTCCAGACTCTATGGGGGATAATGAGTAATTCTGGTTAAATAAAAATTTCCTGCCCCGGCCGGGAATGGAACCCGGGACCTCCGGTTGAGAAGGCAGCTCACTGACCACTCGACCACGGAGGCAGTCGAAATTCTCTTGTCTATATTATAAATACAGTTTATATTTATGCAAAATTCATTTTTAATGAAGAAGGCTAAGGGTCAACTCCCAGAAAATTCAATTTTATTTGTCATGTATGTACTTTTCGTTTTTGAGCTTAGCTGCCACCTACCCACACACACGCATACACACAAAGACTTCCTTCTTCGTGTTCATAGAGAACGTTAAATAGCTACAGTAGATATGCTACCTTCTAATGGAAACACATTACAAAATAAGTACTAATCATCATAATGTTATGCACTCATAAACAGCTGTTGACTTGATCTAGGTTAAACAAGCCAGCATCCCTATAAACCAACAAACTCCCGACATAAATCTGGTTTACATGGCTCTGAATGAACTACACATCTTGGAACGTCAATAAATAAATGAGGTTCATCCATTGCAGTCAGCACATATCACTTCATACGAATTTGACCGTATGGGACTGTTTAGATTACACACTTACCCCTACGTTTGATGGTTTCATATGCAGCAAGGCTCTCGTTCCGTTTCTTGTTTTCTCATCGCAAGTTCGAATATTACAGGACGCTGCTGTACAGAGTAAGCGGATATCCGTGTAACACGTCAGATCACATTTTATTTCCATGAGCACTCATAGTTCTCTGAAGTGACAGTTGCGCGAAGCAAAAAATATATCGCAATGAATAATGGATGCAGTAAACAACGAAACAGACGCCGGCGAAATGTAGAATTGCGCAATTCTGCTGCGAAGTCTCCTGTATTTTTCTGTTTTTATTATTTCACCGATTTATAAGCAAGTTTTTTATTGTGGTTGTTAAATTTTTACAAATGTGTAATCTCAACGGTTCGATTCTTATCCAGGTCAAGGACGATCTCATCCCCGAACGCACATGGCGTGAATATAATTCATTATTCATGACTGACAGACAATAAAGTTTGATTCTTATACAAATAACCACTCAACTGTAAATTAAGATATAAGGAATACTATTTTTCCTTTTCGTGGCCTGTTGCAACATTAAAATCCCATAGCTTTTACCAACTCCGTAATAATTGATCGACGGGGTGTAGGGTGATAGATAACTGGAGTTTCCGGCACCAGGCACGTTTTCATGATTTCTCCTATGTTTATTTCATTTGAGTACTTTCCAACTTCATAGCTTTCATTTAACTTTCTCTAGCCTAGAAGACAGAGGTTGTATTCGATTCAACCCACAAATACAGCATAGAGAATTCACCACAAATACATGTTTAGAAAATTTCTGAATAAAAATGTATTAAGCTGATGCATCTGTAACATTTATCAAACAATTGTGAAAAAATAAATAATTATTTTATGCAATCTTAGCATTAAAACCGCTTATTATGACGGCATAAATAGTGCACCAGTGCTAGAAATTGAATAACGTAATTACCATGGCAACGAAACATCAATAACGTCATCACCCCCACAACTTAATTTCCTTCAAATGTGCCAGTAAGAAAACCTGAAATCGTCACTCTCGCGTAAATACGTATCATCAGGAGCTTCAATAAGAAGATTAATTTTGGATCTGGAGAGCTCATTTGATTTGTTCAGTTTATATCCCACTGAGAGCTTCTTCAAAAAATCTAAAATCTTACCAACATATGAATCTTTCAATTTCAGCATACATTTCTCCTTTAAACATACACACCAGAGCGTCCAAGGCATAAACAATTTCGATTGAAAATATAAAATAGCACTTAAAATCAAACTTTAAATTACTTACCATATTAAAAAGTAATAAACGTGTGCATAAATACCAGCTCTGGAAAGTGTATCAGTAATGTGGTTTCATTAATCAAACTAACGCATTTTTTCTTTTCCCATCCAAAAAACGTTTTCACTTTATTTTTGGTAAACATATTTTGATTTCCCTGGAATTAATAGGTGAACTCTCAGCACTTTTAGCTCCTTTAAAAATGTCAAGTGAAATAAATCCTTATTTTCAAGAGTATTTTCGTTACCTTTCATCTTCCTCATTAAGTGTTGAAACGAATGAAACATCTACTTAGCAACCATATTACTTATACATATGTGATCTCTGATACATTATAATTTTTAATTTAACAAAGCTATTAATCGTTTTTACGTATTTAATGATAAAATTCATATCATGTATTTAACACACAATAATATCATTGTAACGCTCGTAAAACTTAGTACTCGGGTCATAATCAGTCAGCTTATACCCTAGGTACATAAATAACTATTTTTCGTTCTAAAATTATATAAATTCTAAATTATAAGAAAACATCACAACCAAATACCGTAGCTGCAAACGGTAGGCGCTTTCTAATTAAAGACACTTCCAAAAATAAAACTTACTTCCTCGCAAACCTCTTTCTACACATTTTCCTACTCAAAATGTTCCACACTATGCCATTTTCACCAACGTTTACTTTCTCTAGCGCTTATGTATAATGTATATATTAGGTAGGGATATTATTGCATTCCAGCCAAAAATTCAATACCGAAATTTCATCGGAAACATGTGTTTTGAGACCCCTTGAATCTAAAACAAGCATTTTTAGAAAATGGTCCTGTGTATGCATGTGTGTATGTGTCTATCTGTCTGTAGACAACGTAACTCAAAAACGAAAAATTGATTAAATACCAAATCCACAGGAAAACGACACGGAAGATTTCAAGAAAATCCACCCACTACAAACTACCCTTTATTTAGAATATTTTTCGAAACGTTTGGTTACTTAAAAACTGGTTCTAACAACTTGGATTAAAATGGCATATACTAAAGATGGATAAGAAGGTGCATATGCTGTATTTCTTTATAATAGACTCTGAAGTACCGTTCATCATAAATATCCTTTACATAACTAGTAAACCATCAAAGCTAGACAAGAATATTAGCACACAAAAGAGGTAGATATGTAAAATCATACAATTCATGTCATATATAAGTTTTTTTTAGCTCCAAATATCTCAGAGGCATTTCCTGTTTTTTTCTTTTGCTTTGTTTGCTTTTGCTTTTTCTTTTTAGCTAAACGTCCTTTAAGCTGGTTGGACATATTGGACGATGAATGAAATTGGTGAAATTATACTTAAATGTTTTCGAGGTCCATGGAGCTTAAACTTAATCGACATTCGTCTTCTCAGGATAAGGGAAAATCTTGAAAAAACCTTTTTCCGGTAACTCACCCGAAACGGGATTCAAACTCGCCACCTTGTTATTGGTTTCAACTTTAAAATACTTGAAATTTTTCTCAGATGGAACTCCTCATCCGTTTCATTTCCCCCTTGTTTTACTCTTGGATAGAGAACCAACTAAAAATAACAGTCCATAGCGATAGCTTTAAAAATTTGTCTATCGGTTTAGCCTAGTGTATTCCCTCAGTTTCTTCTGCTTACAAGGAAGCAAGTAATAAGACCCTTTCTGCTAATTTCTTCTCAATTAACATGAAGTACATAACAAAATAATGTTTTGTAAGAAAGCTTACTTTTTCTTAACATAGTACATGGTACATAGGCGAAGTAGGTATTGCATTCCACCCATAAATTCAAAACCAAGATTTCACCGGAACACACTTTATTGTCCATTGTATCCTCCCAAAAAATATTTTTTTTGAAAAAGGTCTGTGTCTGTGAACATAAAAACGAAAAGTGGATTAAATACCAAATTTGGTATTTTAAGTTTTTTATGTTCCAAGGACACGTCACGAAGATTTGAGGAAAATCCCCGGACACCACACTATTCTTTACATCGAAAAATATCCAACATTTTCATTTTCACAAAATGGCTGTTTCGCCATTGATTAAAATACCGTTTATTAAAGACATTTACAGCCAAATAAAATGTATATCTTTATTTACTTGATAAATTTTGCAAAACTGGTAAACTGGTAAGTTATTCAAAATTTTACTACAAAACATCTAGAACTCGTTAAAACAGACAGTTTGTCATATGCATTTTTTTTTGGTGCAGTAGACCATTTTTAGATATTTATTATTATGGGTTTCGGTTTTAAAATACTTGAACTTTTCTCATACGGAAATTTGTCAACGGATTTCAATCACATAACAACCAATTTTAAAACACTTGACTTATGGTTTAGCCTACTGTATTCGTGATTTCCCTTCTACTTACAAGGAAGCAAGTAATACGACAATGTCATCTAATGTTTATATTGATTAGTAAGATCTAAATAGAAGAATCAGCTTTTTAACAGTAATTCGTTACATCGAAGTTGAGAAAGTCATGTGAATGGAACATATGTTTTATTATTCCTTTTTTAATCAAATATGTATAGTTGGGTTTGCATTTTTTGTAGAAAACACAATACCTTATGTATAATAGATAGCAGCTGTAAAATAAAGAACGCAATCTTTTTCAAAGTAATGAATTTCTGGAGCATATCTGCCTAATGAAAACAGTTAATTACATTTTAGGATGAAATAAGCATGCAGGTGGTCGTAACTCTCAGAAATGGCGCTGTGCTTCGCAATATTAAATAGCATGATCCAGTAATCAGTGTACTCTACATTTTGTTTAATGACCCCAATGAAAAATAATGTTCACGGCAATGTTCAGTGTGATCACAAATATTTGTTAAATGCAGTCTGTTTTATATACACTTCGGTTTAATGTCTGTTTATTTAGTTTTAATCACCTTTTCACCTCTCTAACGCTTTAGTGGGCAAATACCACAGTGTAAAGCTATCTAAACTTTTATAGCTAACTATTAAAACTGAAATTCATATCCAGCGAACAGATCACTTTTATAAAGCTGTTTATTTCTCTTTCTGCTACAAGGAAACAGATTCGATGATATCTTAATGACAGCCACTTGTAACATTAACATGACGCTATCAATGCACTACATTATCTATAGTAATTAATTAAGCACGAACTCTCGTGTATGAGATCGTTATTAAAGACATATAATTTTGCAGCGCTCATCATGTGACTATGTTACTCAAAATGAACATTTATTTGCCAAGCAAGTATATTAAGCATTTGGTATTTTAAGCAAAAAAGAATTGGGTTTTATTTCATTCACAACTTTCTCAATTTATACTGCATACAACCTATTCTTACAAACGCTTATTCTACTAGGAACCGTTCAATAAATGCATAAAACATTCAACAAGTTACACTCGTGGCATTTATCGTTGTATTTATTAGCTGTTGTCTCTTACTAGATGACAGTTAAAGTTTCAGATATATCCATCACGTTTTTTCGTAGCTGTAGGCGATTAAATCGACGATCTTGTGCTTAGTTTGAAAGATGGAAAAAATGAATATTGTGCGACGATTAAACACCTCTATTTAAAAGACTTAACACCGAGAGGGATAAAAGCTGAGTTGCATGTGCTTCAAGGTTGACAGAATCCAAGAATCCAAGAATCCAAGAATGGTTTTGAGTGATCGACGATCAAAGTTCGTGGCATAGCAGAGGCCACAGACATATCACATTCTCAATTTTTCACCAAAATTACGTCCAACAAAGGTCTCGGCAAGATGGGTGCCGCGTTTGCTCTAATTGGAGAATAGAGGCAATCAAGTAATCAATTCGGAAGCGTGTTTGGCACTTTTCCGTCGCAATCCTGATGATTTTCTGCTTCGATACGTAACTGTGGATGAAACATGGATACACTGCTACACTACAGAGACAAAAGTACAGTCAAAACAGTGAGTTGTGAAAAGCGAACTGGCTCCGAAGAAGGTAAAAGTTGTGAAATCTGCAGACAAGGTGAAGGCCTCGTTTTTTTTTTGGGGGGGGGATGCACGCGGAATTATCTATATTGATTACTTGCAAAAAGTAAGAACGATTCATGGAGGGTATAATGCATTCTTATTGCACCGGTTGAACGGAGAAATCAAGAAAAAACGCCCTCATCTGGCAAAGAAAATATTCTGTTCCAGCAAGACAATGCAAAGGTGCAAATGGCAAAAACTGTAGAATTAACGTTTGAGTTGCTAAAACATCCATTGCATTCACCTGATTTGGCACAGTTTTATTTTTATTTCCAAACCTGAAAAAGTGGTTTGGCAGAAAACTATTCACATGTAACCGAAAGGTCATGCCTATTATAGGACTTCTCTGAAACTTGCCTTTTTGGAAGACTTTAAATGGGTTATCTTCAGGGGTTATTCATAGAAAATTCAAGATATGTTTCCTTTCTCAGGTAAATAGCTTTGATATACCTATTGTATTTCAATCAAAATCGTTATAGCCATGTCTAAGAAAAATAAAATTTTGAGGTATATTTTCCTCAAAATGTTTGTGTCGCATCCTTGGAAGATGGTAAATTTAAACACCAAGTTCGGTATTTTACTTTTCGATTTGGGTTATCGTGCTCACAGCTACACGGACACACATACAAATGGACTTTTTCTAAAAATGCTTTTTATGAATTCAGGGGACCCTATAACGTGAAATCTCGGTATCGAATTTTTGGATGGAGTGCAATACGTTCTCTACCTACTTACTATGTAGAGAAGTAAAAAATCGATATTTGACCGAATATGTTAAAAAGCTCACTACCAGTGTCTCTTAAGTAACCAGAATAGGATACTTGGTTCCTAGGTATCCTAAAGACACCTGCAGTTGATATCGAATGGTGGAAACTCTTTCCTGTGGATAGGGAAGGAGATCAGGAAGAGCGAGGACGGAAATTTTCGCCATCAGTGTCACGAAGTGTGACATGTTCCCTTACATTTATTTTCCGACGTTCTTTTCCCCCAAAGAATTCAATAAATCTACTGTGAAGCCTTTGAATGGCTGACGGAAGTCGGTAGGCGAGATATATGGTAGAATACTACCACCTGGATATCGGAATAAGCCCTTACAACGGAGAAAAGGGGGGTGGCAGATTACAGGTGACGGCGCTTCCAATCAAATTTAAATGCCACCCTAGAACCTCCTTTAATTTGTCCTTAGTTGTAATTTTCTCTTCGCCAGGCAGCAGTGCAGTGCTGGTGAGCCAGGATCTTACATTGAAGATCCTAGACCTTCAGATAAATATCACACTTTGCATTTAAGTTCAGTACATTCCACAGATGTGACACAAGAAAATACACCTACCTTATGTTATTCTTTCCAGAAACAATTGTTTCCTAGTTGTTACTGCCTCTACTTTTTTGTTGGTAGTGTTTACTACTTGTGACACAGCAGGCGATGACACTGGTGATAGATGGAATGAAGACGGAGAACCGGTGGAATGCGATGGCGGGGGAAACCGGAGAACCCGGAGAAAACACGCCCTGTGCCGCTTTGTCCACCACAAATCTCACATGCAGTCGCTTGTAATCGAACCCGGACCGTCTAGGTGAGAGGCGAGTGGTTGTGTGTACTAAGAACATGAATGATTGAATTTCACCCAAAAGAGAAATACAGAGATTTCACCGAAAATACATGCTTTAGAGTCTCCTGATTCCCAATCCCTCCCCCCTAAAAAAATATAAAAATGGTACTTTTGTGTGTGTATGTGAACGCGAACGAAAAACCATTAAATAACAAACTTGTATTTGGGTTCAGCATCTTCGAAAAATGCGAAACGAAGATATTAGAGAAAATCCTCCCCTGCCAAACTATCTTTTATATACACAATTTTTCGAAAAATTTGAGTTTCTCAAAAATGGCTAATGATTTTAGTTAGCATGCTATGTATATTGCATACAAATAAAATGTAAATCTTGATCGTCTGAAAATAGCCTCTTAAGTCCTCCTTATTCAGGATGAGTTTTGCATAACACATAAACCGCAAGAAATAGACAAAAACGTATTACACAAAATATGTACATATTGCTAAAGCACATTTTATGCCATACTATTTTTTGGAGTTAACCAATTCCGATATATTTGTTTAAATTTAAAATATTTACAAATTTTCTCAAACGGAAATGTTGTTCCTGACTTTGCAAACAGAACACGTTTTAGAGTCCTTGAATCAAGAAAAAAACAACACATTTTTAGGATAAGGTTCGTGTGTGTGTGTGTGTGTGTGTGTGTGTGTGTGTGTGTGTGAACATAACTGAAAAATAAAAGGTCGGTTAAATACCAAACTTGGAATTGATGCCTAGTATCTTTCATTTCTGCAATATAAAGATAACGAGGAAAATCCCCATATCAAATTACCCTTTATATGAAAAAAATGGAAAATTTTGATTTCACAAAAAATGGTTCTAACGATTTTGATTAGAATACCGTATATTAAGGATATTTCCATGCCACTCATTCTGATTACTTTTATATAACTGGTAAACTGTAAGAGGTAGATAAAAACTTACTAAACCAGACATGTAGATATCGTTATAGTTAGTGGGGTTGACCCTTTCCGAGATATTCCTTGTTACTGGTTTCAGGTTTAAAATACTTTCGGGTATTTTTTAGCCCATAGCCATGCAAAGAAACTGATTTCAATTATAATCCACCACCTTTTAAAGGATTTGATATCGGTTTAGTCCAGTGTATTCCCTTATTTTCTTTCTACTTATAAGGAAGCAAGTTGTAAGATCATTTCTGCTAATGCTTATCTAGATTAGAATGAAGTAGATAGAGGAATAACCTTTTTAATAATAATTTTTACAACGATGCTGTAAATAGAACACATCATGTGAATGGAGCACATCAGATTTTTGGCTGGAATGTAATACCTTCTCTACCTATGTACAGAAAGTAAAAATGGGTAGTTATTGAATCGCCTTTTTGTATACAAGCAGATGGGATTTTATATTGTTAAACACTTAACTGAATTGTTGTGAAGAATTTAATCTGTTCAGCCTTAAGTTGGTCCTCGCCAAAACAAAACCCAGCGACCAGTATACCGTTATAATGTAGCCTTCCGCCATTCGCGCTAGAAATACTGTCATACTTTCAGGAGCACGTGGCGCGTACATGCGGCATATTTTAATGTAAAACTAACAGAGCCTTTATTCTGACAACTTAACCTATTCTGTTAGGTACAGTGATGATAATACTGATAGTCATAACAACATAATTATCTATAAAAAGCACGTGCAAAAAAAAATAATATGTACGATAACGTACCTTTATTCTCTACCTTGAAGCCGCTTTATTCCCTTCAGATCAGAACAGTCGTCTGAGCTGTTTGTGCTGCTGCTTTCCGCTCCAAGGTTGATAAAGTAGGTTATGAAAAACGGTGTCACTTAAACTATCCATTTCCTAAATCTTCTTTTGTTACATTTAGTACTTTACCAACTACTGACGGCTCATTTTTAAAACAGAAATTCTGCACTCTTATGCGAATTACATTCTTCACAAAACCATCACACTCATACATTGCGTATTCTGCACAATTTGTTTTTTTTTCCGGGTGTAACCAACTTTTCGTTTCAAATTTTTCTTTGCGAGCACTAGTTGTATTTGCACCGGTGAACTCAGAAGTTAATTTCACCACTTCTTTTACGGGAAGTGTTAGATATTATTCACATAACTTCAACATAAACATTCAACACTATAGTGTTTTCAGCACTGGTCAACGGTTTACCAGCCTTTTTGCCTTATGTAACTCGACGAAGATGCAACAGGAAATCCATGGCGACCGTCCTCCATGATTTCTAAACAGCAAGAACCAGCAACCGCTAAGTATAAACAATTTTGAGGGAAATAGGTGACTCGTACGAATAGCATGTTGTGGCTCTGTTTAACGGTACAAATCTCTATCCGTTTACTCTTAAGTATTTATATAGAATGTTACCACTTAAAAATAAATTCATGCTGTAATTTAGATTGTTTGCCTGCATTGCTGCTGTGATGTACCGCGGTGCACTGACCACGAGGATCCGTTTTAGCGCGGATCAACTTAACAGTGAATAGATAATAGAGAATCTGATATGAATGTAGCACAGGTCCTGTCAGGAGGAGCTTCTTCTGCCACGCCCGGTGCCGAGTTGTTAGAAGATATTCAATGAGCCGTATTTTCCAAGCCTCGATTTCAGTTCGGCAGACAGCTGACCTCACACAAAGACGCTCCCAGAATTTAAATGTAGCAGATCGCTCTCGTCCCAGGTGATAGCCTCCCTTGTCACTTCACTCTCCTTCCTCCATCACCGCCAGAAAAAGACGACATTCGCTTGAATGACTGTTCCAGGTCATGTCTCGGGGACCCTTTGTTTGCTTGTCTCCTTCGGGAGAAAGACAAGATTCTTCTGCTGCACAATGAACAGGGAAATTTAATTGCATTTGGAAGTAAAATGCACAATTCGTCTTTTGTTCTTAAAATGACGCGTTTCTTCTTATGTGTATTCATTTTGGTTTCACATAATTGCTTTTACGGAGGCATCGTTGGACGAGTGGCCAGGGTTGATTAATTGTGGGACAGTAGTTTCACATTATATATAAAATAATGAAGGCAGCAACAAAACAAACCTTAGTCGTAATATGTTAAGCACGAGCAGAAATAACACTACTCCAAAAGAAAAGTTTAGAACGAATAGAAGGTGTACCGTTAACAGGTTTCTTTCATTATTTCCGGCCCATGAGCCTACCAAAAGGAAGGACAATAGACTGGACAGCTATCTAGAGGGGGGGGGACAGGTAATTTACTGTTACTTATTTTAAGGGACAGAAGCTCAATGTTTAGACCCTAGATTCTCTTAATGAAAAAGATACGAAACGACCAATGGGAAAATATATAACTATGACGTGGCAAAGCCAGAATACGGAAGATGCTTTAAGCCAGTAGGGATTGAAATTATGAAAAGCACTTACAGTCGAAAAGTCCGTTGGGAGGTTCACCATTGCTCTCCTCGTTGGGGAGTCAGGCGCGTAACAGTGATGCCAACAACTCGAGGGGTGAAATAGTAAGCCGATACAATAAAATTGCATAGGGAAGTGTCATTTTAAATGACATAACAAATTGCGATATGTAATACCAGCGTGCGTGGTTAACCTGAGAAAAAGGTGACGGGAATATAAAGGGTTAATAACCGAAAATGAAATCAACCACTCACGTTGGATACCAGCCCTGAGAAATATATAACATAAGATCCTTGCTACCCTTAGCTAGTCGCGAACCCAAACCCATGCTTAAAAATCCCACATTCGAAAGGGCCTGTGTCACTCGTAACCGCACTACTTGGTACATTTCGGAGGGAGTTCCCCATTGCAAACCCATGGCTCATTACGTGTTAGACCCCAGGAAGATGAGAGTATTTATTCGGGACACTGAAACCGGACCGCAGAGAGAGTCAAAGTGGTGGATCCCTAACATACTCCAAGCAGTTCAGCCTAGCAGGGAGCACTGGAACCAGCGCCATAGATCTCGCTGAACATCATTGGTCCCATATAAACTGCACTGCAGTGACCTGACAACTGAGGAATGACAGACGCTTCAGGGAATCTCCATGGGCATTTCCATTAGGCCGGTCCTATTCGGTCCCCTTAATCCCGCAAGAACGGAAGTGAATACGCCACTTATGTGCGTCAACCCCACAGGAGGATAACTACCGAAGACCTCGGTGGGGACGACAGTTACCAGCTGAACTGTTTCTCTACTCCTGTCCGAAAGTTGTGCGCCAGATACACTATCGTCACGCATTTATGGAATAAACAAAACCTTCCCCATTGTCTTCATAGCAACGTATGCGACGAGGTTCAGCTGCGACTTGGAGGGAAAAAATCGAATTACTTATTCTTTTCGCTCTTCGACGGGTCACCATGGGAGACGAGTCTTCAGTCTAGCTGGAAATTCGCCGAGGGACAGTTCATCTTTGAGAGCACAGCGAATTTTCCCCGCGTAGCCGCTAAGGATAGCAAAAGTGAGCTTTTTTACGACTTAAGTAAAATTGTGAAGTTGAATATGTTTTGGTAAGTTTTCTTATTATTTTGAAAAAAGAAAAAAAAAAACAATCGGTTAGTCGGAATCAACAGGCGTTGCTAATCGTAAGATATAGTTTTCAAATAGTTAGTTCAACTTACAAATGCAATAAATGCCAATGTTTCTGGGCAGTTTCCTAGAATCTTTCTCCCTAGATCTTTAAGGAAACCTGTGATTTTACTTTCTCTAGCCCGTATATACAATGTGCATAGAGGATAAACAAGGTATTGTATTCCACCATAAAATTCGATTTCGATATTTCTTCGAAAATATATCTTTTGAGGTCCCCCTCTAAAAGCATATTTAGAAAAAGGACCGGGTGTATGCGTGTGTGTGTCTGTGTCTGTGGACAGCATAGTTCAAAATCGAAAAGATCGTACCAAACTTTGTATTTATGTTTAATGTCTTCCCAGGATGGGACACGAAGGTTTTCAAGAAAATCCCTCACAACCCGTTTCATATAAAAATATTTGAAACTTCTTTTTCTCTAAAATGGCTCTAACGATTTTGATTGAAATAACGCATATTAAAGATATTTACGTCACATATAAAATGTATATTTTGAATCAATGGGAATAGCCTCTGAAGACCTCTTTATTCTAGATACATTTTGCATATCGGTTAAACGTAAGAGATAGACAGAAATGTTCTACATAAAAATATAGATATCATTCAACTTATGTTACATGTGTTCTTCTTGTAGAGTTGACTGTTTTCGAGATATTCCTGTTATTTGATTCACTTTACGTTTCTCAAATTGCGGCATGCAAAGCGAACCGAACTTCAATTGTTTCGCATAGCGGCAAGCTTTTAAATCATTAACTATTGCTTTAGCTTAGTGTATTCCCTTGATTCCCTTCCACCTACTAACAAGAAAGCTACCAATAAGGCAAATTCTGCTAAAGTTTATCTCGATTATCATAATGTAGATAAGAAAAGTTCGTACATGGCACAGCTAGAGAAGGTTATGTAAATGTAACACATTAGCTTTTTTTTTTACCATTCACTCTGGGGTTTTGTGCCTTAGCTATTTGCCTAGGATAACGACAGTACGCAGTTTTTGTGTACTAAGGACTACAGGTAAGTGTCTGGAGGATATGCAAGCGTCTCACAGGCATCACCGGCCAGTCATGCCCAATCTCCCATGTGCGCCGCCGAGCCCAACCCAATCCAAATAGCTCCTTTACGGGACCTTAATCCCACAGATGACGGCAACACTACCCTACTGTTAAGAGGTTATTTTCAAAGCAGATCCACACCACAACGGAAGACCAGCGTAGCCTTAAATGACACGGAGAAGAAATGAAGGGACAGGAAGTTCATGGGAATGAAGAATCCTCTCTAGTTGGATAGGTAGATTCACACTGAAAAAAATCTGATGTGTTCCATTCACATGACTTTCTCTACATCTCTGCAACAAATTATTGTAAAAAGTTTGTCTATTTACTTCAAGCTAATCGAGAAAAACATTAGCAGAAATAGTCTTATTACTTGCTTCCTTGCAAGTTGAAGCGAACTAAGGGAGCACCACAGGCTAAAGCGATATCAAAAGCTCGTTGCTGGGTAACTGAAGTTCCTTTGTTTATATAGACAGGAGTTGACAAATTCCTGTATGAAAAAAGTATATTTTTAAAGGTGAAACCAAAAAAAGGGGTTATCTTAAAAACGATCAACTCCACGAAAAAAAAGTGTATATTACATAAATTGTATGTGTTAACGTGCTCTACATGTTTTGTGTGGTGAGGTTTCGTCTATCTCTTACGGCTTAGCAGTTAACCAAAATTCCGTAAATTCATTTAGAATAAAGAAGTCTTCAGAGGCTTTTCCCAGAAAATTCAAGACATGCATTTTATTTGTCGGCTAAATATCTCTAATATACGATATTTTACTCAAAATCGTTAGAGCCATTTTTGAGAAAATAAAAATTTTCGAAAAAAGTTCCATGTAAAGGGTAGTTTGCGGTGGTGGAATTTTTCTCAAAATCTTCGTGTCGCATCCATGGAAGATACGAAACTTAAATACTGAGTTTGGTGTTTTACTGACTTTTCGTTTTTGAGTTATCGTGTTCACAGACACACGGACACACACACGGACCTTTTTCTGAAAATGTTTTTTTTATACGGGAGACCCTAAAACATATATTTCCGGTGAAATCTGGGTATCGAATTTTTGGGTGGAGTGCAATACCTTCTCTTTACACTATGTTTACAGTACATGTAGTGAAAGTAAAAATCAATGCCATAGACAGGATTTGAACAACGGATCTCCCAATCTCTATCCGGTTACTGGTTGCTCTAACCACTGAGCTACCATAGCAACATGTCAGCACGGCATTACATTCCTTTACTGACTCGCATATTTCCCGGTAAACCACAAGGTGATCTCAAAGTACTTTGAGATGACATACCCCAGTAGCGACTTAAAATGCCATAGGTCTTTCAGTCCCGGGCTTCAAAGTTCAGCCAACTATTATGGTCAAATATTGTTGATTTAATTTTTTTTTTTCCACACAAGCATGATAGATAAATTATGTGTTTTATAAGGAGGTCTACCTATTTTGTGTAGTAAATTTTTGTCTATTTTTACTCTTTTTCAGTTCCGCAAATTTCAGCAAAATTCATGCAGAAGTTATTCCCAGAAAATTCATGATGTACATATTATTTAAACTCACATATATTAAACATACGTTAATTTAATCAAAATCTCATACAGCATTTCTGAGGAAAACTAAATTTCGAAAACTCTTCCATGTAAATAGCAGTTTGGAGTGGGGGTATTTTCTTGAAAATCTTCGCGCTTATCCTTGGAAGATACAGAACTTAGAAACCAATTTTGATATTTACAGACTAATCGTTTTTTTTCTTTCTCTACATAGTGCCAGGTACATACTACCATGGTAGGCATTCCACTCCACCCAAAAATTCGATACCAATATTTCACTGGAAATGCACGTTTTAGGGTCCCCGGCATCCCCCGCCGCCCTAAAAAATTCAGAAACAGCTCCATGTGCGTTTTGTGTCTGTGTGTGTCTGTGAATACGATAACTCAAAAAGAAAGTGACCGTTAATTAATTAACTAGGTGTTTGTATTTAGTATTTTCCAAGGATGCGACACGAAGTTTTCTGGAATATTCCCCTAATCCGAACCACCCTTATTTCCCTTATACTTGCAAGTAATACGAACATTTCTGTCAATGTTTATCGATTAGCATGAAGTAGTTAAGCGTTTTAAGAATGACTTAATACGAACATGTAGAAAAAGTCATGTGAATGGAGGACTTCAGATTTTGAGTTATGCTGTCGCAGACACACACACACACACACACACACACACACACTCACACTCACACTCACACTCACACACTCACAGTGACTTTTTTAAAGTTAGTTTTTTTTATTTTAGCACGTATGTACATATAATGTACGTAGTAGCAAGAGAACATACTTATTGTATTCCACCCAAAACTCCAATGTTTAGATTTCACTGGAATTGCATATTTTGAGGTCCCCTGAGTCCGAAAAAATCATTTTAGTAAGATGTCCATGTGTGTGTGTCTGTGGACAGCATAGCTGAAAACAAAAAGGCCGATAAAATCAAGACTTGGTATTTATGTTTAGTATAGATATTTCAAGGATGCGACACAAGATTTTAAAAAACATCTCCCCACCACCTTTTACATGGAAACATTTTTGAAATTTTTGTTTCTCTGAAAAATTGCTATAACGACTTTGATTAAAATACCGTATATTAAAAATATCTACATTAGAAATAAAATGTATATTTTGAATTTTCTGGGAATAGTCTCTGAACACCTCTTTTATTCTGGACGAGCTGTATGGAATTTTGCATAAAACAAAAAATACCGCATAAAAATTCACAACACGTAATTTATGGCTCGTTTCTTACAGAGTTGACCGTTTTCGAAATATTCCTTCTTGTTGTTTTCAGTTTTAAACTGCTTTCACTTTTCTAAGTCGGAGCTAACATTCAATTATTTCACATGGCGACCAGTTTTTAAGGATTTAATTATCGCTTTAGCCTAATTTCCCTTTTCGTTTTTGAGTTATGCTGTCCCAGGTGGTCCCAAAATATGTCTTTCTTGTGAAATCTCGGTATGCAATATTTGGGTGAAATACAATACATTCTCTATACACTATGTACCTAGTACGTGTGAGGAAAGTAATACTATACTATATGTAGTATACATAAGCGGTAAGAAGGTGAAGCCTGTACTTCTGGCGTGTTGGTGCAGTTAGAGATTATTACCTTCCTCTGATGCCGGTGTATGGAAGTGGCACAACAAACACAACACAGGAAGCTGTTATCAGCTGCAATGGTCGGACTAGGATAAACCCGAGCATCTTTACAGGATATTACACCTAGGAACGTTATGAGAAAATGACATCACAGAGGCATCAGCAACTGGGCTCTAGAGCAATCCTCCTCTGGAGAAGTTTGCGGTGTTTCTTTTATAAGTAAAGTCAAATATCTTGCATTTATTTACAGGAGAGCTTCTTTACTTTTTCTACTATGTATAATAAGTAAGAAAATGGTGTATTCAATAGCAAGATTTCACGGAAAATGCTGTGGGACCATATGAATAAATATTCTGATATGCTCCATTCAACAAACTCTCTCTGTTACATATACAAAAGTACAGGGTGTATATGAATGAATATTGGGGTTTTAACTCTTTATAATATTTATTACATTCAACTTACGGTTATGAATGATATGTCAAATGAAAAAGCAACTCAAACAGTTTTACCAAGAAGCTTATAAATGTTCAATGTGACTACCCTTTGTCACACGGCACACATCAAGTCTTCACACGAGTTCTTCCCAAACGTTGATAAGTGTGTATTCAGTAATTGTAGCAACAGCTGCTTCAATCCGGTTTCTTAATTCAGGGAGGTCAGCTGGTAGCGGAGGCACATACACACGATCCTTGATGAAGCCCCAAAGGTAAAAACCGCATGGCGTTAGGTCAGGAGAACGTGGAGGTCATGCATAGCAACCCCTGTCATTCGGGCCCTTGCGGCCTATCCAGCGCTCGGGTACAGTGACGTTCAACCAATCGCGTACTTCGTTATGCCAGTGAGGTGGCGCACCATCCTGCTGGAAAATGAAGTTCTCTGGATCATTTTCTTCCAACTGAGGGAAGAGCCATTGCTCTACTGTATCTTTGGGCTACGAGTGAACGACTATCTCACTCGATCAACAGTCTGTTCACTTAATCCTGGTCATCCCGTGCTCTTCCCTTTACAAAGGCAGCTGATTATACCGTCTACTTAACTACGGAACGCACGTTGCACAGTAACTACAGATTCAGTCTTTGCAAACTGCAAAACACAAAACGCTTTCTGTTTACTAGTCGCCATCTTTGCCACTACCGCTGTCTAGCGGATTGCGGCAGAAACATTGCACACACATGCGCATTTGTGCCAACAAATAAAACTGTTGGAGTTGCTATTTCATTTAACATATCATTTATAACTGTAAGTGGAATGTAATAAATATTATAAAGAGTTAAAACCCCGATATTCATTTACATACATCCTGTATATTCTTTTATCCACATCATGCTAATCGAGATAAATATTAACAGAATTAGTCTTGTTACATGCTTCTTAGTAAATAGAGAGAAATGAGGGAATATACTAGGCTAAAGGGACACTCAAATCTTTTAAAAGCTGATTGTCATGTGATTGAAATCCGTTTCTTTACAAGGCCAGAAGTTTACAAATTCCGTATGAGAAAAGTATTTTAAAACTGAAACCAATCACAAGGGATTTCTAGAAAATGGTCAATTCAACGATAAAATGTGAACAACAAACTATGTGTTTTATCGAGGTCTGTGTTTTTTCGTAATAAGTTTTTATTTATATGTTATGATTTACCAGTTATGCAAAATTCAGCAATATCTATCGAGTTTGAAGATGTCTTCAGAGATTATTCCCAGAAAATTTAAGAACTACATTTTGTTTATCATTTAAATATTTTAATACACGCCGTTTCATTAAAAAAACGTTAAACCAATTTTTGAGACATACAAAATGTTTGAAATGTTTTAAAGTGGTTTGGGTTGGCAGCAAAATTCTTTCCGAATGAAATAGTCTTCAAAAACTATTTCCAGAAAATTCAAGATATACATTTTATTTGTGATGTAAATAGCTTTAATATATGATATTTTGGTCAAATGTGTTGGATCCATTTTTGAGAAAACCAACATTTTCAAATGTTTTTTCCACATAAAGGATAGCAGGAGTTGAGAGGATTTTTTTGAAAGTCACTTTTCGATTTTTAGTTATCTGTTCACACACACACACACACACACACACACACAAACACACACACACATATATTCGGTACGTTTTCCAATATTTTTTATTCAGAGACAGTTAACATGTACTTCCAGTGAAATGTGGAATCGAAATTTTGGGTGGAATGCAACACATTCTTTGCCTATGTGCTATGTAGGAAGCAGAGAGGGTAATAAACGAAAGTTGTGGAAGTCACGTGACGTTAGTTATGCTGTACGCAGGCATACATACCCAAACTGAATTTTTTGGTGGAATATATCTCCAAGTATAACAAGTCAGTCTGAGACTGACATTTTGGAAACCCTGGGATCGGTTCCTGTGGCTGACCTGTCTGAAGTACATTTAGCCAATGAATCCCCTTCGACATTACACACACACATACACACACAGACACCTGCATATATTCTTGTAAGGTCATACAGAAAATAATGTTATCAGTCCTCTTTTTGACTATTTTAAATGAATTGAACACTTGTTTCATTTTTTCAGGTGAGTGTCGTGACGTTTATCTCAAGATTTAGCTTCTTGGTAAGGAATAACAGCCATATTATTGCATTTATCTTAAGTTACTCTAAAATTGCATGGAATGCGTTAATTCTTACCTACTATTCTTGAATGACTTTTATAATCGTATTAGTATGTGAAAGAAGAATTTTAGTAATGAATTTATTTATTTATGTGTGCCAGAAATAATGGCAATTGTATTTATAAAGTCGCCCTCTGTGGTTTAGTAACGACACGAAAATGTCCCTACCTGCCTAGGGCTTTACCGCAGGAGGTGAAGAGGTAAACGCTATTGTGTTGAGGAATGTAACGATTTTATCTGTATGTATATAATGATTATTTATTTAATTTCTGTTTATAAGTTGACATTTCTCTTGTATTTGAGATGTTGGAAGGTAAACTTCTAAGTTTTGTTTCCTATGTAACAAAAGGTTGCTATTCTCCTTTACCCAATGTAAGAGGGCAATGCTGACCTATTTTATAATCTCTCGTAACATACCACTGCATGCAATAAGGTTCCAAGTGCGCTTTTGAGAGGATTCTCCTAATAATAAGGAATCAGGGTATTTTGCTTTGTATTACTGCGTCACGTGGGTGAGTAACAATGAAACCTGTTCACGTGATTCTACAACTTAGATGACAGGGAGCAATAAACGTATACCAAAACAGTATATAAGAAGGTGAGGCTACCATTAAAATTAGTCTTAGTCTTGCTGAATAAATCCACGCTAGTTGTATTGAGATGGCGCGGGCTATGAATTAGTGTTAAATTGAGAGTCAAATTAAAAGTTTAGCGCTTCGGATCAACTTCAGTAAATGTTAAAAGTGTACTTGGCAATCAAACTTAAGCTCATTGGGTATTTGGTGTTCAATTGGTGTATCAGTGTGTTATATGTTGCACGAGGTTCTTAGGTGATTACTATTGTCACCAGGAAGTTGAACTGAACCAATAATTAATTGAAAATATACGTTTGACGTGTTCCCACAACAGAGAGTCAAATTTGAAGAGCTGACAGACTAGCTGGAGCCAACTACAAGAACCCAAAAGATACGTAACAATTGCATTTCACTTCGCGCCAGCTAATCTAACCAATGTCTGGTAGACCACCTCTCTCTCTCTCTCTCTCTCTCTCTCTCTCTCTCTCTCTGTATATACAATATAAAAGATTGTACCATTCACATGACTTTCTCTATATCCCTGCTACAAATTATTCTTAAAAAGCTTATACTTCTATTTACTTTATGCTAATCAGAAAAAAAATTAGCAGAAATAGTCTTATTACTTGCTTCCTTGTAAGCAGAAGCGAAATAAGGGACTACTATAGGTTAAAGTGATAGTCAAAACCTGGTTGCTATGTCAATGAAGTTCCTTTGTTCATATGGATAGAAGTTGACAAGTTCCTGAATGAGAAAAGTATAAGTTTTTCATAGCAGAAACCAAAAATAAGGAATGTCTCAAAAACGACGAACTCCACGAAAAAAAAAAAAAAAATATATATATATATATAACATAAATTGTGTGTTTTAATGTGCTCTACATTTTATATGTAGTAAGTCTTTGTCCAACTCTTACGGTTTAGCAGTTATTCAAAATTCAGAAAAATTCATCCAGAATAAACTACTCTTCAGAGGTTATTCCCAGAAAATTCAAGATATACATTTTATTTGTTAGGTAAATATCTTTACTATACGAAATTTTAATCAAAATCGTTAGAGGCATTTTTGAGAAAATCAAACTTTTCGAAAAAAGTTCCATGTAAAGGGTAGTTTGGGGAGGGGGGGTTTCTTAAAATCTTCGTGTCGCATCCCTACTATGGTTGTTAACATCCCATTCTATATTGAGCGTTAAAGATCGCTTAATTTTGCTCAGAGGCTTGCTTATAAGACTGAGGTTCTTTTATGCGCGGTAACTCTATGACACGGGACCAACTGCTTTACTTCCCTTCCGAAGGAAGCCATGCTAAAGATTTTAGGCCCGAAAAGTATCCATTTTCGTCCGCCGGGTTTGAACCCAGGACCTTCGGTATGCAACGTAAAAGAACCCCATACCTAGAAAATCAAGGTCTCTGGACTATTTTCCACCACTAAATTCGCGATTTTCTCCTATCGTGCCAATGGGCAAAATTTGATCCCTCGTCACCATGGCGAAATCGCGAACTATAAATTCCACTTGATCTCTGATTTGAAATTGCACTAGGCTTCCCTATGTTCCAAATAGGAGTAAGAAGAATTTATAAAGGTCAGTGAAACATTTATACCTTAATTATCAATTGCAGCTAAATAGCTTTATACACTTAGGTTAGATATAAAACTGCCGTCGAAAATGTATAAACCACTGAAAATATTATAAGTACCTGTGTTTCAAAATTGATGATATTGGCATCGTGTACTGTCATTTATTACACTTCGATAAAACAATTTAGTACTAGTTCATATCCTATTTTGGATTTGACAGGCATTTCAATGAGTCGTTTAATGTGGTTTTATTTTTGCTAAAATGGGTGGGGGGGGGACAAAGGTAAAATACAGTATCATTCAACTTGTTCCTTTGGATGCGAAAACTTCCGAGGAGAGAACACCGGATCTGGATGTTTTATCTATGACAACAGTCAAATTTTGAATTAACGGTTTTAAACCTGACCTTTACGATGAGGAACGCCCTGGACTCCCGGTGGTTACCTTGGAAATTATTGATTAATTCCGTTATCGCTGATCGTAAAACAGAAGTTCGTGAAGTGACAAAGGCCATAGGTGTGTCGACGGGAATGGTACTTCATATTTTGCATGATAACTTCGAGATTAAAAAACTGTCAGCCAAATGGCTGACGTGTTTGCCTACAGAGGATGAGCAGTTGCTGCGGCTTTCAGTTGTGTCAATGTAACGCATAACATTTTACTTTGGTACATAGGTAGAGAAGGTATTGCACTCCACTCAAAAATGTCATACCGATATTTCACTGGAAGTTTACGTTTTAGGGTCCCCTGTATCCAAAAACAGCATTTTTAGGAAAACGTCCGTGTAACTTTGAACACGATAACTCAATAACGAAAATTTGGAAAAACACAAAACTTGGTGATAAAGATTAGTATCTTCCAAGAATATAACACAAAGGTTTTGAAAAAAATCCTCCAATTTCTAACCACCCTTTACTTCGGAAAAGATTCTGAAAAGGTTTTGCTCAAAAGTGGCTTTAACAATTTTGATTAAAATACCGTATATTAAAGATACTTACACCACAACTAAAATGTATATCTTAAATTTTCTGCGAATATTCTCTGAAGACCTCTTCATACTGGATGACGTCTGTGTAACTTTTATAAAAGTAGTAAACCGTAAGAGATAGACAAAAAGTTACAGCACCAAAAATGTAGATCTCGTTACAACACATCATTTATATACATATTTCCGTAGAGTTCACCATTCCCGAGATATATTTTGTTATTGGTTTCAGTTTTAAAATACTTCTTTAGATAGCTGCAACTGAAAGTAATTTTTTTTAATACAAGTAACGTGAGTAAGCAGTCGTACCTTTATCTCAGTGTGATAAAGTGTTCTTGCCACTCCTTTTTTTTTTTTTTTTTGGTAGTGTTTAACGCCCGCTTTAACTGCTAATGGCACCGCAGGCGGAATCTTGCCACTCCGTGCATGCGCAAGTCTTTCGGTATCCACCAGCCGTCAGCTATTCTCAATACTGATGCTAAGAAGAAATAAATGAATATCGCAAGCGCACTACGCATCACAGATACGATGTAGGTAAAGGGAATCTATGATTAATAATTTGTCAATGAATATTGACACTGTTTAAAATAAATAATGTATGACACACGTGTTAAATGATTTTATATTGTTGTTAGGGTTGCAAAACTCGGCCTCGGCTAGGTTTCGCGAGCCTCCTACTCAGAATATAATACACCATTTTAACACTTATATCATAAAGGGAATTTTTAAATTCCTGGCCATGGAAATAGATTTCAACCTTAACGCAACCGCTTTTAAAATATTTGAGTGTCGCTTTAGCCGAGTGTATTCCCTTAGCTCCCTTCTACATGCAAAAAAGCAAGTAATAAGACAATTTTTGCTAATCATATCTCGATTAGGGTTAAACATATAGACGAATAAGCTTCTTAACAATAATTTTTTACAGATGTTTAGAGGAAGTCATGTAAATGTAACACATCAGATTTTTGGATTCAGAATCCCATAAAACATATACTTCCAGTGAAATCCTGGTGTAAAATTGCAAATTTTTAGCATAAGTAAGTAGTATAAAAGTGAACTAACTGGTAATTTATTAAAATCTTGGTATCGCTTGGCGAGAGTTGTGAAGAAATCGAGAATATTAAGACTGAATACAAATTTAAAAAGAATTGCTAAAACCCGGGACTCAGAACCTCATTCTATTGTCTCTGTAAGGCAAATTGTGTATTGAAGCACACATTTTTTTGGATCGCTCTTAGAGCTTGGTTCATGCGTCTTTTCAATTTCATTCTCTTTCCACCAATGCGTCGTTTCACTGGAAAGGAGTAATGCAGCGAAATCCTAAGAAATACAGGCAAAGGAATGGGAAGGGGGAGAGATTCTGCTCCAGGAAATGAAAAGGGCCCTTTCAGTGCTAAGAAATAGGGATCAGGAGTCCGAGCTTGTGGCTCTAAAAGAAACATCCCACTGTATGTTGTTGTGTTGGTAAGATTATTGTTAATTTTATGGTGGGGCAATCAGTGGCGTTAGTCAACTGTAAATATTGAGACAAAGAAACGAGTGATCGTAATGTTTTAAAGGTATAGTTAGTTAAAACGCTTGAGACAATACACGTCCTATCACAGAAGATATAAATTACATTAAGAGGGAACCAATATGCATTTCAAATGGCCAGGGAAGATATATAGTGAAAACGTCGAAGAGTGTAAAGACGGAATTTACCAAGGCGCGAACATGTGCAGTGCAAGGGTTGGCAAGCGATTCAGGTAGATAGGTACCGTTACTGGAGGGACACGAACCATAGGGGGATAAACGGTTCATTGTACGTTGGTGGACATTAGAAAAGAAAAAGCAACGGGTTTCTTGTTGGTCGAGCAAACGATTTCACTTGCTATGGGAGACGTGGTGAGTTAAGACGTGATATTCGATTCAGTGGTGGAAACCACAGGCTACGTATGGCCGTTTTAGAAATAATTAGTATCACACGCGGTCACGTAAAGAATGGTTGAAAGGGGAGAGAGAACTTATGAATGCGTGTAAGTTTGACGGCAGAAAGTATTAAAGAAAAGAAATAAATGAGCTCAACAGTAATTGTGAACTTGTATCTTTCCACCACCCCTGAGAAACACTTCATGCTGACATATTCTGAGCTAGGGCCTTCACGCTTTCACACCTTTTGTTAATCTCCTGAACCATCACCGGATTTCAACCCGGGACTCCTTTAAAGCAACCTATAATGCGAACCGCCCCACACTGACAAGCAACTAAGATTTGTGTACATGGTCTTCGGTATAAAACATGACCGCTCGCATGGGTAGCACACGTTACAGCCGGCCGTGCCATTAAATCTGCATACCTGTAAACCTGTATATACAAATCTCACGCGTTCCATTCACATAGCATTCTCATACAAACTCTACTTGCAAATTATTTTTCTTTTATCTACATTATGCCAATCGACACAAACTTTAACACAATTTGTCTAATACTTGCTTTATTATAAGAACAAGGGAAATAACGGTCTACGCTAGGTAAAAGCGATGGTCAAGGATTTTAAAAGTTGGTCGCTATGTAAAACAATTGAGGTTCGGTTTGCTTTGCATGGTGACATCCCTCATGAGAAAGGGTAGTTTAAAACTGAAACCAATAAAAGGTATATCTAAAAATGATCAATTCTACAAGAAAATCGCATATGACATAAATATGTGTTTTAACGAGTTCTACATTTTTGTATAGTAAGTTTTTGTCTGTCTCTTATGGTTTAACAGTTATACAAAGTTCTGAAAAAATCATCCAGAATAAAGAGGTTTTCAGAGGCCGTTCCCAGTAATTTAAAAATACATTTTATTTGTGATATAAATATCTTTAATATACCGTATTTTATCAAAATCGTTTGAGCCCTTTTGGAGAAAAACAAGAATTTCAAAACTTTTCCCATGAAAATGGTAGTTTGTAGTAAGGGATTTTCTTTAAAATCTTCGTGTCGCATCCTTGGAAGTTATTGCAGATAAATGTCAAATTTGGTACTAAAAGTTCTTTGAGTTTATGAGCTCTGTTGTTCACAGACACGCGGTTTTTTTTTTTTCTAAAAATGCATTGTTTTGGACTCCGGGGACATCAAAACACATATTTCCGGTAAAATCTCGACATTGAATTTTTGGGTAGAATACAATACCTTCTCTAACTACTATGTACGATACATTATATTTACATACGTACTAAAGAAAGTAAAAATATAACCGAACTGGCTGAGATAATCGACGCCGGTGGTTTTAGAGCCTAGAAAAGACATTAATTTTGGGTATACGTTTATTGTTACCCTAGGTGGTGTAGTGGTAATCGTGCTAGCTTGTAAAGCCCAAGATAGCAGGTTCAAGCCTGGTGAAGCGTGATGGATATTTTTGGACTCAAAAATCCTTAGAATGGCTTCCTTAGGAAGGGCAGTAGAGCCAGTGGTCCCGTATAATGCTTATTTGTACGTAAAGAAATCGCCTACCTTGGAAGAAAGAGGTTTCTGGGCAAACTTCCGCCATGTCGCGTCCGCAAGGCGTGGTTTCGTCCTTAGGGCGACGAAATGATCCCTAGTCACCATGGCGCATAGCGGCGAACTCAGAACTGGAGATTCAAATACGATCACAGAAACAACGTAACGATGCCTTACTTCCCACTTGGAGCTGAAAGAATATCTTGAACTCGGCCCGGGGTCACAAAATTACCGGATTGAGGAGGAGAATCTATTGTTTCGATATAGTAAAGATGAATCTTGCAATTAATTCTGAGTGAGTTTGGTTGATTTATGTTCATTGTCTTTTCAAACCTCTTGACATTACTAACCTGAATTTCTGGTATGAAACTTTATACTTTTATTTGCAAAAGTAACGCGTGTTTCTATTTACTAATCATAGCAAATATATGACTTACTGTGTACATTATCAACTAGAACGATACATATACTCTAAAGAGTAATGAACTACTTTTGGAACAGATTATACCTCAACGTGTACATGTTTATGCTACACACACCTCACTACCCTATTTTTATACCGCTGCCTACTCAGTGTGTTCGTAGCTGTGTGCGCCTGGAACCCAAGAGCGAGCTCTATTTACTACTAAAAAAAAAGTCTGTGTTCCATTCACATGACTTTCTCTACATCTCTGCAACAAATTCTTCTTAAAAAACTTAGCCTTCTATTTAATCCATGCTAATATTGAGAAAAAATTAGCAGAAATAGTCTTATTACTCGCTTCCTTGTAGTAGAAGCGAAATAAGAGGGTACCATAGGTAAAGTGAAGTCAAAAGCTGGTTGCTATATGACTGAAGTTCCTTTGTTTGTATGGAATGGAGATGACAAAATCCTGTATGAGAAAAGTATGTTTTTCAAAGCTGAAACTAAAAACAAGGAATAACTTAAAATCGATCAACTCCACGAAAAAAATGTACATAGCATAAATTGTGTGTGCTCTACATGCTTGCGTGGTCAGTTTTTGTCCATCTCTTACGGTTTATCACTTATACAAAAATCCGTAAAATGCATCCAGAATAAAGTAGTCTTCCTTCTTATTCCCATTAAATTCAAGATATACATTTTATTTGTCAAGTAAATATCTTAAATATACGAGATTTTAATCAAAATCCTTAATCATTTTTAAGAAAATCAAAATGTTTGAATTATTTTCCATGTAAAGGTTAGTTTGGGGTGTGGAAATTTTCTTGAAACTCATGTCGCATCCTAGGAAAATACCAAACTTAAATACCAAGTTTAGTTTTTAACGGTATTTTCATTTTTGAGCTATGCTGCCCCTCCCCCCCCCCCACACACAAACACATGGACATTTTTCTAAAAACCCTTCTTTGGATTCAGGGAGTCTCAAGTAAAATATCGGTATCGAATTTTTGGGTGCAATAACATACCTTCTCTATACACTATGTACATAGTACGTATAGAGAAAGTAAAAACACAGGAAGAAAGAAAATCTGATGTGTTCCATTCACATGACTTTCTCCACATCTCTGTACCAAAGTATTGTTAAAAAGCTAATGCTTCTATTTACTTAATACTAATCGAGAAAAAATTAGCAGAAATGGTCTTATCACTTGCTTCCTTGTAAGCTGAAGCGAAATAAGGGAGTACCATAGGTTAAAGTGATAGTCAAAAGCTGGTTGCTGTGTGTCTGAAGTTCCTTTGTTTCTGTGAACAGGAGTTGACACATTCCTGTATGAGAAAAGTATACATTTTTCAAAGTTAAAACAAAAAAGTAAGGAATATTTAAAAAGCGATCAACCCCACGAAGAAATGTATATGGCATAAATTGTGTGTTTTAACGTGTTCTACATTTTTTGTGTGGTAAGTTTTTGTCCATCTCTTACGGTTTATCAGTTATACAAAAATTCGTAAAATGCATCCAGAATAAATTAGTCTTCAGAGCCTATTCCCAGAAAATTGAAGATATACATTTTATTTGGCAAATAAATATCTTGAATATAAAAATCTGATGTGTACCATTCACATGACTTTCTCCATATCCCTGCAACAAATAATTCTTAAAAAGCTTATACTTCTATTTACTTTATGCTACAAATTAGCAGAAATAGTCTTATTACTCGCATCCTTGTAATTAGAAGCGAAATAAGGGACAACCGTAGGTTAAAGTGATAGCCAAAAGCTGGTTGCTATGTCAATGAAGTTCCTTTGTTTATATGGATAGGAGTTGACAAGTTCCTGTATGAGAAAAGTATACGTTTTTCATAGCAGAAACCAAAAATAAGGAATGTCACAAAAACGACGAACTCCACGAAAAAAATGTATATAACATAAATTGTATGCTTTAAAGTGCTCTACAGTTTTTGTGCAGTAAGTTTTTGTCCATCTCTTACGGTTTAGCAGTCATTCAAAATTTAGTAAAATTCATCCAGAATAAACTACTCTTCAGAGGCTATTGACAGAAAATTCAAGATATACATTTAATTTGTCAGGTAAATATGTTTAATATACGAAATTTTAATCAAAATCGTTACAGCCATTTTTGAGAAAGTCAAAATTTTCGAAAAAAAGTTCCATGCAAAGGGTAGTTGGGAGTGGGGGGATTTTTCTCAAAATCTTCGTGTCGCATCCCTGGAAGATACTAAACTAAATACCAAGTTTGGTATTTTACCGACTTTTTGTTTTTGAGTTATCGTGTTCACAGACACACACACACACACACACACACACACACACACACACACACACACACACGGACCTTTTTGTGAAAATGCTTTTTTTGGATATTGGGGACCCTAAAACATATATTTCCGGTGAAATCTCGGTATCGAATTTTTGGGTGGAGTGCAATATTTTCTCTATACACTATGTACATATTGCGTATTGAAATGATTCTATTTACTCCATGCTAATGGAGCAAATATTAGCTGAAACATTCTTATTACCTGCTTCCTTGTAAATAGAAACGAAATAAGGGAGTAGCATGGTTTAAAGTGATAGTCAAAAGCTGGTTGCTATGTGACTGAAGTTCCTTTTTTACTGTCTCCATACGCACTATGTACATAGTGTATAGAGAAAGTATTGCACTCCACCCAAAAAATCGATACCGAGATTTCACCGGAAATATATGTTTTGGGGTCCCCAAAATCCAAAATAAGCATTTTCACAAAAAGGTCCGTGTGTGAATGAATTCTCAAATCATGTACGAGGTACGTCCAGAAAGTAAGTTCCGTTTGGTAATCAAATTAAATTGTGTACAGATACAGAATAATTATTTATTGCACGAAATTCTACAACTCTTAAACTACTCTTCCACATAACTGCCGAAATTTTGCAGGCATTTGTCATAGCGTGGCACAAGTTTTTGTATACCTTCTTCATAGAAGTTTGCCGCCTGCGTCTTCAAAAAGTTGGAAACATTTTCTTTCAGCGCTTCGTCATTGTTGAAGTGCTGACCTCCAAGGAAAGACTTGAGATGTAAGAACAGATGAAAGTCGCTAGGAGCGAGGTCAGGGCTGTACGGAGGATGGTGAAACACGTCCCAGCCAAATCCCTGTAGGAGATTTTTTGTCACATTTATAGTGTGTGATTGTGCGTTCTCGTGAAGAAAAACAACACCTTTTGACAGCAATCCTCGGCGCTTATTCTGTATTGCGCGGCGCAATTTCCTAAGTGTCTCTCAATAAACATCTGCTTTGATTGTTTGACCACGCGGTAAGAAATCAATGAGTAAGATGCCTTTCCAGTCCCAGAACACTGTGCACATCATTTTTCGAGGTGTCAAGATTTGTTTCGGCTTAATCTTTGCTGGGGATGAAGTGTGCCTCCATTCCATTGATTTCCGCTTACTTTCAGGGGTGTCATAACAAACCCAAGTCTCATCTCCTGTGACTATCTGTGTCAGAAATTCTTCGCCGTCTTCATCATAACGGGTTAAAAACTGAAGTGTACTACCCATCCGTTTTGTTTTGTGTTGCTCAGTAAGAATTTTTGGTACCCAACGTGAGCAAAGTTTACGAAATTTCAGTTTTTGGGTAACAAGTTCATGAATTAGTGATCATGAGCTTTGGGGAAATTCCATAGCGAGAGCACTAATTGTAAACTTGCAGTTTTCCTGGATCTTGTCACCAATCGCGTGAACCAGTTATTCTGTAACCAAAGATGGACGCCCACTTCGTTCTTCATCGTGCACTTCACTGCTTCCTTCATTGAACTGTCGGACCCATCTTCTCACCATTGAATCATTCATCGCATTTTGTCCGTAAACTTCGCAAATTTGCCGATAAATTTCAATTGGTTTCACTTTCCTAGCATTCAGAAAACGAATCACAGATCTGATTTCACAAGCGGCGGGATTTTCAATCAACACCGACATTGTAAACAAGCACAACAAAGCGTATGTGGCTGACAGCGATCTCAAAATGGCGCATGTTTCTTCTCCTTGATACACAGCGTCTACCGCGCATGTGCGGAACTGCGATCGCAGCGCTGCAGCGGAGATAAATTGAAACGGAACTTACTTTCTGGACGTACCTCGTATTTGCGTTGAAATCTCGGTAACGATTTTTTGGGTGGAATACTATTTTTTATTATGCACATAGTACGTGTAGAGAATGTAAAAATTGTATTTCTAGAAAATGATGCACGTGAGTATGATTTCTGTCTGTCTGTCTGTCTGTCTGTCTGTCTGTCTGTCTGTCTCCTAAATCGATTAAACAAACTTGGTGTTTATGTTTGGATACTTGCAGGATACAATACGAACACTTCAAGAAAATTACCTACATATTAAACTGACTTCTAAATGGAATATTTTCGATAATTTTTATTTTGTCAAAAGTTGCTGTAACGATTTTGAATTAAAATAATATATATAAAAATGAAATGTATATCTTGAATCTTCTGGGACTAGTCTCTAAATTCCTCTTTAATGTGGATGATTTTTCATAACCGGTAAACCTAAACGGAAGCACATAGATCCATTTAATGAGACAAGTAGTGCAAATTGAGCTTTTGAGGGCCTAAGCATTTCCAGATATTCCTCGTTAATGATTTACATTTACTCATACTTATGATATTCTGAAATGGAAGATTGTTATTCGTTTTCACTCTCTCTGTTTCGTATAATAAGTAAGGGAATTATATTGTATTCCTCCCAAAAATTTGAGTCGGATTTCAACGAAAAGATATGTTTTGAGGTTCCGTGAATCCATAAAAAGGTATATTTAGATGTAGGGCATTGTATGTTACTGAATATATCATCTAATTAGTCGTACATTCTAATTTTTATCTCATATTCATTTTTTCAAATTAAACTTTGCATATATGTAGTTCATATGATTATCCTGAAAGTGTTCAATAAACCGTATCTTATTTGTTATTCAATGCCTGATTGCGTGTTGAAAATCTAGACGAGAGGGGGCAAAGAAAGAAAAAAAAAAATCTGATGTGATCCATTCACATGGCTTTCTCTACCTCTCTGCAACAAATTATTGTTAGTAAGCTTATTCTTTTATTTATTTCATGCTAATCGAGATTTAGCAGAAATAGTCTCATTTCTTGCTTAATTGTTAGTAGAAGTGAAACAAGGGAGCACCACAGGTTAAAGTGAAAGCCAAATGTGTTTGCTATGTGACTGAAGTTCATTTGTTTGTATGGACATGAGTTGGCAAATTTCTGTATGAGAAAAGTGTGTTTTTCAAAGTTAAAACCAAAGACAAGGAATATCTCAAAAACGAACAACTCCACGAAAAAAATGTATATAAAATAAATTGTGTGTTTTAACGTGCTCTACATGTTTTATGTGTTATGTTTTTGTCCATCTCTTACGGTTTAGTAGTTATGCAAAATTCATCCAGAATAAATTAATCTTCAGAGGCTATTCCCAGAAAATTCAAGATATACATTTTATTTGTCAGATAAATACCTTTAATATACGATATTTTAATCAAAACCGTTAGAGCCATTTTTAGAAAATCAAAGAGTAGTTGAGGGTGGGGGATTTTCTTGAAAATCTTCTTGTCGCATCCTTTGCAGATACCTGACCTAAATACCAAGATTAGTTTTTAACGGAATTTTCGTTTTTGAGCTATGCTGCCCTCAGACACACACACACACACATACACACACACACACACACACAAATACACAGACAGACGCACACGGACATTTTTCTAAAAATGTTTTTTTTAGATTCAGGAGATCTCAAAACATGTATTTCCGGTGCAATCTCGGTATCGAATTTTTGGGTGCATTACAATACCTTCTGTATACACTATGTACATAGCACGTATAGAGAAAGTAAAAAGAAAAGAAAGGCAAAATAAATTAACTGCTGTTTCTAGGTCGTGAGCGTTTTAAATAATTATTATTGTTATGTCAGTAATGTTGTTGCTATTATGATTATTGTTGTATAAGGTGCAGATGGCCTTACGAGCATTTGTGGGCATTACAAGAAATCGATTGAATTGGTGCGGAGCGTGTGAATCTAGGCCAGACTGTCATAAAGGTAACTGAAACATATGTATTTGAATCAGAATCGTTATACTCGAATTACTAATTTTCGAAATATTAGTGTCTAAAGTGTATTTTGGAGTGAGAAAATTTTCTTGAAAGTCTTCCAGCCCTATCCTTGTGAAATGGAGAATAAATGATTTGTGAAGAGTAAACGCCAATGAACCACGATTAACATTGTCATATTTGGCAATCTACATTTAGTGGTATTTAGGGTGGACAATGTGACTTCGCACGAGCAGCACCTTGTAGCTGTACTTTATACAGAGTGGTCCAAAAGGTGTACTCACTATTTGCTAGCCCATTTCTCCTGACAAATTTGACTTGGCATGACAATTTTTGGCACTGAGAGAGGCATGTGCTCGAAATGATCACCATCAATTTGTATACAACGCCCATGGCGCCGAACTGCAGACCGAACCACGGCTGTTAAGAGTACCTGGCGTAACGACAGTACATGCCTATTCGATTTTTGTACGTGGTTCTTCGAAGGTGCTGATACACTTCGTTTTGTGGATCCCTCAAAGGTTGAATTCCAGACGTGTCAAATCAGGGGATCGAGATGGGTGCTCTTTGACCCACCCAACGTCCGGGAAGAGTTCTGTCGAGGTACAATTGACGTGGTAGTGAGGCGGAGCTCCGTCTGTTGCATGTAAAAAATGTTCACCACAATACAGACTTTGGATGGCAGGCACGTGTATCAGGATGCGCAGCACCAATAATGGTACCCTCGAAGAAGAAAGGACCAATCAAACCATGTACCGATAACAGATTACTAGATCCGCCAACCACGACTAATTGCATACCATATACTGCACTGCGTGTTATATTCGTGGCTGCATTTCTTTTTTATTTAGAAATTATTTAATTACAAAAAGTTAATGCACTTTTTCGGACATCTGTGTCTGTCTTATTACTTCAGGATCACGATAGAAATACTCTTTACCGGGTTCCTTAAGTAATTACCCCCACCCCCGAAAAAAGAATATAACTGGTAAACCTTAATATATAAACAAAACTTACTTCACAAAAAACGTAGATATGATTACATTTTTTTTTTCGTGGAGTTCACCAATTCCTTGTTATTTTTTCAGTTTTAAAATAAGTACTTAATAGGTCCTCTACTTACAAGAAAGTAAGTAATAAAACCATAATTTCTGCTAATGTTTATCTTTATATTTTTATATTTATATTTTTTTCATTTCAGGTGACGCCAAAAGTTTGTGTTTTTTGGTGAAAAATTGATATGAAGTTTTGAAATCATTGGAATGCAATAACTTGTCTACCTATTATGTATGCGGTAGGAAAGTAAAATGCGGGCAGTTTGGAGCAACTCAGGAGGATTTTTTGTTTTTGTTTTTTTTTTTAGCTCGTGACTGTACACTGTTTTGTTTTCTCTTGATGAAACAGTCCGGGAGATAATGGTATCCAGAGCATACCGTGGTTGGTGCATGCGGGCTACAAAATTACACACACACACACACACACACACGAAGAAAACCAATAAGTGGAGAGGGTTGAAAATGTATGAAAGAGGAGGGGGAGTAAAATGATAAATCTGTCATGAACAGTTCTCACTAAGTCATCTATTTGCTTTTTCCACGTCACTACCTAAACAGAAGTGAAATATAAAGTGGGTAAAACAAACGTCCCCTTTGCAAACCAGGGCACATTGCTGCAACAACAGAGAAAATAATAGGGAGATACATTTTCAGCTTCACAAGTTCGTGGTATTACCTGGCGGTTACCTCTCTTGGGAGACAATTAAAGCGCCAGTGCAATGGCTGAGATTAGCGATATCTGACTGGTTCGATATTGTCGAAACATCTTATCGCAGCAGATGTTCATTTCTTGGAAATCTTGTCGCACCTGACGTTCGTATGTTTAATTCGGGAGGCAGTGAAGAAAGAAAGAAAAATAAAAAGGTAAATAAACATGGTCTAGTGCGTCATGTACTATTTGAGAACTTATGTATTACAATCATAATCTAATAAAATCCCCCTACCTATACATTATAAATTGTTAATAGTCTATTTTGCTGAATTGGCATATCAAATTCAAGTCTCTTAGGACAATTGACTCCGGTCGCTTCGCTCCGGCCGTGAATTATCGACATCATGAAAACACTCGTGGTGTTACTTATGGTACACTAAATAACAAACTCTGATGTGTTCCATTCACTTGACATTCTTTAGCTGTTCCACAAACAGACTTTTATAACAAAAGATTATTCTTATATTTACATCATGCTAATCGACATTAAACATTATTAGAACCAATCTTGTTACTTGTTTCTTTCAATGCAGAAAGGAAATACGGGAATACAGTAGGCTAAAGCGACAGTCAGATTTGTAAAAACCGGTGGCTATATGAAACAATTGAAATTCGATTCTCTTTGGTAGCTAGGAGTAAACAAAAGAGAGACAAAAAGAAGTCTTCCCATTTCAGAAAAGTTTAAGTAGGTTAAAACTAAAACCAATAACGTGGAATATCTCGGTAACGGTCAAATCTACAACAAAAAAGTATACGACAATCTGTGTGTGTTTAATGAGTTCAAAATGTTTGTATAAAGTTTTTATCCACCTCTTACCATTTGCCAGTTATGCGAAAGTTATACAAAAGTCATCCAGAAGGAAGAGGTCTTCAGAGGATCATCCTAGAAATATCAAGATATTTTGTTTGTCTTGAAAATATCTTAAACATTTGACGCTTTAATAAACATTGTTAGTAATCTTTGAGATAATAATTTTTTTTGGAAAAAAGCTCTACGTTAAGGATATTTTGTGGTGGAGGAATGTTCTTGAAAATCTTAAGTGTCACATCCTTGGAAGCTAGTAAACTTAAATAACAAGTATGGTAATTAACCGACTTTTCGTTTTTGAGCTATGCTACTCAGACACACACACACACACACACACACACACACGGATACGTTTCTGAAAATGTTACATTTTGGATTCAGGGAGTCTCAAAACATGTATTTCCGGTAATATATCGGTGTCGACTTTTTGGTTGCAATACGATATCTTCTCTGTCTGCCATGGACATGCATTGTACATACACGCTAGAGGAAGTAAAAATATAATGAAGTCCATAATGCAATTATTGCGGGTTTTACATTCTCTATTAGATGCAAGGTAGACAGGGAAAATGTTTATTCCAGCCAAATATTTACTATTCAGATTTCAATTTTAAGGGCCCCAAATCCAGAAAAAATGTCCTGTAAAAGTGTGTGAAATCTCAGAAAAGAAAATGTTTATACAAACATAATGTCAAGTCCGTCTGGTATCTCTCACAATCAGGAGTTCCGTGTTCAAACATCGGTTCAGGTTGTTGCCTATATAAAAGTTTTTCCCCGGTTTTCTCTTATTCTAAGATTGCGAATGTCAAGTAACTTTAAGCTCTATGGACTCTGAGATAATCTGAGTTTAACTTCACTAATTTTATACATCGTCCGATATGACCTACCAGGTTAAAGGACCTTAAACTAAACTCATACTCATGTTTGACACTATTAGGTATGCAAGACGGAAGTTTCCAGAAAATATCCAACCGAAACTATATTTTACACGGATTTCGACTTTTCTCATTTTCTCAAATATAACTTAAACATTTTTTGATTTTAAGTATTATTTCCATTTAAATATTGTGGCGAATTAAGTTTCAGCTAACGCCTATCCCCTTTCGAATGTGAATTTGATCCAGTCAAAATACTTAAATGATTATAACAACTTGCATTAAAGATTTAAACACTCATAATAGGAAATTTTAATAGGATATGAGTAATAAATTAAAAGCTAGTCTATTTTCTAAATTGCCAATATGTTTATAGAATAGGTAATAAAATAACGGTCCGGGAGCTCTCTCACCCAGCCCAAACATGCGCTATTAAGAGATAACTAGAATCCTCTCCGCCTTCAGGATGCTTCCTAATGTTTCATAGATAGGCGTAATTAGTGGTTCTCAAGCGCGTTTCCGGTGATACGGAAAGTGCTGTTCTCCGAGCGAGTTTGTGACTTGTGCTTTGACGTGCAGGCTGCTTCCGCTAGATATTGGTCTTGTGCTTCACCCCTCAGCGAATAAACTATTCGGGAGAGAGACTATCTCGTGCGTATTTTATCTTCTTTCGCGGAAGAAAGGGAAGTGATAATAGGACATTAAACTAGGTCATTGCGAGTGAAGAGCTAGTTTCCCAAGGAAATGAATATTGGAACTTAGATCCAAGCAGTAACAGTAAAATCTGGATAAAGTTTAGATACAAATAAAATCTAAAGCTTGAATTTTCTAGGAATAACGTGTGTGCTGTCCTCTGCATCTGATATTTCATGCATTTCTAACATTTTTAATTGCGCTAGGCAAAAACCTACTCCACAATAATGTATATCTCTTTATTTAAAATGATAAATAGTGCCTGCAACGGAAAGTTATTGTGTAACTTTGAAATGTTATGTAACTACCTGTAATTTGTAGTGTTGCTAGTTAAAAAGGTGATTTATGTATACACAAAGAATTATGAACAACGAACGAGTGCAATATGAATGTTTTTGGCTTGTTTCCTTAAGGAAAGGACAAAAGAATTAGGAATACATTGTCTCATGATTTTGTTCAAATTTTGCTTAGCGACGAGAAGCAACAAGACGAAAAGTACATAGGAGTGATTTCGTTGAACATCACGATGGTGTATCGCGTAAATTTTCAAAATAATTAATATCTTAATGACATACATTTACCTATGAAAATATGTGCAAAATTAGTGGACATAATTAGCCTGTTAATTGTGAAAGACGAAAATGATGATTTGTAAAGAAATTGATGAGAGTAACAAAGAATCAAATGTGCGTACTAAGCATGCCATTGAGAAAAACGCCATCGACCTATAAGTTATACTAATATTGTCCAGGGAAATTGCCTGCAAGTTGTTAGTGCGGCCAGTTATGGGATATGGGGTAGCATGCTGAGACCCATCAAACTGATTCGCTGGAAAAGATACAAGGGTAAACATTTTGGACTTACGAAAGGCGAAGAGAATAAATGGGAGCCGCTAAAAGTTAGGCGTAAAAGACATAGGTTAGTCGCACTAGTTAAAGCTTATACTGGTTTTAATGCATGCTTGGACGTTAAAAGAGGTTAGAAAACCCGGCATATTACGAACGAAACGATCATTTCAATAAAATTAAGGGTAGAAGGTACAGAGCCGACGTAGGAAAATTTTCTTTTGTTAATAGCACCATTGAAGAATGGAATGAATTGCCTGTAGCAGCCTTTCAGGGCTGTCCTCTGACCTTAGAGAAGTTTAAGGATAATTTAAAGCGAATAAAAGTAAATATTGTGAAGTAATTAAAGATTTCAAAAACTGTATTAATGTATATTATTATTGTTATTATTATTTTTAATATATATATATATAACATTCATACTATATATATATATATATATATAGTATGAATGTTGAGGCTTCATAAATGTTAGTTAATTTGAGTAAATATTGTGAAGTAATTAAGGATTTCAAAAACTGTATTAATGTATATTATTATTAAAATATATATATATATATATATATATTAATATATGAATGTTGAGGCTTCATAATAACTGTTTATAAACATGCTGGTGATTGACATAAGCATTGCTATACTGAATAATAAGTAGTTAGACATTTAAAAAAAACGTGTATATACCTATAATAGGTTAGTTGTATAAATATTCTTAATTTAACTGTAAGATTATTATTGTAAGTGAGTTTTGTACATTTAACTCTGTCACCGGACAGTACCCAATTGCAGAGAATAAATAAATAAATAAATACATTCGTTATGTTATCGGTTTGTTAACTTAATTGAAGTTTCGTTTCTCAATGTTCGTGAGTGAAATAAAATCTTATAATTTGAATTCTAAAACTTACATATTTTACTCTCTCACTAATCACTAAAGAATCTATGCAATTAAATTAAATTTTAATATACATCTCTTAACAGGAATTGAAAGCTACTGAAAAGGCATATTGCAAGGGAAAAGAATATTATTGGACGGAATAAGTTTTACCATTGCTCAGGTAAACCAACAAACGGATTCTTAAAACCCTAGCACGCCTATTAGGAAATTCCCAGATATATGGTATATATGTTATATAATTTCTATAACGTACATTAATAATATGATGTGTTCCTTCGCATGACTTTCTCTACATCTCTGTAACAAATTATTGTTAAAAATTTTATTCTTCTATCCACTTCATGCTAATTGAGATAAACATTAGCAGAAGTACTTTCTTTTAGTAGAAGGGAAATAATGGAATATACTAGGCTAAAACTTAAGTGAAATCTTTTAAAAACTGGTTACTGTGTGGATGAAATCTGTTTCTTTGCATTGCCAGGAGTTTACTAGTTCAAGTTGTGAAAAGTTTTAAATATTTTAAAACAAACCAATAAAAAGGAAAATTGCAAAAATGTCAACTATTAAAAACAAATGTATATGACACAGATAAAAACAAATGTATATGACACAGATTGTATCTTTCAACAAGATCTTCATATTTTGTGTACTAGTTTTGTCCATCTCTTACAGTTTATTAGTTAAGCAAATGCAGCAAAATTTATCCAGAATGAAGAGGTCTTCAAAGGCTATTCCCGGAAATCTCAAGATATACATTTTGTATATCGTGTAAATATCTTTAATATCCGGTAATTTAATCAAATAACTAAAACCAGTTTTGAGAAAATCAAAATTTTCGAAATTTTTCCGTGTATAAGCTTAGTTGGGGGGGGATTTCCTCAAAATCTTCGTGTCGCATCCTTGGAAGATACTAAACTTATATTCCAAGTTTGATATTTTACCGACTTTTCGTTTTTGAGTTATTGTGCTCACAGACACACGGACAAACACACGGTATCGAATTTTTGGGTGGAAATGCAATACCTTCTCCATACACTATGTACATAGTACGTGTAGAGAAAGTAAAAGTAGAAAATGTGGTATGGCGATTTCAACGTAAATATATGTGTTGAGGTCCCTTATAAAAAAAATCTGATGTGATCCATTCACATGACTTTCTCTCTATCTCTGCAACAAATTATTGTTAAAAAGCTTATGCTTCTATTTACTTCATGCTAATCGAGAAAAAAATATCAGAAATAGTCATATTACTTGCTTCCTTTTAAGTACAAGGGAAATAAGGGAGTATCATAGGTTAAAGTGATACTCAAAGGATGGTTGCTATGCGACGGAAGTTCCTTTGTTTACATGGATAGGAGTTACAAATTTCTGTATGAGAAAATATAAGCTTTTGAAAGGCGAAATCAAAAACAATGAACAACTAAAAAACGATCAACTCCACGAAAAAAATTTATATAACATAAGTTGTGTGTTTTAATGTGCTCTACATTTTCTGTGTAGTAAGCGTTTATCTATCTCATACCGTTTGGCAGTTAAGCAAAATTCGGCAAAATTCATCCAGAATAAATAGGTCTTCAGAGGCTATTCCCAGAAAATTCAAGATATACATTTTATTTGGTATGTAAATGTCAGTCATATACGGGATTTTAATCAAAATCGTTACAGCCCTGTTTTAGAAAATCAAAATTTTCGAAAACAGTTCCATGTAAAGGGTAGTATGGGGTTGGGGGATTTTCTTGAATATCTTCGAGTCGCATCCTTGGAAGATACCAAATTTAAATACCAACTTTGGTTTTTAACGGTCTTTTCGTTTTTGAGCTATGCTGCCCACAGACACACACACACACACACACACACACACACACACACACGGACATGTTTCTAAAGATGCTTTTTTTGGATTTAGGGGGTCTCAAAACATATATTTCCGGTGAAATCTCGGTATCGAACTTTTGGGTACAATGCAATCCCTTCTCTATACACTATGTACATATTACGTATAGAGAAAGTAAAAAGTAAAAGTGGAACATATGGTATTGCGATTTCAACGTAAATATACGTGATTGAGGTCCCGCGCGCACTATTTTCGTACCTATGAAAAGCTTAACTCAAAAATGAAAAGTTAATTCAATTACCAAACTTGATATTTAGTTTCAGATCGTCCAAGAATGCGACAGGAAGATTTATAAGAAAATTTTTCCACCTCAAATTTACCTTTTACACGGATAATTTTTCGTACATTTTTACTCACTCTAAAATGCTTCTAACCATTTTGATCAGAATAATGTATGTTTAAAAGAGTTTCATTACAAAAGAAACCTGTATCTTGAATTCTTTATAACAACCTCTGAAGCCTTCTTCATTTTGGATGTCTTTTGTGTAACCTAAAATCAAAAGAGATGGACGAAGCTTTAAAACAAATGAATACACAATTTGTGTCAAATACTTTTTTGTAAGTTTAACAATTTCCGCCCTATTTCTTGTTGTTGATTTAAATTTTCATATGCTTAAGAAGGAAGAGTTTTTCTTTTACTCTCAGCCTTGGTAATTAGGACTTTAATGACACGTAGCGAAAATCTGTAACGATGTTACCAAACTTGATATTTAAGTTCAGTTTCTTACAAGGATGCGACACGAAGATTTTCAAGAAAATCCCCCTATCCCCAACTACCTTTTACATTGAAAAAATATCGAAAATTTGGATTTTTTAAAAATGACTAACAAATTTTATTAAAATCTCTTATGTTTAAGCTGTTTACATGACAAATAAAATGATTATCTTGAACTTTCTGGGAATGGCCTCTGAAGATCTCTTTACTCTCGATGATTTTTTTATAATTTGGCATAACTATTAAACCGTAAGGGGTCGACAATACATTCAGATATCCTTAAAACACACAAGTTATTTCATATATATTTTTCATGGAGTTCACCGTTTTCGGGATATTCCTTGTAATTGGTTTTAGTTTTAAAATACTTAAAACTTTTCTGATTCTTGTCAACTCCTGGCCACGCAAAGAAACGGATTTCAACCCAATAGCAACCACATTTTTAAGCATGTGACAGTCGGTTTAGCCTAGCGTATTCCCTTAATTCTCTCCTACTTAAAATGAACTAAGTGATAAGACGGTTTCTGTTAATGTTTATCTTGATTGGCATGAAGTAGATATGAGAATAAGCTAATTAACAATACCTTGTTACCGAAACGTAGAGAAAGTCATGATAACGGAAGAGAGCAGATTTTTTTTAGTTGGAATGCAATAGAGTCTTTGCTTACTATAGCTAAGTCGAGAGAAAACAAAAGCAAAACGAAAGGTGAAACAAAAGGCAAACGGCACATCACCTCATTTTGTATAATTCTCTTGATGCCAAGGCATTGTGAATATGTGCTAAAGTAAAGCCTCCTCCCATTTCCCGCTATGTTGGGTGAATTAGCATGAGATCTACAGCTGATTGTTTCCTGCATTATCATTCCCACTGTCTACTGTAACTAGATTACTTACGCGCATGCGCACTTCATCTTTGTTTCGAGCATTGCCAGCCCGAATTTTCAAGATTGAAATGGCACTTACGCACCTAGAAACCAAGGATGTACATTATCACTATTGCCATTTCTGTGATTGTGCAATTCTCTGCTGTTACATTTACATGACCCTCTAGCCACTTAAGTGCAATACTATGAATATACTATCGTAAATCACAATACGTTGTTATATCGCATACAATGATATAATTTCTACCTTATTTTCACTTTCTCTAGCACGTATGTACATGCGTGTACATAGTAGGTAGAGAAGGTATTGTATTTCACGCTAAGAATCGAGGTCGAGATTTCAGCGCAAATACGTGTTTTGGTGTCTGAGTCCAAAAAAAATCAGTTTTAGATAAAGGTCCGTGTGTGTTTGTGTGTGTCTGTGAACAACATACTCAAAAACGAAAAGACCGTTAAATACGAAACTTGATATTTATGTTAAGCATTTTCCAAGGATGCGACACTATGATTTTCAATAAAATCCATCCACTACAAAATACTCTTTACATAGAAAGAATTTTGATAATTTTGATTTTCTCAAAAATGGCTGTAACTATTTTGATTGAAATACCGTATATTATAGATATTTACGTCATAACTAGAATGTGTATTTTGAATTTTCTGGGAATAGCTTCTGAAGACTTCTTTGATCTGGATGAGTTTTGCAGAATTTTGCATAACTGTATAAGTGTAAGAGATAGACAAAGACAGAAACCTACTGCAGAAGAAATTTTACATTCGTTAAAGCACGTGCGTGTGTGTGGGTGGGTGGGTGGGTGTGTGTGTGTGTGTGTGTGTGTGTGTGTGTGTGTGAGAGAGAGAGAGAGAGAGAGAGAGAGAGAGAGAGAGAGAGAGAGAGAGAGAGAGAGAGAGCGCGCGTCTGTGGACAGCATAGCTCGAAATCTAAAAGACCGTTTTTGGAACATTTTGTTTATTCAAAAGAGCTTTAACGATTTTGATTAAAATACCGCAGGATATTTACATTACAAATAAAATAAACATCTTCCGTATATCTTTGAATAGCCTCTGAAGACCTGTTTATTCTGGATTAATTTTGTATAACCGGTAAACCGTAAGAAATAGACACAAACTTACTGCACAAAAAATGTAGATAAAGTGAAAACACAATTTATGCACAAGTTTTGTTGTAGAGTTAGCGTTTCCGATATATTTCTTGTTATTGGTTTCAATAGTGACTTAATATTTTCTGAAACAGGGGCCATCTTTTGTTTCTTCTCCTCCTTGTTTTTTGCTCCTGGTCGTACAAAGCGAATCGAATTTCAATTGTTTCACATAGCGACCGTCTTTTAAAAAAAAAATGGCTATCGCTTAGCTTATTTCGGGTGTACTTAGAAGAAAATAGTATAATTATTTTTGCTAATGTTTATCTCGATTACAGCGATGTAGAAAAAGGAATACTATTTTTAAACAAAAGAGAATGTGAATGGAATACATAAATTTTTATTTATTTTTTATCGTTTAAGCAAAAAGAAAATTTCAAAGGGATCCACGCTATAAAGGTTTGACTATCCCTTAAGCATACTGTGTTCCCTTACTCTGCTCGTACCTACAAGGAAGTATGTTTTGTTACAAAACTTGGCCGCTGCAGCACGGCCCGGGTGCGCCTCCTTCACTGCATTTCACTGCGCGCACGTCCAACATGCGTTCTGCAGTCACACATACGTCAGTCTTAGTTCACTTCTAGTCCAGTTCACACGTGAATAACATTAGAAATGTTTAGAACTGTTTAGTTTTACTTGAAGTGTTTCCGAAATGCAGTACACAGTACCACAAAGAGTGTTTATGTACGTTACTTAGTGCTAACATCATCTTGTAGGGAAGTTGTAAGCTATTTAAAACTAAACTTTTTGGCGTGCGTGTTCCGTGTAGAGTTTTCGTTTGTTTGTGAATAAATATGGGGAGACAGCATCAATTAGTAATAGGTAAAGAAAGGTAAACAGGTTTACGGGGCAGAAATAAGACGAAATCGTTCTCAGGGTCAACTCCGTGAAAAAAGGTATATGACAATGTTTGTGTGTTTAATGAGTTCTACATTTTTTGTGAACTAAGTTTACCTGTTATGCAATATTTAACAGAATTCATCCAGAATACACACACTATACCCAGAAGGTTCATTTATCATGTGAATATCTGTAATATACGATAGTTTATTCAAAATCGTTAAGACATTTGTGAGAAAATAAAAATTTTATAAATGTTTTTCCATGTAAAGGGTAGTGGGGGGAGTTTCTTGAAAATCTTCGTGTCGCATCCCTGAAAGATACTGAACTTAAATACCAAGTTTGGTATTTAATGGGTTTTACGTTTTTGAGATATGTAGTATACACAGGCGCGCGCGCGCGCACACACACACACACACACACACTCACACACATTGACAGACGAACATTTTTTAACAAAATGGGTGTATTTCCGGTGAAATCTCGGAATCGAATTTTGGTTCAATACACCACCTTCTGTGTACACTATGTAGGTACGTGTAGCGAAAATAAAACCCCTTGCACGGAATAACACGTGCAACCCCTGCTGTAGGAGGATCTTGTGGTAGTAGACGAGAGCTAGGATGCTGTCACAACTTTTTTTTTTAAAACAGTAACGGAGTCTGATCAAGCCTCCGGTACTGTATCCCTATTTACATTTCTCCCCGTAGGTTTTACTGATTACTGGTGTACTGGTTTTACTGTTTCTTTTACAAACATATACACATTGCACAAATATATAACAACCATGCCCAAGGCGGGACTCGAACCCACGATCCCCTGCCCACGAAGCACCAAAGCGAGACGCCTTAGCGAGCGTGGCCACGGGGACCGGCATAACAACTAGTGCGGGAGGGGCCCTCAATCGGCCCTCAGAAAATAGATTGAAAAACAATTTTTTTTTCTTAATTTTTCAACATAATCTACCTCTAGCTCGATACACTTTTCTCAGCGTTTCTCCGCTGTTTTAAGCCTTCCAAAAAGTGGGATTTCGGTAAGACCTCAAAATAGATGACCTCTTCGTTAGATATGTATTGTTTTCCGCCGAGCCACATTTTCAAGTTTGTCAATAAAATATATGATGATATATTCACATGACTTTCTGTATATCTCTGCTACAATTTATTGATATGGCTTATTCTTCTATTTGCTTCATGTTAATCGAGGAAGAAAGCAGAAATGGTGTTGTTACTTGTTTCCATTTACGTAGAAGAGAAATAAGGGAGTACCATAGGCAAAGCGATAGTAAAAGGCTGGTTGCTATGTACATGAAGTTCCTTTGTTTGTATGGACAAGAGTTGACAAATTCCCTAATGAGAAAAGTATAAGTATTTTATAGCTGAAACCAATAACAAGGAATATCTAAAAAGTGATCACCTCTATGAAAAAATGTATCTAACATAAATTGTGTGTTTTAAGAAGATCTATATTTTCTGTTAAGTAAGTTTTGTCTCTTTCTTACGGTTTACCAGTCATACAAAATTCCGCAAAATGTATTCAGAATAAAGATGTCCTCAGAGGGTATGCCGAGAAAATACAAAACATTTGTCATGTAAATATCTTTAATATACGATATTTTAATCAGGACCGTTAGAGCCATTTTTGAGAAAATCAATATTTTCGAATCATTAACCATGTGAGGGGGAGTTAAGGTTGGCAGGATTTTCTTGAAAAGCATCGTGTCGCATTCTTGGAAAATACTGAATTTAAGTTTGGTATTTAACGGACTTTTCATTTTAGAGCTATGGTGCCCCCCCCTCACACACACACACACAAATACGGACATTTTTCTAAAAATTCCTTCTGCGTTTTTGGATACAGGGGATCTCGAAACAAATACTTTCGTGAAATTTCGATATCACTATACACTATGTACATAGTACGTGTAGAGGAAGCAAGAAGGAAGTCACTGGGGGCCAAATCTGGCGAATACGGTGCATGTTGTAATTCAAACCTTAACTCTACTTTTTCGGCAGGAAACTGTGGCGGTGTACACCCTTGCATTGTCTTGATAGAAGAGAATCTGTGATCTTTGCCAGAGGAGCGCGTTTCTTTCTTGGTTTCCCCGTTCAACCGGTGCAGTAACGATGCATAATACTCCTCATTTATCGTTCTTCCTTTCTGCAAGTAAACAATGTAGATGACTGTGCATCCAAAAAAAGCGAGGTCATCATCTGCTCTGCAGATTTCATCACCTTTGCCGTCTTCGGAACAGGTTCGGCTTTAAAAACCCACTATTTCTACTGTAATTTTGTCTCAAGAGTGTAGTAGTTTATCCATGTTTCATCCACAGCTGTGAATCGACAGAGAAACTCATCAGGATTGCGACGGAAAAGTGCCAAACCAGCTTCCAAACTTATACGATTGCATTTGTTTTCCATTGAGAGAAAACGCGGCACTTATGTTGCCGAGACCTTTGTCAGATTTAATATTTGGTGAAAAATCGAGAACACTGAACCTTGTGATATTCCTGTGGCCTCTACTATTTCGCGTACTTTGATTCGTCGATCACTCAAACCGATAGTCTAGATGTTATCAATCATTTGGAAGGAAGTTCTACGGACGTCCCCAACGATATCCATCATTATAGATGTACGACCACGATTATATTCATTTATTCAACTGTAAATTATTGCAAACTCAGGAGCAGATGTGCTTTGAACTTCATCCAACTCTTCTTTTAATTCTTTCAGAGTTAAGACTTTTAAGCAGAAGTGTATAATCAGCGCACGAAACTCGTTTATTTATTTTTTTTTTCATCTTTCTAAAGAAGCACAGGATTGTTGATTCAATCGACTATGGCAACGAAACCATATGGTGGATATAGCTGAAACTTTAACTGCCATCTAGTAAAAGACAACGGTTACTAAATACACCCCAATTTGATGCTGCGAGTGCAACTTTTTGGATTTTCTAAGAACTTACAGAACGTCCCTCGTATCTAGGCTGAAACCTGATTGAAGTCTAGTGAGGTGATATTGAAAGGAGCAACTCGTTTGAGAAGTACTCGTGACATCAGTTTCATTTATTTCACTCAGTGTAAGCTAATCAATCCTTAGATTTAGATTGTTTATTAAGTTACTTAAGTATAATTGATATTATAGGTTTAGGCACCCCTGAGAGGGTTGTGTGGCACCCCTGTATGTAATGTGACAGGGAAAGAGCCGAGGCATGTTCCTGGGGCAGTAACCCCTGCACTAACCTAGTTAGTGGCTCCCTCCTTGCATGATCCCCCACCCATCTGCCCTGACGAAGTATGCCTTATCGAGAATGAAAGCCAGTTTGCATTAATTATTGCCTTGCGTAGTCAGAGTGAACCCAAATGGTGTGCTCATTAGTCCCGAGTTGCAGCTACTCGGTGCACTAGCACTTAAAAACCTGATGTAAAGATCCCTAATGTCTTGAAGATTTCCTCTTTTTATTCTTACATATTATTGTAATTTGCTTTCCTGTTCATTTTAGTCAGATATTTGAGATTTCTGATTGTTATTCATTGTCAACCACTTATCTATGGTAAGCACCAGTACTATTTTACAAACAACTCTTATAGAAGCTTTTTATTTCAACCACATGTCCTAAATCCGCATTTAGAACTTCGCATTTCTATGCAAAACGTAGCGCAATTGCCAGACTTTTAGAGTGTGTTGTTCTGCAATGACTTTGAAATCCTATACATTTTGCATGACTGAGAAAAAATATCTGACGTTTTATTCTGACATGACTTTCTCTAGCTGCTGTACAAACAAACTTCTTACAAAAGAGTATTCTTCTTTCTACACCATGCTAATCGAGATAATGCTCTTATTACTTAGTTCTTTATAAGTAGAAGGGAACTGAAGAAATATGCTATGTTAAAGCGATATCAAATGCATTAAAATCTATCGTTATGTGATTGCCATTTCAAACCACTTCTAAATTGTGTGTTTTAACGAGATCTAAATTTTAATACAGTAGGTTTTTGTCTATCACTTACGGTTCAGCACCTATGTAAAATTCGGCAAAATTCATCTAAAATAAAAAGGTCTCTAAAGATTATTTCCAGAAAATTCAATATATATATATATATATATATATATATATATATATATATATATATATATATATATATTATATATATATATATATATATATTATTCGGGATGTAAATATATTTTGTGTACGATATTTTAATCATAATAATTAGAGCCACTTTTATAAAATTAATATTTTCGAAAATTTTTCCATGAAATGGTAGTTTGCGCTGGGTGATTTTCTTAAAAATGTTGGTGTCTCATCCTTGGAAGATACTAAACCTAAATACTAAGTTTGGTATTTAACGTTTTTTGTTTTTGAGCTATACTGCCAACACATACACAGAGCTAATATTTTAAAACATCTGTACCAGTGAGTTGGTAACAGACACATGAGCAACATTTAAGCCATAACATTTGAATTAAGCAGTTCAGTATAGCTGATTCTGTCAACCACAATGCTCCACTTTAAATAAAAAGCTTTAAAAGCTAAACTGAGCAAATTATGCACCATTTTGAATGGGGTGGAGAGGGATAATCAACTGAGCTTCTATACATAATAAAATTGGCACTAGCGGATCGATGGTCGTCAGTGTATTTGGGTTCACAGTAAATCAAACGCTTTGTGGTTAAACCAACAATAGATATTAGACCTACAATGGAGATATTAGGGCATGGGATGTGTTCACGGTAATTATGTTGTAACTCTGCAATTATTGAGATGTAGGTCAGTGCAGGCAAACTAAACCAAATCAGTGCATAGATTAGCTTAAAGAATAGGTATAGGATTAACACAGGGCGGAAATGCTAGTGTTTTGCTGAAGCATGTTTGTGTCCAGCTGCCATCTTGTGGTTATAAACACTGCTATATACACCATACGCAACATCTGTTAAATCAATTGTTTTTCTAAGTTTTTAAAGTAAAGAACAAAGGAAAAAGGAAGAGGAGAGCTCTCTAATAGAATACATATTTAATTAAACCACATTTTCTCACCTGTTAGAACTTATTATTGATAAATTGGTATTATTGTTGTAAACATCGTGACAAGGTCATAACTTAATTTTATCCTAATTTCTTGATCTAAAACAACTCTAAAAACTGAATATATGTATGAAGCAGTCGTATACAAAATACATGTACGTAAACACACGCACACACACACACACACACACACAAACACACACACACACTCACGTTTGGGAAAGGCTTGGAATTATTTTTAAGTTCACAGCAAACAGAAAACTCTGATGTGTTACACTCACATGACTTTCTCTAGCTACTCTACAAAACTCCTACAAAAGATTACTCTTCTTTGTACACAATGCTAATCAAGATAAATGTTAGCAAAATGTTGTTACTTAGTTCCTTATAAGTAGAAGGGAATAAGGGGATGCACTATGCTAAAGTGATTGTCAAATGTTTTAAAAGCTATCGTTATGCGATTGTCATTGCAAATTGCTTCGTTGCTCGGCCAGGAGTAGAACAAAAGAGAAGTTTAAGTACTTCACAATTGAAACCAATAATCAGGAATATCTCGAAAACGGTTACCTCCACAACAAAAGCGTAAAGGACAAAAATCGTGTGTTTTGTCATGCGGTACAATTTTTGTGTAGTACTTTTTTTTTTTTTTTTTTTTCTATCTCTTACGGTTTAGCAGTTAAGCAAAATTCAGCAAAATTCATCCAGAATAAAGATATATAAAATTCGAGATATACATTTTATTTCGGACATAAATAGCTTTAATATACGGGATTTTAATCAAATTCGTTACAGGCATTTTTAAGAAAATCAAAATTTTCGAAATTTTTTCCATGTAAAGGTTAGTTTGTGGTGGGGGGATTTTTTTTTAAAATCTTCGTGTCGTATCCTTGGAAGATACTAAACCTAAATACCAAGTTTGGTATTTAATGTTTTTTTTTTTTTTTGTTTTTGTTTTGGGGCTATGCAGTCCACACACACACACACGCGCGGACCTTTTTTTTAAAATGCTTTTTTCGGACTCAGGGGACCCCAAAACATATGTTTCCGGTGAAATCTTGGTGTCGAATTTTTGGGTGCATTACAATACCTTCTATATGCCTATGTACATTGTAAATATGGGGCTAGAGAAAGTAAAAAGAAAAAAGAAAAAAAAAGTGTGAAAAGTATTAGAGATTATCGCAAAGAACATAATGACTTTCACTGTGAACTATATGCATTGCATTGCGAGTCCGAGGAACACGCCCCCTATTCTCACGGTTTGGTATCATAAGCGCATAATTTGATGATAATTGTTTCTCGCGATAGCTGCTAAATGGGCGAATTATCAACAGATTTCTTATAAACTGAAGCAGGTTGCACATTTTGTATGCGAATTTCCTTTTCCCTGTTTTTGCTTTGCTATTAGAGAAACTACAACCAAATACCACAAACTTATTGACCATTATACCAGTTTAAAACGTACACTCTAAATTTTCTATTTAATTGTACTTTTTATACCAAAGAATTACTTAAATAAGTACCCTAATCTATGTATTGAAACATTTCCTTTTCCTTTTTTTTTTCTCTCTTCTGCTATACGAGAAACCACAACCAAACACCACACACGTGTTCACCATTACACTGGTTTAAAACTTAAGTCCAAATGTGATGCTTAATTGACATTTAACACCACAAAATATTATTTTTGGTTACACATTTAACCCACAAAAACCGTATTGATCTCAAATGTTTATAGCCCCAATATGGGGGCTTGACAAAAACGTGAATCACCGAACACATGCATAAGTAGAGGGTATTTTCTATATATTCTCTCTATATCTGTGGAGAGTAAGTAACGAAGTCCTGTTTGTTTGTACGTGATAGGTGTAAAAATGTACATATCTGTAGCAAATTATTTTTAGAAAGCTTATTATTTTATCTACTTTATGCTAATCTATATAAACATTGCTTCCTCGTAAGTAGAAGAGAAATAAGGGAACACACTAGGCTAAAGTGATAGTCATGTTTGCCATGTGATCGAAATCCGTTTCTTTGAAACTCCCGTATGAGAAAAGTTCATATATTTTAAAACTGCAACCAATAACAAGGGATATGTCGGAAATAGACAAGTCCACGAAATCAATGTATATTACCTAAATTGTATGTTTTAATGTATGTACATAGTGTATAGAAGGGGTATTGTATTGCATTTAAAAGTCGATACCGAGATTTCACCGAAAATGTTTTGAGACCCCTTGAATACAAAAAAGACATTTTTAGAAAGATGTCCGTGTGAGCGTGTCGGTGTGTGTGTGTGTGTGTGTGTGTGTGTGTGTGTGTGTGTGTGTGTGTGTGCGTGTGTGTCTCTTTGAACATTATGGCTCAAAAATGAAATGTCCGTTAAATACCAAACTTGCAATTTAAGTTGAGTATCTTCCAAGGATGCGACGCGGATTTCAAGAAAATTCCCCCAACTACCCTTTTCGATTAAAATGTCGTATGTTAGAGATATTTATATGACAAATAAAATGTAGGTATATCTTGAATTTTCTAGGAATAGTCGCTGATTACATCTTTATTCGGAATGAATTTTCTGGAATTTTGTATAACTGGTAAACCGTAAGAGAAGTCATACACTTACTTAGCAAAAATGTAGAACTCGTCAAGCTACACAATTTTTGTTATGTAAATTTTATTTATTTATTTTATCTTATTTTATTTTTGAAGGGGTTGACCGTTTTTAAGATATTCCTTGTTATTGGTTTCAGTTTTAAAATACTCGTACGTTTCTCATACGGGAATATATCAACTCCTGTCCATACCAACAAAGGAACTTCAATCACATAGCAACCAGCTTTTGATTATCACTTTAGCCTGTTGTATTCCCTTATTTCCCTTATACTTACATAGAAGCAAGTAATAAGACCATTTCTGCTAACTTTTCTCGATTAGCATGAAACAAATAGAAGGTTAAGCTTTTTAACAATAATTTGTTGGAGAAGTGTAGAGAAAGTCACATGAATGGAACACACATGATTTTTTGAATAGTAAGTGTTCATTTACACTACGGTTTAATAGACTTGCGAAGTTCAGTAAAATTCATCCGTAATAAACAGGTCTTCAAAGCCTATTTCCAGAAAGTTCAGGATATACATTTTACTTATGTTCTAAACGTCTTTAATATACGGATTTTAATCAAAATACTTAGACATTTTTAAAAATCATTTTTTTTTTATTTTTTGTTCATGGAAATGGTTGCTTGTGTCGTATCCTTATAAGATAACAAACTTAATTACCAAGTTTGGTATTTTTTTGACGTTTTTGTTTTTGAATAATCGTGTTCACAGACACACAGACACACACTTACAAACTCGGACCTTTTTCTAATTGTTTTGGAGGACTCTGTAACATGTATTTCCGGTGAAATCTCGGTATCGTGTTTTTGGGTACAATGCAAGACATTCTTACATATGTATTATATACGAAGAAGAGAAGGGAGATTGTAAAAGCCTAGGGAGATATGAAACAAAAAACGGGAAGGTGTAAAGAGGATTACTACACGTGGGGAAGTCGGTGGAATATGAGGTGCATTTTTCATGTACACGAAAGCCAACGAGAAAAGAGCAACCTCAGGGCTTCTCCGCAAACAACTGAGTGTCTAATGGGGGAGGGGAGAAGTGGTGTGATTGATTCTTGTGGGTGGCGTGCAGTGTTGATGACCCAAGGAAACTCCCTCCAATCGAGGGTTCTCTCCCAAGTAAGTGACTTTAAACGCCCGTATAAGTTGCAGCCCCATCGCATTTCGATGGCACGTAAATATTCATTGGTGTCTGGAAGGGGTGAAGCTTCTACACTTGGAGGGGTGTTCACGGAAATGGTGGCTGTTCCGATGAGAAAGCAGTAGAGACGGTCCTAAATTATCAAACTGTGAAACAGGCACATTCAAGCGAAAAATTCTTCAAAATGTGCACTTTGAGTCAATATTTATATCCTAACCAAAAAATCTGCCAACGTTTTGTGAAATTCATGTCATTTTTGTAATACATTATGCTTAAATGTTTTTGCTCTGTTGCATTCGAAAGTTCAAGTCGCTGGGTGAAAATGTTTATTATTCCTTGTGCTTTCGTCGCAAATAAGTGTTTTGATTTTCTCCATGCGAATTTGTTTTCCAGCAATAAGTACCATAGTTACGTGTTAATTTTCTTGGTTGTGAAGCTAGTTATAAAAATCTGATGGCTTCCCTTCACATGACTTTCTCTACATCTCTACAACAAATTATTGTTAAAAAGTTTATACTAATATTTATTTCATCCAATCGAGAAAAAATTAGCAGAAATAGTCTTATTACTTGCTTCCTTGTAAGTAGAAGCGAAATAAGGGAGTACCATAGGTTAAAGTGACAGTCAAAAGCTGGTTGCTATGTGACTGAAGTTCCTTTGTTTATATGGACAGAAGTTAACAAATTCCGTATACGAAAACTTAAGTTTTTCAAGGCTGAAACCAAATACAAGGAATATCTCAAAAACGATCAGCTGCACGAAAAAAATGTTTATAACATAAATTGTGTGTTTTAATGTGCTTTACATTTTTTGTGTGGTTTTTGTCTATCTCTTACGGTTTAGCAGTTACGCAAAATTCCTCAAGTATAAAGTAGTCCTCAGAGGCTATTTCCAGAAAATTCAAGATATACATTTTATTTGTCAGGTAAATATCTTTAATATTTGACATTTTAATCAAAATCGTGAAAGCCATTTTTAAGACAATCAAAATTTTCGAAAAAAGTTCCATGTAAAGGGTAGTTGGGTGTGGGGCGATTTTCTTGAAAATCTTCATGTCGCATCCGTGGAAGATACTGAACTTAAATATCAAGTTTGGTATTTAATGGTGTTTTGTTTTTGAGCTATGCTGTCCACAGACACGCACACGCAAACTCACACAGCCAGACACATGGATCTTTTTCTAAAAATGCTATTTTTGCAATCAGGGGTTCTCAAAGACAATATATTTCCGATGAAATCTCGGTATCGAATTTTTGGGTGCAATACAATATCATCTCTATACACTGTGCACATAGTACGTGTAGAGAAAGTAAAAATGCTTTCTTTCTTATTGCATGAAATCTCGATATCAAAATTTTGGGTTGAATAACTAAGTACATACATGCTAGAGAAAATAAAAAGTTAAACACATTTAATATAATTGCCTTTTCATCATTTAAAAGGCTTATCACTTTTATGTTACACTACACCACTTTTAGGATCTGCATACTGCGCCTTTACGAGTGCATACATTACTATTAGGATGGGCGCTAGAAGATTGCTTCGCTACCGGGAAAGTACCGACTACCACGTGACAGTAAATAACAGTAAAATATTTAAGCTCTTATTTAAATGATTTAGAAATTAAATAATAGTGCATATGCCATCCGTACATGATTAAAACATCAATAAACGATAATATATGCAATGAAGTAACTTCGTGCCAAGAGTTGTGATGTGGCATAATGTTGAAAACCGGATCCACTCTAAAGGCGGCTAGATAACATAAGGGGATTCGTTTTCGTGTGGATAAAATAAAAACAGAATAAAACGTTTATTAATGAGTTTTATTCATTGAATTTATATAATGGATACAACACTGAAAGATTCCTCAGCCCACAAAATGACCTCCATTACGCACTCTGCATAACTCATAACGGTGAATCATTTTGGGTGGATTTTTTTATTTTTTTTTTAATTTTTCATCATAATCTCCTTTTACCTTGATACACTTTTCCCAGGGTTTTTCCAACTGTTTTAAGCCTTCCATAAATTAGGATTTCGGAAGGTACTCAAAATAAGCATCTTCGTTAGACGTGAATCGTTTCGCGCCGAGCCACCTTTTCAAGTTTAGAAATTAAAAAAAAAAAAAAAAATCAAATCATGAGAGCCTAAATCTGGTGAATACGGTGGATTTTGTAGTAATTCAAACCTTAATTCTACAATTCTTGCCATCGAAACGGCGCAAGTGTGCACTCTTGATATATCTTGATGAAGAGTATTTTTTCTGTGCCAAATGAAGGCGTTTTTTTTCTTGATTACTTCGTTCAACCGGTGCAATAACGATTCATGATACTCTCTATTTATCGTTCTTCCTTTTCGCAAGTAATCCGTGTGCATCCCAAAAAACATAGACCGTCACATTGTCTGCAGTTTTCACCACCTTTGCCTTCTTCGGAGCCGGTTTGCGTTTAAAAACCCACTGTTTCGACTACAATGTTGTCTCTAGAGAGTAGTAGTGTATAATGTTTCAACCAAAGCTACATACTGATGCATAAATTAGTCAGGATTGCGACGGAAAAGTGGCAAACCAGCTTACAAATCTACCTTATTATTGAGTTTATTCCCCATTGAGAGCAAACGCGGCATCCATCTTGCCGAGACCTTTGTCAGGTTGGCGAAAAATTGATAACACTGTACCTTGTGATATGCCTAAGGCCTCTACTATTTTGCGAATTTCGATTCGTCGACCATTCAAAACCATATCATGGTTTTGATCACTACAAGCCATATCCTGGATTTTGTCAACCATTTCGGAGGAAGGCACTTCTACTGGACGCCCGGAACGATGCTCATCATTTGTGGATGTATGGCCACGTTTAAATTCATTTATCCAATTGTAAATTTTGCAAACGATGGAATGTGCCATGAACTTCATCCAACTCGGCTTCTATTTCTTTCGATGTTAAGCCTTTTAAACGGAGGTGTTTAATCACCGCACGAAACTCCTTTTTTCAGTCTTTCTAAATAAGCACAGTCTTGTTGATTCAGTCGCCTATGGCAACGAACCCAGTGATGGATACAGCTAAAAATTTAACTGTCATCTAGTAAGAAACGACGATTACTAATAGAAATTTTTTTCGATGCTACGAGTGTAAGTTTTTGGATTTTCTGAGACCTTATTGAACGCCCCTAGTAATTTTTAATCTCGGATTATCAATGTTGCTGGGTTTCTGTGCAAAGACTGTGTCTTTTACAATACCCACACGAAGAAGTTTGGGCGCCAAGCAATGGGTCTACCTCGACCACACCACATGCCATTGAAATTGGCATTTAGAAAAATACGAACGTCCCATGCACCAACTTGCGGAAATAGAATGTTCTTATTGTAGTTTCCCTCAAGTTGTGGCAACAGAAACAACTGTAACATATCGAAATAAGATCCATGACGTATTGGCTTTTCCGCAAACAAGAATGGTCCTTAACACTTTATTGCGGTTTGCTCCACACCATACATTAACTTTTGGATTTTGTCTTGTCCAAACAATGCATATTTCATGTTTTTCCCTCCTGCTGACGAAAAGTAGCCTCGACAGTAAATAACTATTTGTTTGAGAAGCTGTCAACACCTTCTACCAGTCGGCACACCAAAGATGCAAAACTGAAACGAGCTTCATGGTCCTCATTACGTAAGATTTGTAGACGTTGTAAGTGAAATGGATACAATTTCGAAAAATCTGATGTGATCCATTCACATGGCTTTCTCTACATCTCTGCAACAAATTATTGTTAAAAACTTTATACTTCTATTTACTTCATGCTAATTTGGAAAAAATTAGCAGAAATAGTCTTATTACTTATTTATTTGGAAGTAGAAACCAAATAAGGCAGTACCATAGGTTAATATGATAGTCAAAAGCTGGTTGCTATGTGACAGAAGTTCCTTTGTTTGTATGGATAGGAGTTGGCAAATTCCTGTATGAGAAAAGAGTTAAGTTTTTAACGACGAAACTAAAAGTGAGGAATATCTAAAAGATTATCAATTCCTACGAAAAAAATGTATATTATAAAAATTGTGTGTTTTAACGTGCTCTACATTTTTTGTGTGGTAAGTTTTTGTCCAACTCTTACGGTTTAGCAGTTATGCAAAATTTCATAAAAGTCATCCAGATTAAAGTAGTCTTCAGAGGCTATTCCCAGAAAATTCACGATATATATTTTATTTATAAGGTAAATATCTTTAATATACGATATTTTAATCAAAATCATTTGAGCCATTTTTAAGAAAATCTAAATTTTCGAAAAAAGTTCCATGTAAAGGGTAGTTTGGGGTGGGGGGATTTTTTTCAAAATCTTCGTCGCATCCCTGGAAGATACTAAACTTAAATACCAAGTTTGGTATTTTACCGACTTTTCGTTTTTGAGTTATTGTGTTCACGGACACACACACGGACCTTTTTCTGAAAATACTTTTTTTGGATACAGGGAATTTTTCTCTATACCTATGTACATAGCACGTATAGAGAAAGTAAAAATACGCAGACATGACGTATATGGTACATTCATTTCTGCTAACAGTCGTCTCAAACTTGACGTAGGATTCCTTGTCATAGCTTCTGAGATAACCTCTAGTTCTGGGTTTCGCCTGAACCTAACACAGAACCTGCTTCTGCAAATGTTGGATACCACAACATTATCGAATCGTATTTAGGTACATTACGCATATTATATTCACGCCGAAATCCCCTTTGAACTATTTTAACGCTTTCAAATTTACCTTACCAGGAATACATTGTGCTCGCTGTTGATTTTTGCAGTCATTTTAATCATCTATATAATATTCATTTGTCTTTTCCAATTCTGCATTGTTTATAATTATATGTGCAAATTTTAGGGGTCCTCCAGAATACTACAAATACACGAAGCATATTGGAGCTGAAAAAGTGAGCGTGAGGGGACTATAATAATTGGAACGGTATTGAAATATTTATTTATAATCCAGGAGCAAACTAACAGTGATTTAATTATTGTGTGTTTGAATTTTCAAAACACTCGGAAGCAGAAAATTTCATGTTTTGCAATATCTAAGATCTTTAGTGATAAATGAGCTAGGGAATTATTGGGCTCAAGGATACAAATAAGGGAATTTGGAAAGTAATAAGAGAACGGCTAGAGGATATGGATGGGCAAACGCTATATGCACGAATAAGGCACAAAAAGGCACTCGGTTTTTACAAGGAATGGAAAAATGAATTGGGGAGAGAGTTGTATCTTAAAGTTTGTGAAAAGAACGAAAGAGAAAGGATTGTTTGGTTTCGATTGGGAATATGGAAATTGAGAAATGAAAGAAAGAATGTGGTGAAAGAGAGATGCCGAATATGTAATGTAGGGAAAATGAGATTCATTTATTATTAGAATGTTCAGGTACAGATCACTGGAGGGAACAGCTGAACTGTAGAAAATGGTTAAATAGGAATACAGAGAAACAGTGAGAAAAACTTTCAAATGCCAGTCGAAACTAAGAAGTGTTGGAAAATGTTATGGAAGGTAAGAAACCAATGGAAGAGTTAGTTGACAAATAAGATAAAACAAAATTCTGTATAAAAACTGGTACCCCATTTCACCCAGGTCTAACATACCAGATTTTTAATAGTTGTTTACATTCATACAACATGCATTTATTGTTTACAGATTATTTATAAATTAATAAATAAAATATACAACATAAACATACAAATAATAAGATTAAATATATAACAAAACAAATAAAAATAAATAAAATGAAATAATAAACTTATTTTTAACGTTTAAATTCCACTTTCACATTCTAATTTAATAAAATCACAAATAGGATAAAATTTAAATTATAGACAAATATAACAAAATAACCTAATTAAACCTTATAAAGCACAAAAACGCACCACAAAGACAAATATTTTAACGCTATAATTTATTTTCAAATACACATATCCTAAAAATAACAAATATGTAAATTTATTTTTATTTTTCAAATTTTATTCGAAAAATTTAATACATTAAATCAAATTATATTATTATTACTATATTTTATTATAATTACTATATTACTATTTATTATTATTATTGCTGTTGTTTTACTGTGGAGTGGTCAGTGGACAAGAACAGTTGAGTCTTTTGGAACTAAAATGAAATGTAATTATAGTTTTATTGTCTGATTAATGGTTAGTGCCAAAACCAGCAAAAACGTATACATTACCATAGCACTTGTACCATTAAATAATATATGGAAATTGCAAACTTTAAAGCATAATATAACCTGCAAGAAATATCTCCTACAATCATTTTGGCCTTTATAAGAACATTTAATTTTACCCATACAGGAACGGATGATCCTATATTGAGACAAATGCGCAATGATTGAATAAACTATTAGATTTGCGCAGACGACAGTTCCTTATTTGGTGATAGAAACTGCATGGACGGCAGTAAATCAAATGAGGGGATGTAGTAGATGGTTAAGGGTACACACAGTTGGACTAAATCGTGTAACATTTGCTGCACCTGTCTGCAGTAAATCAGTTAAGTAGCCCAATTTGACTGGCCAGGTGAGTCTGAAACAGGAAACGGAAAGGAGTACATTGATTTGGACAGCTCGTTAGCCGACTTTGGCACCTGTTGTCCGCAGGAAAACTTCTTCGTGACGTGTTTGCTCCTCCTTAAGCCGAACTTAATTACGGCTCTAATCCCATCGTGTGGTGGCAGCATTGTTCTCTCTCGCTTTTGTTCTTGCGTTATGGTTAGAGGAAGAAAATGTTGAAGTTGGTAGCCCTGCCGATAGTCTCTCCACGCCCAAGTCAATTCAAATGCACGCTAAGGGCTGGGAACCACCCTCCACGAACTGAAATTGCCTTCACTTCACCAAGGTCCTTTATTCAAAAGTTGGAGGGTTAAAATTCCAGCCACTTTAAAACTTCTTGTGCAAACCAAGTAACTGAGCCACAGGTTGATTTGAAGAAGTCGCTTAAAATGGGGGAAATAGATCCCTCCTCAGTTCATTAGTAACTGCTCGACCCATCTTGTCTGGAGAGATGGATTATAAAATATGTTCCATTCACATGACTTTCTCTACATCTCTACAGCAAATTATTATTAAAACTTTATTTTTAGTTCATGCTAATCGAGAAAAAATTACCTATAAGTAATAGTCTTAATACGCTTCCATGCAAGTAGAAGAGAAATAAAGGAGTACCATTGGCTGAAGTATTAGTCAAAAGTTGGTTGCTATGTGACTGAAGTTCCTTTGTTTATATGGACATGAGTTGACAAATTCCCGTATAAGAAAAGTATATTTTTAAAGCTGAAACCAAAAACAAGGAATATCTCAAAAAGAATCAACTGCTAGAAAAAATTATATAACATAAATGTGTGTTTTAATGTGTTCTACATTTTTTCTGTGTTATTTTTTATCCAGCTCTTACGGTTTAGCAGTTTGCAAAATTCCATAAAATTCATCCAAAGAAAAGTAGTCTTCAGAGGCTATTACCAGAAAATTCAAGATATACATTTTATTTGTTATGTAAACATCTTTAATATACGATACTTTAATCAAAATCGTTGCAGCCATTTTTGAGAAAAGCAAAATTTTCGAAAATGTGCCCATGTAAAGCGCACTTGAGGGTGGAAGATTTTCTACCACGTTTGATATTTAACGGACTTTTGGTTTTGAGCTATAATGTCCACACACAAACACACACACGGACATTTTTCTTAAAATACTTTTTTTTTTGGATTTCCTAAAACATGCATTTCCGGTGAAATCTCGGTATCGAATTTTTGGGTGTATTAGAGTACCTTCTCTATACACTATGTATATAGTACGATAGTACATGTAGAGAAAGTGAAAAATCTGAAGAGTGACAATCAATGACTTTCTGTATATCCCTGTAGCAATTTATTGCCAATAAAGTTTTTTTTTATCTACATCATGCTAATCGAGATAAAGATTAGCAGAAATTCTCTTATTACTTAGTTTCTTGTAAGTAGAAAGGAAAAATCTAATGTGTTCCATTCACTATGTCCTCTAGCGGTTCGGCAAACAAATCTTTTGTTCAAAAGAGTAATCTTTTATCTACATCATGCTAATCAAGATAAATATAATTCTTATTACTACCTTCTTTGTAAGTAGAGGGGAAATAAGCAAATTGCACAGGTTAAAGCGATAGTCTCGTCCTTTGAAAGCCGGTCGCTATGTGAAACAATTGAACTTCCAATCTCTTTGCTTTCCAGGAGTAAACAAACAGGAAGTGAGAAAAGTTTGAGAAAAGTTTAAGAGGCTTTCGGAAACAGTTAACTCTACAAACACATATATCATACGGCTTGCCAGTTATACAAAAGTCATCCAAAATGAAAAGGTCTTCAGAAGCTATTCCCAGAAAATCCAAGATATAAATTTCGTTTGTTATAAAAATATCTTAAACATACGGTACTTTAATTAAAATCATTAGAGGCATTTTGAGAAAATCAAACTTTTTGAAACATTTTTCACGCAAAGGGTAGTTTGCGGTGGATGGATTTTCTTGAAAATCTTCGTGTCGCATCCTTGGGACATATCAAACTTAATAACCAAGTTTGGTATTTTACGGTATTTCGTTTTTGTGCTATGCTGCCCAATGAGCACACACACACATACACACACACGCCCACGAACACACATACACACATTTTTCTAAACATGCTTTTTTTGGATTCAGAGGGTCTATTTCCGGTGAAATACAATAATTTCTCTCTACACTATGTACATAGTACGTGTAGAGAAAGTAAAAAATGTGTTCCATGCAAATAATTTTCTCTAGCTATTCCATATACGAACTATTCTTACAGTAGATGATTATTGTGACACAAGAATAAAAATAAATATTAGCAGATTTGCTTATTTCTTTCTTCTCTGAAAGTAGAAAGGCAATAAGAGGGCAACTAGTCTAAAGCGATAGTCAATTTAAAAGCTGGTCACTATGTGAAACAATTGAAGTTCGGTTCGCTTTGCATGGTCCCTTGGGGAAAATTTAGGTCATTTAAAATTGAAACTAATAATAATAATAATTCGAAAACGGCCCACTGAACAACAAAAACGTATATGATATGTATGTTAACCAGATCTACATTTTTTGCGTACTATGTTTTTGAGTATCTGCTATGGTTTATCGGTTAAACATAATTCAACAAAATTCATCCAGGTCTTCAGAATATTCTCAGAAAATTCAAGATGTACATTTTGATGTGTAATGTAAATATCTTTAATATATGGATTTTAATAAAATAATTGGAGTTATTTTTGAGAAAAACAAAACTTTAAAACAATTTTCTATGTAAATGCTAGTTTGTGGTGAGGGATAATCTTGAAAAGCTTCATGTCACATCATGGGAAAACTAAACATAAATACCAAGTTTTTGGAACTATGCGGTCCACACACACATACGCGCGCGGACCTTCTTCTAAAAAAATTGGTTTCGAAATCTGGGGACCTTAAAAATATATTTCTGGTGAAATTCTTCATCGAATTTTGAATGGAATACAATATCTTCTCTATCTACTATGTATGTATATACGGGCTAGAGAAAATAAAAATCTGATGCGTCCCACTCAAAAACTTTCTCTGCAAATTATTTTTACAAAACAATTATTTCTTCATCTACATCAAGGTAGTAAAGATAAACATTAGCAAAAATAATTGTATTAGTTCCTTCTTAATAGAAGGGGAATAAGGTTCTGGGCTAAAGCGATAATAAAATATTTTAAAAACTGTTGGCTATATGATACAATTGAACTTCAAACATAAGCAGTTTAAAATATAAACCAATGACAGACAATATCTTGGAATATATATGTATATATGTATGTGTGTGTGTGTGTGTTTTAATGAGATCTACATTTTTGTGTAGCAAGATTTTGTCTATCTCTTACGGTTTATCAGTTATACTAAAGTTGTCCAGAATGAAGAGGTATTCAGATACTATTCCCAGAAAACTCAGGATATACATTTTGTTTGTCATAAACATATATTAAGCATATGGTATTTCATTCAAAATCGTTATAGCTATTTTGGGGAAAATCAAAATTTTCGAAAAATGTTCCTTATAAGTGGTAGTGGGCGTGGGGGGATTTTCCTGAAAATCCATGTGTTGCATAACTTTGGTATTTAACCGACTTCCGTTTTTGAACTATACACGCGCACACACACAGCGTACATATTTCCACTTTTTTTTTTTTTTATTCCGGTGATCACAAAGCATATTTCCAGTGAAATCTCAAAATTCTCCCTTCTCTATCCACAACGTTCTATGTATGCCCAAAGACAATAAAATTACGCCTGACTGATTTTGCTGAAAATGTTAACGATTGATGGGAACTCGGGTCGGCACGATTTTTATTGATGTAATTCTAGTACAACATACCTGCGAGGAAGAAAAGACAAAACCGATTGGGCAATCTACCCTTTCATCCCTCACCTCGATCGACGCTCCGTTAGATCAAGTTGACTTGTATAATTTAGTGGACCACGGGCGCATTACCTTAGCATTAGAATTGCAATATGTAACGCAGAGTCAGGAGTAACCTAATTAGTGGTAATTGTCTAACCAGAAAGTTTAGGGATCACCAGTTCGCAACTAGAACTTCTTTTGTCAGAAGTTGTGTTTCATGTTTATGCCCTTCCCCTCAGTAATGTGTCCTGTCCTATACGCTTTTAAGAGCATAGCAAACAGGTGATAGACATGGGTGGATTCGGCAAAATGTCTGGCCTATTTTTAGTCTTTGGGTGTACATACGTGTTAGCGTAAGTCTTTAATATGACAGTTCTAAGTCTGGAAAGAGTAGAAAAGTATTTTTTATTTTGTGTAAAGCGTAGCATGATTTGCCAGTAAATATTTCCTACCTTGTACTCGAATTGCATGCAGCTCAACTGATATATCGATTACTTTAACGATTGAAACAGTGAATATTTGCTGAGCGTGCTCCCGGACGATAATTTACAAGAAAAAGTGACAGCAAGATATTTATTACAACCAGGCAGACTATGGCGTCTAATAAAGCTTTAATTCTTGGCACAAAAGATGACAGAAGACCCTGGTAATGAATTGGTCTACTTTCGCTTTAGATTCGTTAATCTCTGCCAGTTCCTTTTAATGAACTTTTTGCTCATCTTGGGCACGTCTTTTCATCTTGCAGAACATTTCAATATGGGCGCTCTGACGTTCCACAGCTGTTCTCTTGGCTGGCTATAGTCCTATCCCGCTAGGATTAAATCTGCGAACTTCATTATTCTTTAGCGTAAAAACTATATAATAAATAGTAATGAAATTTGAATAAGACATAGATATGCTCATATTAGAAGTTGACTGAACAAGAATCATAGAACAATATTTTTACATTCTGTGCGCGTATTGTGTACATAGCTTATAGAGCAGGTACTATAATGCACCCAAAAATTCGATACCGAGATTTCACCGGCAATACACGTTTGGGATCTTCCTGAATCCACAAAAAGCATTTTTATTGGGAACGGGTCCGTGTGTGTATCAGTGGACAGAATAGCTCTAAAACGGAATACCAAACTTGGTATATAAGTTTGGTATCTTCCAAGCATGCGACACGAAGACTTTCAAGAAAAATCTCTCGCCCCAAATACATGGAACAAAATTCGAACATTTTGATTTTCTCAAAAAGGCTCTAACGATTTGGATTAAAATCTCTTATATTTAAGATATTTACACCACAAATAAAATATATATTTTGAATTTTCTGGGAATAGTCTCTGAAGACCTTTTAATATGAATGCTTTTTATTGAATTTTGCATAAGTGGTAAACCGTAAGAGATAGACAAAAACTAATTCCACAAAAGACGCACACCTCGATAAAACACACTATTTATGTGATAGGCATTTTTTGTCGTGGTGTGGTCGTTTTGAGATATTCCTTGATATTGATATCAGTTTTAAAATAGTTAAACTTTTCTCATACAGGAACTTGTCAACTCCTGGCCACGCAAAGAAACGGGATTTCAATCTCATTGCAACCACGTTTTAAAACATTTGACTATCGGTTTAGCCAAGTGTATTCCCTTATTTCCCTCATACTTATAAGGAACTAAATAATAAGACCGTTTCTGTTAATGTTTAAGCATGAATAGATAGAAGAATAAGCGTATTAACAATAATTTGAGAAAGATAGAGAAAATCTTGTGACTTTAATACCTCAGAGTTTTTAATTTGTGAGATATAACCTTTTTCGGTATTTACCCTTATTAAAATGTATTAGTAAGTTTTCCTCTCTACATGTACTGTGGATATAGTGTATAGACAAGGCATTGTATTGTACCCAAAATTCGAGGTGAAATCTATGGTACTATGTAGAGAAAGTAAAAACTGCAAATACTGGATCATCACGTCACCGATATTCACTGATACTAATATTTACATTACTCGCCTCCCACCGTGTATACAAAGAAATAGCTATATTTAAATATTTAAGAACTAACGATATTTACTGGCCTTAAATGTAATACTATTTCCATGCAATCGCAAAAACAACTGAATATCAAAAGGACTTTAAAAGAATGAGAAAGTATTGAACAATTCAAACCATTAATGATGGATGTTTTAAGGCACAAAATCCCTTATGTGAACTAAATTGTGTGTTATAAAGAGATCTTCAAACAGATCCTGCATCAAGTATTGTAGACCAATAACGCCCAGTTAGAAAATGCAGATTCTCTGCCTCTGTCTTGATGTTGTGGGTTCGGTAGAACATATAATCTCTGAGTGCTGGCACGAGAAGTAATGCTACTGGATGCTTAATAAATGAAGGAAACAGAATTGTTTTTCCCTCTTGTGATTATTTTATAAAGCTTAATATTCAAGTAGTATAGGCGACGTTACCTCGACAACAGATTATTAATTACTTACATTTAAATATAAGTACGTTTAAGCTCTGAGAAACATTGATAACACATATTAAGATATAACTGGGTTCATTGTTTTCCACTGTTACATTTGTAGTTTTGTAGTGAATACAGGTCACGCATTTAAAGTTTCGGCGCGATTTCATGATGACGAGTGGCGCAGATTACGCCCCTGAGAGAGAGAGAGAGAGAGAGAGAGAGAGAGAGAGAGAGAGAGAGAGGAAATTTTGTGTGGATTTTTCTAAGGAAGATGTCATCCCTAACGCTTATTGGTTAACACTTGGTGCTAAAAGTTGCACCCTACGTCATCAGATCACATGATTCTGTTGTATTAGTACCATGTGATAAACTATTACAATAAAAAATACCCATTTCGCAGAATATTTTAGACTTTTCCCGATTTCACACTTACTTGATGCACGCAAGTAAAATAAAGAAATTCTGCAAATTCTAAAGGTTTTCACATGCAATATTCTATTGGCTTAGCACAAGTTAGCTTAGCTAACATTACAAGCCCAAGTAAAAATACGAAATAATACAGCATGTTGCTTATATAAAACATGTGAGGCTAATTAAAGTAAATTAGATTGTCTAGAAATAGTTGATAATAAGACAATTGCTTTTATTATGCAGGGACGTTAAAGAATTGCCATCTCAAAGTCAACTTTCGTTTCATCTGTCTCTTATTTTATTTCTCGTTTTGGAAAGAGATCCCAATTTCAATTGTTTCACATAACTTTTAAAAGATTTGAATAGCGCTTTAGCGGTGTATTTACAGGAAGCAAATAATAAGACCAATTCTGCAATTGTTTATCTGAACTAGTATGATGTACATAAAAAAATTAAGTTTTTTTAAGAATGAATTGTTTGTGGAATGGGTAGAGAAAGTCGTGTGAATGGGACCCATCAGATTTTTACTTTCTCTACACGTACTACGTAAATAGTGTACACAGAACGTATTGTATTCCTACCAAAAATTCCATACCGAGTTTTCACATTTTTGGAAAAAAAATTCTGTGTGTGTGTGTGTGTATGTGTATGTGTGTGTCTATGGGTGGGTGGGTCTATGGACAGCATCGCTCAAAAACCAAGTCCATTAAATACCAAACTTGGTATTTAAGTTTAGTATCTCCCAAGGATACGACACGAAAATTTTCAAGAAAATCCCCCTCCTTGAACTAACATTTACATGCAAATTTTACAAAAACTTCTGTTTTCTGAAAAATTGCTTTAACGATTTTATTCAAAATATCGTCTATTAATGATATTTACATGGCAAATAAAACGTATATATTGAATTTTCTGGGAAGAGCCTGTGAGGACTTCTTAATTCTGAATGAATTTTGCTGAATTTTTCATAATATAGATATTGTTAAAATACACAGTTTGTCATATTCGTTATTTTAGTAGAGTTGACTTTTCTGAGATCTTCCTTGTTATAGGTTTCAGCTTTAAAATAGGCAAACTTTTCTCACCTTGGTCAACTCTTGGTCATTTTAATTATATACCAATCAACCAGATTTTAAAAGTTTGTCTCTCGCTTTAGCCTAGTGTGCACCCTTATTTTGCTTCGGCGTGCAAGGAAACAAGTAATAAGACCATTTCTGCTAATTTTATATCGATTAGTAATGAATTAGACAGTTGGAATAAGCTTTCCAACAATAAACTGTGATGGAGATGTAGAGAAAGTCATGTGAATGGGACACATCAAATTTTTTTGGAATTCAGTAATCCTCAAAACATGTTTCTTGTGAATCTCTGCGAATTTTTGGGTGCAATACAATACCTCCCCTACCTACAATAAGTTGCAGAGAAAGTAAAAAATAATAATTTTATTAACAACAATGTAGTTCCATAAAAATATCAAGGAGCTGCTATAATATCTCAAAATTACATTACAGCTAGCTATCTTCAGTTCTGTTTGTCTAAGACAATATCATTTTTATCAGAAAACGTTAATTCGAAAATAAGCTGATGTTTTACATTCATATAGCTTTCTCAACCTGTTTAATATACAACCTATACTTACACAAGATTATTTTATCTATATCATGCTAATCAAGATAGCGATACTCTAATACTCATTCCTTTATTTACATTCTACCATTCTTAATTGACTAAAGCGTTAGTCAAATCTTTTAAAACTGGTAGCTATGTGACACAATTGAGGTTCGGTTTGCCTCGTATGGTCTCGTCTGAGAAAAGTTAGGTAGTTTAAAAATGAAACCAATAACAAGGAATATCTCGAAAACGGTCAACCCCACAAGAAAAACGTATGTGTCATAAATTATGTGTTTTAACGAGAGCTGGATTTCTTGCGTATGAAATTATGCAAAAATCTGCAAAACTTTTCTAGAATAGAGCTCTTCAGAAGCTATTCCCAGATAGTGAAAATTTTGTATCTAATGAAAATATCTTTAGTATACGGTATTTTAATAATAATCGTTAAAAGCATTTTTGAGAAAAATAAAATTTTCAAACTTTTTCCATGTAAATGGTAGTTCGTGGTGGGAGATTTCCTTGAAAATTTTCGAGGAAGCTACCTAACATAAATAGCAAAGGTCGGTATTTAAAGGTCTCTTCGTTTATTAGCTATGTCGTTCACAGACACACAGTCTCTCTCTCTTTCTTTCACACACACACACATACATATACACGCACGTGCGCGCGGATTTTTGTTTGTTTGTTTGTACATACGTGCTAGAGAATTGAAATTGTTGGTAATAAGTCTTTGAAGTGCTGTTCATTCTGAATGACTTGCAAAACTGTAAACTGTAACAGAAGCTTACTGCACAGAAAATATAGTTTTTTTTAAACCACCTTTTACGTCACATGCATTTTTGTTGTTGGGGTAAGCATTTCCGAGATGTTGCTTATTATAGGTTTAATTTTGCATTAATTATACTCTTCTCAAATGGGAAGCAAGCTGATTGAGTAAAGATAACGGAATTTCAATATTGTTGCATAGCAACCGGGTTTTAAGAGATTTACTATCGCTTTTACTTACTGTATTTCCTAATTTTCTATGTAGAGGAATTAATACTGTAATAAAAGAGTTTAAGCTAATTTTTGTCTTGAAAACGTGAATTAGATAGAAGAATAAACGTTTTGAAAATAGTTTTGTTGTGGCATAGTTAGATAGCTATGTGAATGTAGCAGTTCATATTCTTATAAAAAATTGTTTTTATTTATTCAAGGGGGCCTAAAAGCACGCAATTCTAGTGGAATCTCGGTATCGGATTTTTCAGTGGAATGCTACCTACTATGTTGGTGGTAGAGAGAGTTTACTCTTGTGTGAAACAATGGCATAGCCCAAAAGTTGAATGACGTCTCTACCGTTGCTATGGTATAACAGAATCAATACGTCGGTCGCTTTACCATACTCGTTATTCCCTGGAATTATAAATACGCTGTGGAGTGCGACAGATGCAGATTGCATCTACATTTCTATACAGTCCCGAGAGGTTCCTTATGCAAACATTTTCAATTAAGAATCTGTAGAAAACATCTTGCATGTTTATAAACAACGTTACTCTTTGTTTCACCTTCTAAACGCGTCCTACTTCGATCGTAATCAAGAGGCTTAGAATCTGTTCAAGTCCCAAATAGGACGTCACGAGCCCGACAGAGCCCGAACAACCTGTTTCCTACATTTGCTCTTTCCACCGTATCAAAAGAATATCTCTCATGCCTGGCATACGGACTGTCACCAATATATCGTAACAAAATTATTCATAACCACTGAAAATTCGGACTCCATTCACTTTTCTTACAAAAGATATTCTTTTATCTACATCATGAGAAAGCTTAGCGTAATTGTTCTTGTTTATTGATTTTTTGTAAGTAGAAGCGAAACGGGAAATAACACCAGACTAAAGCGATAGTCAGAACTTTTAAAGATGGTCGCTATGTGAAACAATTCAAAGTCAGTTCTCTTTGCTTGCTAGCAGTAAACAAACGATAGACGAAAGAAAGATGACTAAGTTTAAGTGGCTTAAAATGAAAGCAATAACTAAGAAAAAAGTGTATATTGCATTCTGTGTTTTAACGAGCTCTTAATTTTTTTTTTTTTTTTGTGTAGTATTCATTCGTTTTACCAGTTATGCAAAATTTATACAGAAGTTATCTTCAGAGGCTATTTCTATAAAATTCAAAATATCATAAAATATCTACAACATACGACATTTTAATCAAAATCGTTAGAGCCATTTTTGAGACGAACATTTTTCGGAAAATGTTTTTTTTTATTCAGGGAGGTTCAAAACATGTTTCCGGTGATATTTCGGTATCGAAATTCTGGGCGGAATACAATACCTTCTCTATCTACTATATACATACGGGCTAGAAAAAGTAAAAATCTGTTGGGTAACATTCACATTGTTTTCTCTACATATTCTGTACATCTACATAGCCTTAAAAATGTACTGTGTTCCATTGACATGACTTTCTCTACCTGTTCTGTAAACTATTGTTACAACTATGTTAGTAATTTATATGCGCCATGCTAATCGAGATAAAAAAAAATCTGCTGTGCTCCTATCACATAGCCTTCTCTACATCTTTGTAAAAATTATGTTTAATAAGCTTAATTCTTATGTGTATTTAATGATAAAACATTAGCTGAAACGGTCTTATTTAAAAGGGGATTTTCTTTAAAATTTTCGTGTCTCATCCTTGGAAGATACCAAACCTAAATACCAAGTTTTGTATGTACTAGTCTTTTCGTTTTTGAGCCATGCTGTCCACAGACACATACACGAGTACATATGAACTTTTTTCTAAAAATGCTTTTTTTTGGGGGTATTCAGGGGAACCAAAATATGTTTTTCTGGGGAAATTTCGGTATCGAATTTTCGGTTGCAATGCAATATCTTTTCTATATACTATGTACATGGTATGTGTAGAGAAAGAATGACTTACTACTCCGTTCCTTATACGTAAAAGCGAAATGAGAACTAGGCTAAAGCGATAGCCTACACTTTTGAAAGCTAGTTGCTATGTGATTCAAATATTATTCTCTTTATGTGGCCACGAGTAAAAGAAATGAAATAGGAATGGCCAATTAATGTTTGAGAAAGGTGTAAGAATTTTAACATTGTACCCAAAATGAGGAATATCTCCGAAATTATTAACAAAAAAGTATGACATAAATTATTTTGTTTTTTTAACATCTACATATTTTGTAAAGTAAATTTTGTCGATCTCTTACAGTTCAGCAGTTACGCAAAATCATCCAGAACGAAGGGAATTTCAGAGGCTATTTCCAGAAAAGACAATATATACATTTTTACTTTCTCTATACGTACTCTGTACATAGCGTATAGAGGAGGTATTGTATTCCACCCAAAAGTTTGATACTGGGATTTCACCAGAAATATATATTTTGGGCCCCCTTGAATCCAAAAACAGCATTTTTCGAAAATGTATGCTTGTGTGGTTGTGTGTGGGTAACATATGTAGCTCAAAAACGAAAAGACCGTTACATACTAAACTTGGTGTATAAGTTTACTATCTTCCAAGGATGCGACACGAAGATTTTCAAGAAAATCCCACACCCCCAACTACTCTTTAAATGGAACATTTTTAGAACATTTTGATTTTCTCAAAAATGGCTCTTAAGACTTTGACAAAACTACCATTTGTCTTTATGACAAACGAAATGCATATCTTCGACTTTCTGGGAATAGCCTCCGAGGACTTCTTCATTCTGGATGAATTTTGTACAACTGGTAAGCCGTAAGAGATGTACAAAAGTTTTCTCCACAAAAAACGTAGATCTCATTAAAACGCACAATTTATGTTATATACATTTTTTTCGTGGAATTAACCATTTCCGAGATACTCATTGTTATTGATTTCAATTTTAAAGTACTGGAACTTTTCTGAAGCAAGAACGCGTGAAGTCCTGGTCATACAAACACAACTAATTTCAATCACATAGCAACCAGATTTTGCCTAATGGGTTATCTCATTTCGCTTCTACTTATAAGATCTAGTAATAACGCCGTTTGTTTAGCTCGATTATTTTCGTTAATAGTGTTTAACGCCCGCTTTTACTACCGAGGCACCACAGGCGATGACAATGGTGATACATGGAATGAAGATTGAGAACAGGTGGAATGTGATGACGTGGAAAACCGCAGAATCCAGAGAAAACCTGCCAATACGCCGCTTTGTCCACCACATCTCACATGCTGTCGCTTGGGATCGAACACGGGCCACCTAGGTGTGAGGCAAGTGGTCTAAGGTCGCGGCCTTATCTGATTAGCATAAAGCAAGCAGAAGAAAAAGCTTTTTGAAGAATAATTTGATGCAGAGATGTAGAAAAGTCATGTGATTGGAATACATATAAGATTTTTACTTTCTATTATGTATTATGTAATAATGTATAGAGAAAATATTTTATTGCACCCAAAAATTCGATACTGAAATTTCAGCGGAAATAAATGTTTTGAGGCGGCATGAATCAAAATAGATATGTTAAGAAAACGGTCCGTGTGTGTGTGCGTGCGGGCAGCATAGCTGAAACACGAAAAGTCCGTAAGATACTAACTTGATATTTAAGTTTGGTATCTTCCAAAGATTCGACACGAAGATTTTCACAAAAAGCCTCCCACCCCCAACTATCCCTTTCATGGAAAAGTTTTTGAACCTGTTTATTTTCTCAAAATTGCTTCTAACGATTTAGATTAAAATGTCCTATATTATATATATTTATATGAGAAATAAAATGCACATCTGGGATTTTCTTGAATAGCATCTAAAGATCTCTTTATTTTGGATGTTTTTTTGTTTTTTTTTTAATTCTACATAACTAGTAAACCGTAAGAGATAGACAAAAACTTACTACACAAAAAATGTAGGGCACCCAATTTATGTGAAATACCTTTTTTCCAGGAATTTATCATTTTGGAGACATTCTTGTTATTGCTTTCAGTTTTAAACTTTTCTGATGGGGGAACTTGTCAACGCTTGGCCACGCAAAGAAATGGATTTCAATCCCAGAGCAACCACAACTTAAAACATTTGATTGTTGGTGTAGCCTAGTTTATTCTCTTAGTTCCCTTCTACGAGGGTCGGTTGGTAAGTCCCGGGCCTCACACAGATATGGCGCCACTAGGCCAGTTAGATGGTAGCATCGTATAATTTAACTCTAGACTAGCTTGTATCTATAGTTACAGGTCAATAGCTTGTTTAGTTTTCGAATGACAGTATTTTCAACAAGACAACTTTAGAGTTTTCACGAAAATGGAGGATTTGGAAAAACGAGCAGTGATTAAATACTTCCATTTGAAAGGCTTAGCGCCTAAAGAAATCAAGGAGAAACGGATAGCATATTGAAATACTCTGCCCCTTAATATTCAATGATTAAAAGGTGGGTTGCATAGTTTAAAATGGGACGTACAAGCACTAGTGATGAGCCTCGCTCTGGACGCCCTGTAGAAGTGACAACTCCAGAGGTCATTGAAAAAAAGCATCGTTTAGTACTGGAAGACCGTAGATTAAAGTTCGAGATAGCAGAGGCTGTAAACATATCAAAAGAACGTGCAGGTAATATTTTAGGTAATGTTTTGGGCTTCACAAGGTCTGTGCAAGATAGGTGCCGCGTTTGTTGACATCTAATCTAAAGTTGCAAAGAAAAACTGTTTCTGTTAAGAATGTGGAGCTCTACGTAAAACTCCCAGTGAATGTTTTAGACGGCTTATTACCATGGATGAAACATGGGTACATTACTACACTCCAGAAAGTAAATCACAGTTAAAACAGTGGATTGCGTCAGGTGAACCAACTCCAAAAAAGGCAAAATCAATTTTGTTAGCTAACATAGATATGGCTAGTGTTTTCTGGGATTCACAGGGAATTATTTTTATTGATTATTTGAATAAGGGTAAAAGTATCACTAATGACCACTACGCAAACTGGCAGCAACGTTTGATTGACGAGTTGAAGAGAAAAATACATCATTGGGGGGGGGGGGGGATCTTGTAATGGAAAACTGTGCAAATTAGTTGGAATTGCTTGAACATCTACACTATTTGCCAGATCTAGCACCCAGTGACTACCACCTGTCCCAAACCTCAAATATTTTCACAGAAACGAGGTCATTGATGTGGTAAACAGCTATTTTGAGTACCTTGATAAATCGCACTACAGATATGGTTTAATTATATTAGAACACTGATATGACAAAGATATTAGCCTTTCTGGAGATTATACTGAGAAATAAAACAAAACAAAACAAAAAACGAAATGAAATGCTGTTTTCGTCGAGAGGCGCGGGACTTATCAGCCGGCCCTAGTACTTACAAGGAACTATACAATAAGACAATTTTTGCTGATATTTATCTCCATTAGCATGGAGTAGATAGAAGAAGCTTATTAACAATAATTTGACATAGAGATGTAGATAAAGTCATGTGGTAGGAGCACGTCAGCCTTTTCTTTGACCCAAGACTCTAGCAAGATCTAAAATTCCCTTATTCACTATGAATTCCGAATTCAAACCACGGACTTAAGCTTTCATTAGAACCCTAGCATGAGGGGTGGGTGAATTTCATCGTGTGACAATGTTGGCGAGGGTTGGCTACGAATACAATAGCAGACAAATCGGATTCCAAGACTTCAGCATTACAATTGGCCTTCACCCCCTCAACTCATCAGCGCAAAAGCCAAGAAACACCCTTCTAAAGTCGTCCCAAGTTTCAACCCCTCCTAGTCCCTTATCTTCGTCTTTTGTTCAACTTGAGCAGTGCGCTGGGCTTAATAGACCAATAAGACTCCATTCTTGGAATGTAAAACTGTTTTGCCAACATCGGAAAACACCAGCAAGTTTGGCAAACTCGTTCACTTTCCCAAGTTATTGGAATAGCGAAGTGTTATAAACATGGAAACGATAGTATCAATGTTATGAGGTTGGAGGCTTTTCACATTCGCCATTTTTGAGAAAATCAAAGATTTCGAAAATGTTTCTATATAAAGGGTAGCTGGGAGGGGGGAATTTTCTTCAAAATCTTCTTGTCGCATCTTTGGAAGATACTGAACTTTAACACCAAGTTTGGTATTTAACGGACTTTTCGTTTTTAAATTATGTTGTCCACACTCAAGCATTTTCCTAAAAATCCATTTTTGAATTCAGGGGGTCTCAAAATGTATATTTCCGGTGAAATCTCGGTATGACATTTTTGGATACAAGGCCATACCTTTCCTATACATTATATATAGTACAGGTAGAGAAAGTAATACGCCTGACGTTGTGATTTTGCTGAAAACGTGAACGATTGACGAGGACTCAGATCTTGTGACGATTTTCATTGGTGTCATTCTGGCACAGCATACCACATGAGTAAGAAAGGCAATTCACCCCTTCATCCTTGAACCCCGCTCGCGGCTCCCTCAGAACAGATGTATTGTATAAGCAGTGATTAATTTAGACTACCATGTGCAGGAATCGCCTTGGCTTTAGAATTTCAGTATGTAGCACAGAAAATATATTGTTGTCACCCGGTGAGAGGTATGGCTTATTGTCCAACTAGAGAGTGTACGGTTCACCAGTTCGGAACTCCGAAATTCATGATCGCAAGTTACGTTTCCCCTTCGGTAACGTGCCTTGTCCGATTCCGTTTAAGAGCAAGGCTAAATGGGAGGCCTTTCCTGTATCAGAAGGTGGCACAAGCGACAACCAGCGTCCAAACAGGTGCAATACATGGCCAGAGACAGCAAAAGCATCCCGTCTGATGACAAATATTTCCAGTCGTGTTTTAATGTCTTGACTCAAAGAGCTCACATTTCGACATTCCAGTGAATGAAATAAGGATACTGTGTGATACAAAACACCGTTACGACACGGTTGGTTAGCGTTAGACTTAAAATGTTATATACTTCACTCACATGACTTTCTTTATCTGTTCTACAAACAAACTACTCTTACAAAAGATTATACTGGGCAACAAATGCTCACTTTCAGAACATTGCCCAAACTTTCAGATGTGACCTAATATGTTTCAGATGTACTGAAACCGAATCTGCAAACGGTTTCCTTGTATCAGGTCAGGATTTCCTGCAAACTAGAGATTAGTGTAGTGATCAATGCACAAACTTCTTTTGTGATGTTCTAAATAAAATAATAATACAGGAATGTGGTAAATCAAAAGTTAGCTTCTGTGTTTCGAGTCTAATACTTATCTATATAAATTTTTCTTACGCTTTCTCTTGTGTTTATTTTCCGTATTTTAGTATACTAGTTTGCTTAATGTAGTTTTTGGGTTTTCTGTGAGCCAAAAATACAAGAATTACAATGCGTATCAATTTTGCCCTTATAAATGGACCCGTATCTAGTGTTGTAAGTCGGGTTACGTAGTTAGCTATCATTCCTTTGGGCCATGTAACACTATTAAATCTAACACTTTTTGTTTCATGTTTAAACTTTGTTTCACTGCTTTCACTGACAAAGGAGTCAAATAGCGTGGATTTCATCAAGGAAGTAAATGTTAAAAATGACGACCCCCTGCATGAATGCACATTTGGGTACGTAGCCGGAGATACTACATGATGTTGCATGCTGTAACATGTGCGATGTAATCTGCTTTCATTCTTCACTTTTGAGTGGCGGTAGATGATTGGGGCTTTGCGGTTCTTGAGCTAGACCCGTTCCTTTGAATGACCCCCACAGAAAGTGGGGTGAGATCAGGTGAACTAGGGGGGCCATGAGATTGGGTTCCTTCACCATTCCATTTTTGCGGATATGTTCTATGTAAGTGTTTCCTCCTTACGATCAAGTGACCAATGTAATGAAGCTCCATCCTGCTGAAATTACATTCCTATCCTTTACACTAGTGGCACATATTGCAGTAGCAATGGCAACTCTTCTCACAGAAATGTAAGATAATGTGAACCTGTAAGTTTGCCTTCAAAAAGCGCGATCCAATGAGCTGGTTGTCTAATATTTCGCACCAGATATTGATGCTCCATTATACATGGAATGCAGCTTCTCTAATCCAGTGGGGATTGATTATACTCCAGTAGTAGATATTATGGCGGTTAACAGTTCTGTTATTGTGGAATGTGGCTTCATCACTGAAGAAAACACCTCCTAAAAACTCTGCATCCATTTGCACTCAGTGCTGTAGCCACTATGCGTACATCACTCGCCTGGTGTAGTTGGAGATGGTACGGACGATATATATTACGGTGCAATATACGCATCACTGAGGACTGACTTATGAACTGGTATATCAATTGTGTTTCGCACAGCTTCTTCATTGCCTCCAGAGGTTATTGGAGCATTGCGAGCAGATGGTGCTCTTCCAATTCATCTTGTTTCACGAAGGCGCCTTTCAACCCTTCGTAAAGTGCCTGCAGTAGGTGGCTTCCTTCCTGAAAACCGTTCTTCATACAGGTGCTTTGCTGCAACCTTGTTTCTCCATAGATTAACAGCATATCAACATATTCGTCGTTTTTATACATTATGATAGCAGCCGTGTCTCATAGAAATGTTTCAAATACTGAGTAGGTAATGCAGATTTTATACACCCCAAGTATTGACGCATGCGCAAATACTAAAGACAATTTAATGTATGAAATGTTTTTAAACTTGGTTGAATGAGTCAAGTATACCGAAAGAATAAATTACTTACTGAGAAGTACCTACGCTAATAACGTTAACAAAATGTTATTTGTAATCGTAATATTAAATTATATGCCCAAAAGTATAAAACAAAATGTAATAACATTTTTTAACTTAACATGAAGGATCTGACCTCGAAATGAAGTGGGTAGCACAGTAATAAAGCCACCATGATAATACTATTCGGCCAATGCTACCTTGGGAACTGAGGTCCTTGTTCGAATAAATAATCGCAGAATTCAGACCCCACCTCGAATCTATACAGCTTTATTACAGCACTTGGTGTTCCTTTTGGTAGTTTTAGCTTAAACAAATACATTGCATCAGCAATTGCAACAACTGATTGAGCTGAAACATGCCATATTCTGTGACTAATGAAATTCTCAATTTAATACTTTGCAGTTTTTGGCAAGGCTGTACAACGAACATTTATTGGCTAACTACTTAAATCCAATTGGCCGCACTGCGTAAATCTACCATGTTGTTTTCAAGTGGTTTTGTCAACCGATGCATGTTATAAGTTGTTCCTACTGGGGCGTTTGAACGTATGCTAAAGAATACAAGTTTGTGGAATGGGCTAAATGTGCTACTGTAGCTACCAGAGTATGAAGTTTTTGGCATCGACATACATAGTGATTGCATTTTGTCCCGTAAAACACTTATGTACTGAGTTATCTATCCCTTCTATATTGAGCGTTATGCAAATCATCCATTAGTCACATATTTCGCTTAACATGTTGCATAAATTCCAAATTAAATAGGGGCACCCGACTCACCTGCTGCTGATAACGAGTACAGTTAATCTTCAGTATTCAATGTCATATTTGTTATGCATGTGAAGCTTTTTCTTGTTGGCTACCGTTTATAAACACTTCTCACTTCTAGGAGTTTCCCTCTTCATCATCCAACAAGTCGGCGAGCATTGTGGTGCTCCATCTGCCTTAGTATCTTGTTTCAATTTCATTGGGATCTTGGTGAAATCTCTCACCATGTTCTTCACTGTAGTCCCCAAGATTATCGGGAAAGTAGTCCAAGTGAGCATATGGATCTTGAAACTCATGTTACATCCAAGTCCCTTGAATGCATTCAACATTTTCTTTACCATACTCTTGTTATCTGGGTCCCTTGTATTACCTAGAAACTTTGTAAAAATGTCTCGGGATGATTGCAATGATAACAGTTCCCTCGAATTTATTTGACTTCTAAAAGTGTCGTACTTCTAAAAGGCTTCCGGCCTCTAAATATACCTTCTTTCACTTTTGCATACTTAAAGCTGGGAATTTGTCACTAATGTACAAGAAGCAATGCCCTTCTTTGTCCAAGGTCTTGACAAATGGTTTCCTAGGCCTAACTTAATATGCAGAGGAGATACGAAAACATCAGATGCCTATATAAGACTTTTTTTTTTCTTTTTTTTTAATGATTTTGAACCAACATTGCATTGTCTTCGGGGCCATTTCTTCTTAATCCAATGCTGGGCCTTTGTCCGACTGTCCCACTTGCAAATGAAACACAGATATTTTGTATAACACAATTCTGTAGTTCCAGATTTTCATAAGACTCTTTGTGAATCACAGAGTAAGCGACTGGAATTGGAGCATATAAAGTTGCATTATGTAGGACACCCTTCAAACTGCATTTCGATGCATCAATTAAAACTCTTAATACAGAGGAGTATAACTAGGTAGTCCCATCCTAAGCATCACTTACTGGATGCTCTTACAAAATACAGTCAATTTTCTTCTGAATAATACAGGGAAAATGCTAGTTCTCTGTTTCTGTACCCACTGTATTAAGTCTCTGCACTGAGCAAATTTTCTTCGCGAAGCCTGGAACCCAGTATTTCTGCAGATTCCTTTGAGAGCCAAGACCACGAACTATATCATTCAATTTTGCTTGAGTCAAAAATTTTAGGAAGTTTGAAGCATCGCTTGGTTCAAAGTGTCTACATATTTCACTTCTGCAGGTTTCTGATTCAGATGTAAATGAGAAAAAATTGTGTGGTCTTTCTAGGACACGGACATCTGGACCATGCGGCTTGTGCAAAATAACAGACAGAATGATGGGTATGTTATGTTGTGCTTGTTTCTTGCATTACATCCTGTCAGATTAAAGGAGCAAAAATAACTGGCTGTACCGCGGTTACTTTGTTCGCGTCATATCATGAGCACTCCAAAGAGCAATGCTTTCCTTTTGCGTGGATCCATTGTCGACGTTGTTCGATACACGTCCTACATGCTTTATGTGGAGCCCACGATATGTCCTGGTCAGCAAAGTGGGCGCCAAATGAGCACAATATGCCTTCTTCAAAAATGTAGTTATGTTCCGTCGTCGCTTGTTCTGCAGGCGAAACAGAAAGTGTCAAGATGTTTTGCACCCTCGATGCGACATTTTGTTTTAGTCACTGCAATTCACTACTTCAAGATCGTACAACGTTGTCAAGCCTAAGGGAAATAACACACAACATTAGACTTAAATATAAACATTAATTTGCTGGTATTGTGAAGCAAGTTTTTTTTTTTTTTTTCCCCCGAAAATTGCTCTTAATGGAAATTCGTAAACCATAATTTCTGACAAAATGCGATCCGATAGGATTTTTCTGAGTTCAAATCTGGATTCTGAGGGTAACTTTCGCCCTAGAAATTTCTTCAGCAGTTCCATGCAATGAAATCAATGTTGGCAGTATTATATTTTTATCTGCATGATGCTAATCAAGATAAACATTACCAGAAATAGTGTTATGACCTAGTTCCTTAAAAGTAGGATGGAAATAAGGGAATGCGCTAGGCTAAAGCGATAGCCAAATATTTTAAAAGCTGTCGCTATGCGATTATCTCTGATATTCGAATCTCTTTTCCAGGCCGGGAGTAAAACAAATGAGAAATGAAGTAGATGAGGGCTTCCCATTTGAGAAACGTTTAAGCAATTTAAAATTGAAACCAATAACATTGAATAGCTCTGCCAATAAAAAAAAAAAATATTAATTATGACGTAAGTTGTGTTTTAATATGTCCATTTTTGTGGAGTACACTTTTGTCTGTCTTTTACGGTTTGCCGGTTATGCAAAATTCACCCAGAATGATTCAGAGACATTTCCTAGAAAATTCAATACATAAATTTTATTTGTCACATAAATATCTGTAATAAGCTATATTTTAATCAAAATTACTAGAGCAATTTTTGAGAAAAAACTAAATATTTTCCATCTTAATGGTAGTTTTGGGTGAAGCAATTTTCTTGAAAACCTTCCTTGGTAATTACTGAACTTATACACTAATTTTAGTATTTAATCGTCTACACCTTTTTTAATCATGTTGTTCATAGACAAACACTCACACCTGAAAAAACGAAATCATATACTAATATTAACAGAGAAAAAAGTTTGCCTGCTCATCTCCAAAACCGCTTAACAGATTTTGATGAATCTTTCACCATTGAAACGCCAGTTCTAATGCACATGGCTTAAACCACATTCTTATTTCTTAAATTAATAAACGATTAAAGTGGATTTACTAATCTCTTGTACTTCAATATCAACAGTTTGGACTTACAAATAATCGTTTGGGAAGAAGACCAAATGATTTAGTTTAGAATACCATGGAAATAGAAAATACTTGTTAGTCGACAGAATATAAGTAGGGTTTGCACTCCATAGAATATAAATACAAACGCGGATACAAATTATGCAAGGATACGTATAGCTTCAGTAAACATAAGTGAGAGTTTAAAAAGCGACAGTCGATCCTGGGTTATATTTGTTTCTTAAAATTCCATTTATCTAATACTGCAGATGTTTATATGCTGAAATAGTATCAAACCCTCGTTCTGATTCTATAGAGGTATGAAGTGGAAGCAAAAACTCTGGTGTGTTGCATTTACCTTTAGCTTTCTCGTAAGGAAACGTTTCTTACAAGAAATTATTCATTTGTCTACAGCATGATAATCGAGATAAAATTGGCATAAATGGTCATATTAGTTGCCTTATTGTAAATAGAAGGAAACTATGGGACTACACTAGGCTAAAGCGATAGTCAATCTTTTAAAATCTGTTGTTATGTGATTGAAATTCGTTGCTTGATCAGGAGTTCAGAGAGTCCCATCTAAGAACATTTCATGTATTTTAAAACTGAAGCCAATAACAAGAAATATCTCGGAAATGATAACTCCAAGAAAAATACGTTTGTGGCATAAGTTGTGTGTTTTAACAAGATTTTTTGTGTAGTAAGTTTTTGTCTATTTCATACGGCTTACGCAAAAGCTATCTAGAATGAAGAGATTTTCATTGACTGTTCCCAGAAAATTCAAGATGAACATTTTATTTGTCATGTAAATATCCTTAAATGCGGTATTTTAATCAAAATTGCTACAGATACATTTTGAGATAATCAATATTTGCGAATTTTTTTTCCGTGTAAAGTGTACTTTGGGGTGGGGAGGACCTTTCTCAAAATCTTTGTGTCGCATCCTTGTAAGATAGTTAACTTAAATACTAAGTTAGGTGTTTTACCGAATTTTCATTTTTGTTTTATGTGTTCGAGGGCACTCACTCACACTCACACTCACACACACACGCACATACATACTCCCCCACAGGTTTTTATAAAAATGTTTGTTATACAGGAGACCCTAAAACGTGTATTTCCGGTGAAATCTCGCTATCGAATCTTGTACCATATACTATAAAGGGAAAGTAGAAATTACTCGTTTATTCCGACCAAGTAGTCTTCCACCATGAAAGGGCACTTATATGCTATGCGGCATTTCCAGAGCTTGGAAAACTGTCGCGACAATACGAAATATTAGTAATAAGAGGAACGGGAAATAATCACCATAAAACTTCTACATCCACAGTCTTGGTTGCTCTTGAGTAAAGCAAAGAGAGCAAATTTGCTCGATGCTCCTGCAAATCGCCTGCGCGATCAACTGCGTGGAAAGCAAAAACAGAGGATTTCTTCAGTGCACTGTCCATATACAACATTTTGAGTTTGAAATACGTAATCCACTTCTATAGGTCAATACATCTATTGTAGATTCTTGCATTAGTATTTATATTTCCGATATGAACATATTTTGATTCTCTACATTGTGCATGGTGTATATGTAGCGAAGCTATGCACGCTACCCAAAATTTTTAAAACAATCATTTTTAGAAAAAGATCCGGGTGTGTGTGTTTGTCACTGTTCGTGTGTCTGTGAACACGATAACTAAAAAACGAAATGTTGGTAAAACACCATTGAAGGTAATTTTATTAATTGTATCTTGTGTATCAGAGTATATTAAAATGAATTATAAATTTTGTTTATCTTGAATTTGAGTACAACTTTTACCTAAGGCTACCTGCAAAAATTTTTTTCCCATAAAAATTATAAAATATACCAATGAATATAAAGTTTAGTATCTTTCAGAGATGTGACAATTTATATTTTGAGGAAAATCCCACCCATCTAAAATTGCCCTTTAAATGGAAAAAGCATTCGAAAACTTGTATTTACTCAAAAACGATTTTTATTAATAGAACGCATATTAAAATATATTTACATGAAAATAATATGTATGTCTTGGAATTTCTAGGAATAGCCTCTTAAGAATTCTTCATTCTGGATGGATTTTGCTGAATTTTGCCAAATTGGCAAAGCGTAAGAGATAGACAAAAACTTACTACGTAAAATATGTAGATCTCATTAAAACACACTATTTATGTCACATTTTTTTTCGTGGAATTGGCCATTTTCGAGATTTTTCTTGTTATTGGTTTAAGTTTTAAAATACTTAAAACATTTGTCACATCAGAATTTTTCAACTCCTGAGCATACAAAGAAATGGATTTCAATCCATTACAAGATTTATCCATAGAAGTTCTGACTGTACGACAGAAGCTTATTTGATTCCTACTTATATGGAAGCAAGAAATAGGACAATTTCTGCTATAGTTTATCTCGATTAACATAAAGTAGATAGAGGAATATGCTTTACAACAATTTGTTACAGAGATGTAGAGAAAGCCATGGGAATGGACACATCGGACTTTTTTTTTTTTTTTTATATTTCTGATAGGTTTGGTGGTAGCTGGTAGCTCTAGAAAAAGTAATTGGAAAAAATGAATATTAACATTAACATTATTAGCATAATAAAAGAACAAGTTCCTTAGGTTGTTTAATACCATAGTAACACCAACAGTGTTCAACATTAGTTTGTAATGAAAAGCTTTCACATTTATAGCGTGAATATGAACATACATATCGGAATTAAATGTTATTGAACACAATTTTAAAGAAACTCTGTACTCTCCTGCATGAGTTATATAATGACACTGCAAAATTGAATTTTTGAATGCAGACCGTTGCCGAAAACTAAACTCTTACTCCGCAATTTTCTATAAATAAGAATGTTTCCTCTTATGCAGGAATAAACGTAAGAGTCAATGGCTTGCATGTTGGATTGATTTCTGTTCCCGGCTTTATAAATAAAATAAGACGCAAAATAAACCTGTTCTAGATTACTTTGCAATTTTTTCGTAAAGGAAGGGCCAAGTAAATTAATTATTAATTCGTCTGGACGTTAAAAAGGGTACAGTCCATTCGTATTATTTTCGTCTAGGGCTCCTATGTTTATCCTTTTTACATCCTTAGAGGTGTAAAATAAAGACGTTTGAATGTTGTAATCAGTATTTAGGAAGAATTAGTCTGAATAACATCGATAAGCTCATCAAAGCCTTCCAGTGAGTGGCTGACCATCTCGAACTCTCGACCACAACGGTTCACTGGGTGGATCTCCCCCCACACCCCTCTCTACCATTGCTGATTTCCCTAAGGATGTGGATAGGGAACGAGATCGTGGATTGACTGGAATACCCGCGAGTACGATACTACCACAATGATTCATGGCCATATCAGTATTCATCCCTAGAGGCTATACAAATGCTTTCTTATCATATACTGCTGGATATCGGAGGTTTTTCAAATGTTTCCAACAGAACCCATTTAGAACGATTGGTATTTGCTATTAAATAAAATATTACGAAGTTCGGAAAATGGGTTTAATAGAACAGAGAAGAAATCTGTTTTCCTCTGTTAGTTTCTCTAGCACCTAAATATGTATAGAGGTACTATTGAGTTCGATATTATGATTTCGTCGTATTTACACATTTGAGGCTCTCTAAATTAAAGAAAATTGTTTTGAAAATATTTAAAATGCCCAAATGAAAATGCTTGAACACCAAACGATGTATATAAAATTATAGATTGTGTATTTTAATTCAAGATTTCCATATTCTTAGGTGCCTTTCCCAGCTACTTCTTAGACGCAAAATGTTTGACTAGTTTTAATATTTTCAAACTTCCACTAACAATGTTATAAAAATACCACAAATTTAACATAAATTTCACACAAAGTCTTCAGTTATCTGAATGACGTTTATAGTAAGTAGAAGAGGTACTGCATTCCATCCCAAAATTCTATACCATGATTTCATCAAAAGTACATGTTATGAAGACTCCTGAATTAAAAAGAAAGAAAGAAAGAAATAAAGAAAGAAAGAAAAGAAAAACAAAGGATTTAAAACAAGGTCATGTGCGTGTACATACTTCAAAAATGAAAACCGGATATATACCGAACTTATTATTTTATTTTAGTATCTTCCAAAGATACCTCACAAACATTGATAAAAAAGAGACCCATCAAAACATGAACCGTAAGATTTAAAAATTGTATAAATAGCACTTGAAATGTTAAAAATGTTAAAAAAAAAAACAAAAAAAAACATTACATACAGAAAAGCTGTCAATTTTGTTAAAACCAAGCCATAAATAAATCACTGGATATATTAAATGCCCAGGATGAAAGTACTAAATTTACTATGGAAATTTAAAATAATTGTATGCTGCCTTTCTTGGATATCGAAGATTTTTTAGAAAGAATTATGTGTTAGAGTTTGGTATATATAGAAAACCAATTCATGTGGATAATTATATAAAAATAACAAATTCAGTTCTAAAAGTCAAAAAAATTTAGTATACAGACTAATTAATGTACCTTTAACAGAGGAAGAATACAAAAAAAGACTTAATTATATTTTCAAGGTCGCACAAAATAATGGATTTAATAGACGGTTGATTTATAATATTTTGAATAAACAAGAAAAACAAATTAAGAAGAAAGAAGTTAGAAGTTAGCTTATTAACACCAATAAAAGATGATTTGAAATATAAAAGATTTAATTATCATCCAAAATTGTTTCCAGAATTTGAAAATGTATTTGATAAATATAATAATACACTTACCCCTTGCAGCAGATTTAATTTGAAGAAGATGTTAAATAAACCACTTGATAAAACAGTGAATAAGTTAAACAAATCTGGTATCTATCAAATAAACTGCAATGATTGTGAAAAAGCTTACATTGGTAGAACAAAGAGAAACTTAAAAGTTCATCTGAAAGAACAGCAGAGAAATATCAAATTAAAACAGTTGGATAAATCAGCAGTAGCCAATCACTTTTGGAGAACCAACCATGAAATTGGGCAAGAAATAAAATTACTGAAAGCCATTAATTCTCCTTCAGAGTTGGATATTTGGGAAAAAAATGTCCATTCATAGTAATAGCAGTAATGCGGTTAATTTTGAAATACCACCAGCAGATGTCATTTTAAATTTTGTGCAAAAAACAATTGAAAGTCAAATTATAGACTCAAAACTAGCAAACAGTTCCGAGATGTCCCACCAGAGTCGCCAAGGACTAAAAAGAAGAAGACAGTGGTCAATGATGTCCGACTTCTACCACCAGAAGCCACTACTGGTGGTCAGACGTCTATATTAAATGCCGATGTTGTCCAACTTCCTCAGACGTCTGCTAACCTGCAAGAGGATGACAACGAAGGTTGTTGAAACGCGCTCCATCTACCCATGACCAAGTGAAGCAGTGTTGGAAACAGATGTCCAGATTTTAATAGCACTTGAAATGTTGATTAAAATCCATCATTTACAAATATTGCGCTGAAAAATAAACTGCATATCTTGAACGTTATGGAAATAGCCTGTGAAGTCTTCTTCATTTGTAAGGAACGTGGTATAATCTTGTATAACTTTCAAATCGTACTGTAGAAGCACCTATTGTATTCATTCACACAACTTTCTCTACATCTTGTAACAAATTATTGTTGAAAAGTTTACTCTTATATATACTAGCACGAATTAAATAAAAGAATATTCTTATGTATAAGTTTTTTGCAGATCAGCTTGAGAAAGCCATATGAATGGAACACATCAGATTTTTTTTCACTCCCGATCATGCAAAGAAAACGGAAACTTAATGTCGTCACTTAGTGACCAGCTTTTAAAATATTTCACTAGCCAAATGTATATCCTTATTTGCCTTATTCTTTCAGGTAAATAAGTAATAAAACTATTTTTAAGTTTATCTTGAGTAGTAAGAAGTACACAGCAGAATAACATTTTGTAATGTGTAAGAATAATTTGTTGCAAAATAGGTAGAGAAATCCATGCGAATGAATCGCATCAGAATTTTTTTTGTTTTATTGTGTCACTTGTCTGTTTTTTCGGTTTTTGTAATACGCATGCATTATATTGTGCAGAAATTCCGTACCTTCATACTTGAAAATTTACAATTTTGTTTGTGTGAATATTAATATATTAATTTTTCAGTCTACATTTTCCGTAACTTTGTTTCAGTTAGCTTTGATTAATAAATACAATTTGTCATAGAAGATGTATCACAAAATGTATTTATAAAATATCGAACAGTAGACTCTCAAATTTATTGTAAAATATGCTAATAAAATATCTTTGATACTGCTTTTTACTTTGTTAAAAATGTAGCCAGCAGGTGGCGAAGGTATAACAATCCCCCAAAAATGTCGATTTCAAGCTTTAGGGAACTTCCGATCGAAACTTGATTCCATATACAGACTATTAGTCTAAAAGATTACACTTTTACCTACTTAATGATAATCGAGATAAACGTTAGCAGAAATTGTCTTATTGCATTCTTCCTTGTATGTAGAAGGGAAATAAAAGAATACACTTGGCTAAAGTGATAGTCAACTCCTTTAAAAGACGGTCGCTATGTGAAACAATTGAGATTCGGTTCGCGTTGCATGATCTCGTTTGAGAAAGGTTAGATTACTTTAAACTTGAAACCAATAACAAGGAAATTCTTGAAAGCGGTCAATTCTACAAGGCTAACTATATGACATAAATTATGGATTTTAACGAAATGTACATTTTTACTCTCTCTACACTTGGCTGTGTACATAGTGTATAGAGACGGTATTGTATAAAAAAATCGATACCGAGATTTCGCCGGAAATGTATCTTCTGGGACTCCTTCAACCGCCCACAAAAAAGTATTTTTAGAAAAATTGAGTATGTGTGTGTGTCTGTCTGTCCATTCATCTGTCTGTCTGTCTATCTGTCTGTCTGTCTGTGGGCAGCATAGCTCAAAAACGTAAAGTCCATTAAATACCGAACTTGATATTTAAGGATGCGACACAAAAAATTTCAAGAAAATTCTTCCACCCCAACTACTCTTTAAATGGAAACTTTTCGAAAATATTGGTTTTTTTAAAAATGGCTAACGATTTTGATTAAAATCTCGTATATTTAAGATATTTACCTGGCCAATAAAATATATATCTTGAATTTTCTGGGAATAACCTCTGAAGACCTCTTTATTCTAGATGAGTTTTACGGAATTTTGCATAACTGGTAAACCGTAAGGGATAGACAAAAACTTAGCAAATAAGATTGACTCATTAAAACACAAAATCTATGTTATAAATATTTGCTCGTGAGGTTGGCTGTTTTTGAGCTATTCCTTGTTATTTCTTTCAGTTTTGAAATTCTATAAACTTTTCTCATACAAGAACTTTTCAACTGCTGGCCACGCAAAGAAACTGGTTTCAATCCTATAGCAACCTCATTTTAAAACATTTGACTTGGTTTAGCTTAGAATATTTCCTTATTTCCCTTCTGCTTACAAGGAAGTAAGTAATAAGACCGTTTCTGCTAATATGTCGATTAATATGAAATGGATAGAAGAATACGCTTATTAACAATATGTTACAGATATGCAGAGAAAGCCATGTGAATGGAACTCATCAGATGTTTTGAGTTATCTTATTCACAGACACACACACACACATGCACCTTTTTCTAATATTAGTTTCATTTGAATGCAGAGAACTCTAAAACCTGTATTTCCGTTGAAACCTCGTAACGAATTTTTGGGTGGAGTGAAATACCTTCTCTAGCCCTGTACTATGTGAAAAAAGTAAAGGAAACGTCCTTTATTACCAAACTTAGTATATACGTTCAGCAACTTCCAAAGTTGCAACACGAAGATTTCAAGAAAATCCCCCACCTCAAATTACCCTTTATATGGAACATTTTTCGAAATTTTGATTTCCTCAAAAAATTCTATAAATTTTGATCAAAGTGCCGCATATTAAATATATTTATATGACATACAAGATGTATTTTTTTTAATTTTCTGGAAATAGCTTCAGAAGTACTGTTTATTATGAAAGACTTTTGCATAAGTGGTAAACCATAAGAGATATAAGAAAAATTAAAAAAAAATAAAAACTCATTACACCAAAACCGTAGATATCATAAACACCTCAGTTTGTATCAAATATTTTTTGTGGGAATAAACCATTTCCAAGGTGTTCCTGGTTATTGGTTTTAGTTTTAATGCATACACTTCTGAGAAACAGACAGTGGCCATTCGTTTCGTAACTCCTGGCTCTGCAAAGAGAATAGAATTTACATGTCATCACATAGTGACAGCTTTTAAAAGATTTGAGTGTCGCTTATTTGAATTATATTTATAAGGAGTAAAGTATATATATATATATATATATATATATATATATATATATATATATACACATATATATGCTTTTTTTTTTTTTTTATCTGCTTCTGTTTATCTTAATTAGCATGTAGTAGATAGTAGCATAAGCTTTTGTAAGAATAGTAGTTGCAGAATAGTTTGAGAATAACATTTATATAGAACACATCAAATGTTTACTTACTCTAGCACGTATATACATAATATACATAGTAGCTAAAGAAGGTATTGTATTCCACCCCAAACTCGATGTCGAGATTTCACCGGAAATATGTATTTTGCATCCCTTGAGTCCGAAAAAGGCATTTTTAGAAAAAGATCATGTGCGTGTCTGTATGCGTCTGTCTGTCTGTCTGTGGACAGCATAGCTAAAAAACGAAAAGACCGTTAAATAACAAACTTGACATTTATGTTTAGTATCTTCCATCGATGCGACAAGAAATGTACAAGGAAAATTTTGAAACATTTTGATTTGTTTTAAAAAATGGCTGCAACGGTTCTTATTAACGTACCGTATTTTAAAGGTATTTACATGTCAAAATGAGTATCTTTCATTTTCTGAAGTGGTCTTCATCCTGTATGAATTTTGCTGAATTTTGCATAACTGTTAAACTGTAAGCGATATTGAAAACTTACTACACAAAAAATGTTGATCTCGTTAAAACACATGAGTTTTTCATATACATTTTTGCTATAGAGTTGACTGTTTCGGAGATATTGCTTGTTATTGGTTTCAATTCTTAACTAACTTTTGTGAAACGGAACTATGCAAAGTGAATTGAGCAATTGCTTCACATAGCGACCAGCTTTAAAAATATTTGACTATCGCTTTAGCATAATGTAATAGCTAATTTCCGTTCTACTTACAAGAAGCAAGCAATAAAACAATTTCTACTAATGCTTATCTCGATTAGCATGATGTAGGTAAAGCAATGATGTTTTGTAAGAATAGTTTGTACATGAAACAGCTAGAGAAAGTTATGTGAAAGGAACACATCAGAGTTTGTATAATGCTCTCACAGATTTTTGGAGTGTATCTCTTATAATGTTCAATGAAACAGTAAGGATATGCACCTGAAGCTGATGTTTAGTTGAGAAGGACGCGGATTAAAAGGGCGCAGGTAGGAAAGGACCTTCCTGCCACATTAAATATGTTGATGCACAGCAGAGACTCCCTATACAATTCTGAGAGAGAGGTGGAAAGCGGAACAAACGTTAATGCAAAACATAAATAACTTGCACCCCGCCTACCATTGTATCTTATCTTAATGGCTTCTACAAAGGTCGATGTCATTTGTTTTGACGCAAGATGTGCTTTGTTTAATTCGCGAAATAGTTCACCCTCTCATGCACTTTCGCTGATTGCCCAAGATTTATAGGCGTACATGTTCGATCCCAGAAAGGGCCTTGATTTATGGGCCAGACTCCATGTACACGTCAAGGTCTGCTGAAAATCTGGAGCGTGAATATCTGATTTACTCCACAGGTCTCTGTTTACATTTCATTCCGGCCGTATTATTCAATTACTTTCTCTCGTACATAGAATGTGGAGCAGATATTGCATTCCAATAAGAATTCCAAAGCCATCTTTCATCGGAAAAAGGAGGTGCATCCAGAAAGTAAATCTCCCTATATTTATTTTCTCATGTGTACAATGTACATAGTGAATAGAGTAGATATTGTATTCCACCCAAGAATTCGATATCAATTTTTCAACAAAAATACATTTTTGGATCCTCCTGAGTCCAAATAAAGCATTTTTAGAAACAGGTCCGTTTGTGTTGTATGCTTGCGCGCACGCGCCTGTGAGCAGCATATCTCAAAAACGAAAAGACCGTTAAACACCAAACTTTGTATTTAAGTCAGTATCTTCCAAGGATGCCACAGGAAGATTTTCAAGAAAATCCCCAGCTACCCTTTACGTAGAACAAATTTCGAAAATATTGATTTTCTCAAAAATGGCTCTAATGATTTGGATTAAAATTTCTTTTATTTAAGATATTTACATAACGAACTATATATATTGAAATATCTGGGAATAGCCTCTGAAGGTCTAGATTCTGGATCATATTTGTAGAACTTTGCTTAACTGGTAAACCGTAAAAGATGGACAAAAACTTGCTACACATAATTTGTCATATACATTTTTTTCGTGGAGTTTTGGAGATATTCCTTGATATTGATTTTAGTTTTAAAATACTTAAACTTTTCTTATACGAGAACTAGTCAACTCCTGACCACGCATAGAAATGGATTTCAATCCCAGAGCAACCACATTTTAAAACATTTGACTATCGGCTTAGCCAGTGTATTCCCTTATTTCCCTTCCACTTAACAGGAACTAAATAATAGGACCGTTTCCGCTAATTTTTAGCATTAAATAGAACAATAAGCTTATTAACAATAATTTTTTACAGAGATGTAGAGAAAGTCATGTGAATGGAACACATCAGATTTTTTTTTTTTTTAAAAAAGGCAAGATAGTTGCATGGAAAATTTTATAAGCAACAGGTACAGCAATGTTTGAGCTATTTTTCGAAAAGAATTGACACTTGATCGTCATCAAGGCACCCCACATAGGCGGTTAAGAAGCAGAAAAATGCTCGCGTTTCAATATAAAAGTCACGTACTGTGTGTCATTATAAGTAGAAGGAAAACGCTAGGCTAAACACATAACCAATATTTTTCAAAGCAGGTCGCTATGTGATACAATCGAAATTTGGTTCTCTATGTATGACCAGGAGTAATGAAAGGTAGATTAAACGAATGGCAATGCCTCATTTGAAAAATTAGAAGGATTGCAAAATTGAAACAAATAAAAGGACATTTTCAGAAATGGCAAACTCTACCATAAACCAAATGAAACAAATATGACTTTTAATGAGAACTACATTTTTTGTGTAATCAGTTTTTGATATTTCTTAGTGCTTACCGGTTATACAAAATTCATCCAGAATAACGAGGTCTTCAGAGGCCATTCCCAAAAACTTCAGAATATGCATTTAATATAGCATATAAATAGCGCCAATATTCTGTATTTTAACCAAATAGGTTGAGCCTTTTTTTTTTTTTTTTTTTAAATATTTAAAAGTTTAAAGATGTTCCATGTAAAGGATAGTTTTGAGTGGAGGATTCTCATGAAAATCTTCGCTACGTATTCCTGGAAGATCGAAACATAAATACCAAGCTTAATATTCGAAGGTATTTTCGTTTTTAAGCTATGTTATCGACAGCCACTTTCATACACATACCTTTTCTAAAAATACTTCTTTTAATACTCAGAGACCTACGAACATATTTTTCCGGAGAAATCTCGAAATATTATTTGTGGGTGGAATAAAATACCTTCTCTATACACTATGTATATCACTATGTATATCACTATGTATATAGTAGGTTTAGGAATAGTAAAAAATGTAAATCACCAATTTTCCAAATAAGTTTCTGCATGTTATAAGCCGCTTCCGAGGTATCTGTTTTATAATGGATTGAACTTCTTTTCAAGCCCTTTCGTTATTAAGTTGTTTCCCGCGATTTCGAAAAATGGAAAATTTCAAATAATGCTCCATGCAAAGCAGAGTTTTCGGTGTGAGAATTTGGTTGATAATCTTCGTGTTGCATCTTTCGTAGTTTGGCATGTAAGCGACTTTTCATTTCTTTATTATTCACAGGCTCAGACTCGGACACACACAGGCACCTGTTTAAAGCAAATGCTTTTCTCGGTTCTGGAGTAGGTGTATTTGCGGTTAAATATCGAAATCATATTATTTTCTCTAGCACGTATTTACAATGTACTACATACTGGATAGAGAAGGTATATGTATTCCACCTAAAAATTCAATACGGAGATTTCACCAAAAATCGTGTTTTAGGGTTCTTTAAATCCAAAAAAAGAAAGCATTTTAAAAGAAAGAAAAGTCCGAGTGTGTCTGGGGACTCAAAACTCAAAAACGAAATGTAGTTTAAATACAAACTTGGTGTTCATGTTTAGTATCTTCCAAGGATGCGACAGGAAGATTTTCAAGAAAATCCTCCCTCTCCCAACTACCCTTTACATGAAACATTTTTCATAAATGTTGATTCGTCCAAAAATGACTCTAGTGATTTTGATTAAAATACTATATGTTTAATGTATTCTTAGAACAACTAAAATGTATAGCTTGAAATTTCTAGGTGTGGTCTCTGATGACCCCTTCATTCTAGATATCTTTTCTATAACTAGTAAACCGTAAGAGCTGGACAAACACTTTCTGTACAAAAAATATAGATCACGTTAAAACACACAATTTATGTCCTTGACGTTTTTGTTGTAGAGCTAATTGTTACTGAGATATTCCGTGTTATTGGTTTCAGTTGTAAGTTACTTAAACTATTCTAAAACGGAATATATATTCATTTTCGTTTTTCATTTGTTTACTGTTAGCAAGCAAAGCAATGCGAATTTCATTTGTGTCACTCTCGTTTAGCCTAAGATATTCCCGCGTACTTACAAAGAAGCAAGTAATAAGAACAATTCTGCTAATGTTTATCTGGATAAGAATGATGTAGGTAAAAGAATAATATTTTATAAGAAAAATGTGTTGTGGAAAATCTAAGAGAGCATGTGAATGGTGCACATCCATTATTTTATTTTGTATGGAGTATAATGCGTCCCATGCCTACTGCTTGCAGTAGAGAGCATAAACATGAATAGAGGGAAAGTTATGTGAGTATAACATCAGATTTTTATTCAGTTAGAGAGCAGCATTCCAGAAGATGGTTGTTTGATACTGTTGTGTGGATTTATTTTCCCAGTTTTGTAGCGCATGAATAAAATCGCCGCATTTTCTGAGAGTTTAATAATTCAGTCCATTTGACTAGCAGGCATTTCCAGAAATATCTCTTCACTATTGATCGTGGAGGTTAGACTGCCCACACTGTTACTCCAAAGCGGTATTTATATATCTACATACACAAACTCGCGCACACACTTCCAATATTTCTGTTATTGCGTTATGAATAAGTGGAAGCTATACCAACACCAAATATGGAAATGTTTCATGTACAGATTCAAATGACTTTCTCTACATATCTTCAACAAATTATTGTTAAAAAGATTATAATTCTATATTTACTTCATCCTAATCGAGAAAAAATTGGCAGAAATTGTCTTATTACTTGCTTCCTTGTAAGTAAAAGGAAATAAGGGAGTACCATAGGTTAAAGTGATAGTCAAAAGCTGGTTGCTATGTGACTGAAGTTCCTTTGTTTGCATGGACATGAATTGACAAATTCTTGTATGAGAAAAAATTTTCAAAGCTGAAACTAAAAACAAGCAATATCTTAAAAACGATCAACTCCACGAAAAATATGTATATATCATAAATTATGTGCTTTAATGTGCTCTATATTTTCTGTGTGGTAAGTTTTTGTCTATCTCTTACGTTTAGCAGTTATAAAAAATTCCGTAAAATGCATACAGAGTAAAGAAGTCTGCAAAGGCTACTCCCAGAAAATTCAAGAATACACTTTATTTTTCCTGTAAATGTCTTTAATTTATGACATTTTAATCAAAATCGTTAGAGCCATTTTTGAGAAAATCAAAATTTTCGAAAAACGTTCCATGTAAAGGGTAGTTGGGGGTAGAGGGATTTTCTTGAAAATCTTCATGTCGGATCCTTGGAAGATACCGAACTTAAATACCAAGTTTGGTTTTTAACGGACTTTTTCGTTTTTGAGCTTTGCTGCGCGCGCGAACACACACACACGCGCACACACACATGTTTCTAAAAAAACGTTTTTTGGATACAGTGGGTCCCAAAACATGTATTTTCGGTGAAATACCGGTGTCGAGTTTTTGGGTGCCTTAGAATACCTTCTCTATACACTATTTACATAGTACATGTAGAGAAAGTAAAATTTTAAGTTTAATTTACAATGTAAATAGTAGACAGAGAAGATATTGTATTCCACCCAAAAATTCCATATCCAGATTTCACCGGAAATATATGTTTCAGGATCCCCTGAGTTCAAAAGAAGCAGTTTTAGAAAAAGGTTTGTATGTCAGGATAGCTCAAAAACTAAAAGACCGTTAAAAATGAAACTTGGTATTTGGGTTTGGTAATTTCCAAGGATGCGACACGAAGATTTTCAAGAAAATTCCCCACCACATACTGCCCTTTACATGGAAAAATTTTAGGAAATTTTGAATTTCTAAAAAATGGATATAACGATTTTGATCAAAATCCACTATACTATATCAAAGATATTTACATCCCAAATAAAATGTATATCTTGAATTTTCTGGCAATAGTCTCTGAAGATCTCTTTATTCTGGATGCATTTTACCGGATTTTGCTTAACTGCTAAACCGTAAGAAATACGGGAAAACATACTGCACAAAAAAGTAGATTTCGTCAAAACACAATATATGTCCTTTAAGTTTTTGTTGTGGAGGTAACCACAAAATGGTTACCTCAATTCCGAGATATTCCATGTTATTGGTTTTAATTGTAAAATACTTGCACTCTTCTCAGACAGGAAGTGTCCGGTTTTCTTTTGTTCTACTCCAGGCCAAGCAAAGATGGAATGTGTAATGACAATCGCATAATGACAGCTTTTGAAACATTTATTGTCTGTTTCCTTTAGTTTCCTTCTACTTATATGACACTAAGTAACAAGAGCATTCTGCTAATGTTTTTTGTCGATTAGCATAGTGTAGAAAGGAGAATAATCTTTTGTAAGAAGTTAGTTTGTAGAACAGCTAGAGAAATTCATGTGAGTGTAAGAAATTATTAAAAATTCTTCTTCTATCCACTTCATACAAATCGAGATAAATATTAGCAAAAATTGTCTTATTACTTGCTTTCTTGTAAGTGGAGGGGAATACAGTGGGTTATAACGATAGTCAAGTCTTTTTAAAGCTGGTTGCTTTGTATGTTTTTCGTCACCCCCCCCTCAAGTTGTGTAATTATTGTAAGAGAAAAGTATTTTAAAATTGAAACCAATAACATGGAATGACTGCCTCCGTGTTCAAGTGGCCAGCGAACTGACTTCTCACCAGAAGGTCTCGGGTTCGATTCCCGGTTGGGGCGGGGAATTTTTCTTTAGCCAGAATTATTCCCTATCCCCCACAGAGTCTGGAAGTATGTGTGTGAGAGTGAATGTGTGTGTGAAGAAAATAAAATGATTTAAACCAAACGTAAAAGAGCCTACAGACAACGAGTTGTTTAAAGTGCAACGGCCCCGATATGACCTTAGATGTTAAATGAAGCAATTAAAAAAAATTACGTTAATTGTGTGTTTTACCGTGCTCTATGCTTTTAGTACAGTTTATAGTTGTGCAAAAATCAACCAGAATGAAGATGTCTTAAGGGTTTATTCCCATAACAATCAAGGTATACATTTTATTTGCCACGTAAATATCTTAAATATTTTAATCAAATTTGCTAGAGCTATTTTTGAGAATACGAAATCTTCGAAGTTTTTTCCATGTAAAGCGTAGTTTGTGGTGGGGGGGGATTTTCTTGAAAATCTTTTTGCCGCATTCTTGGAAGATATTCAACTTAAATATCAAGTTTGTTATTTAACGGTTTTTCGTTTTCGAGCTATGCACACACACACACACACACACACACACACACACACACACACACACACACCTTTTTCTCAAAATGCTTTTTCGTATTCAGGGGGAACCCAAAACATGTATTTGCGGTAAAATCTCGTTACTGAACTTTTGGTGCAATACAGTAACTTTTCTATACACTATGTACATAGTACGTGTAGAGAAAGTAAAAATCTGATGTGTTCCATTCACACGACTTTCTCTACATCACTGTAACAAATTATTGTTAAAATACCTACATGTTCTTATATATAGTTTATGATAATCGAGATACACATTAGCAGAAATTGTCTTAATTACATGTTTCCTTGCAAGTAGAATGGAAATAAGGGAATGCGCTAGGATAAAACGAATGTCAAATTTCTTAAAAGCTGGTTGTCATGTGGTTTACATCCATTTTTCTGCAGGGCCAGAGATTAGAAATTTCCGGGAGAAAAGTATTCTAAATCTGAAAACAATAACAAGGAATATCTCGTAAATGATCAATTCCACAATAAAAGTATATGACATAAATTGTGTTTTAACGTGCTACATTTTTTATACATTAAGTCTCTCTCTATCTCTTACAGTTTACCAGTTACGCAAAGTTGAGCAAACTTCATTTAGAATAAAGAGGTCTTTAGAGATTATTCCCAGAAAATTCATGTTATACATTTTATTTGCAATATAAATATCTTTAATATGCGGTATTTTGCTCAAAATGGTTAGAGCTATTTTTGAAAAAATCAAAATTTTCGAAATGTTTTCCATGTAGAGTTTAGTTTGGGGTGGGGGGATTTTTCTCCAAATCTTCGCATCACATCCCTGGAAGATCTAAACTTAAATACCAACTTTGGTATTTTACCGCCTTTTGGTTTTTTTGAATTATCGTGTTCACAGACACAGGGACACACACATGGACCATTTTCCAGAATATTTTTTTTTGAAAAGTGTTAAAACATACATTTCCGGTGAAATCTCTATATTAAAATTTTGGGTGGAGTGCAATAGATACCTTCTCTATACAGTATGCACATAGTACGTATAGAGAAAGTAAAAATACTCTATTTCCTTCCGAAGGAAACCATGCTAAGGATTTTTACGCCCGAAAAAATCCACCATCGAGTTTGAACTTGCGATCTTGGGAATCCGAGGCTAGTATGTCACCTCTAGACCACGGAAATTTTAGCTCAGACTATACTTCCAACCAAATTGAGGTGTTCATGTTTATAGAAGCTGGGACAAGACGTGGTCATTACCAACCTAAAATTTTGCATTATGGGCTACATTTTACACTTGAGTGTATACGTGGTAAGAGTAGCTGGGTGAATTTTCTCACTGCGGCATCCCCAATTTGCTTGATTTGTTTCATTGGCTACTTGGATGTTGCCAATGCTGATGTGTCAGTATCACTGATGACGCAGTCGGGGTAATCCCCGGCAGATTGAATCACATGCAGAGAGGTCTGTATGTCAAACGCCTGGGGACATCAAAATCAATACGAGAAAAGCGTTTCGTGTGAAACAGCTATGTTGAATTCTTGCACGGGTTCCTAGAAGGAGTGTCGGTCGTATCGAGCGCCGGTCGGTGGCATTTACCTGATTAAACGCGCACGTGTAAAGATAATGGATGTTCCAGGAGAGCGGGAATATTTTACTTCGACACCCCAAATTCCTGCACCAGTGGCTGATTCGGATCCAGGTCGATAAGCGTGTGATTTATTGCAATCCCCAGGGAATCTGTGTTCAAAACATGTGATTGTAGGGGGAGGGGCAGTGTTAATATCTGTATGATGCTCCCCTCCCCCCATAACTCTATCTGTGTTAAAGCTTTTCTGAAAAGTTATTAAATACAAACATTGTACCGAGTGAGATAGCTCAGACGGTAGCCACTGTGGGCTGCATTCGGGAGGTCCTGGGGTCAAACTCTACGGGCCGTTTAATCTGACTGCTCTACTTTCAGTTCCCAAAGTAGATACCGAGTTGGTAGGTGAAGATATATTATATATATATATATATATATATATATATATATATTTATTTGATATATTACTTTCCCTGCACGTACTATGAATTGTATTGCATTGCACTCAAAAATGCGATACCAAGATTTCACCGGAAACATGTTTTTGAGACCTCCGGAATCAAAAAGCATTTTTGGAAAAATGTCTGTTTGTGTGTGTGTATCTGTTGGCAACATAGCTCAAAAACAAAAAGTCCATCGAATTCCAAACTTCGTATTTAAGTTCAGTATCTTCCAAGGATATGACACGAAGATTTTCAAGAAAATCCCCCACCTCCAACTACCCATTGCATGGAAAAATTCTCGAAAATGTTGTATTCTCAAACATGGCTCTATAAAGTTTTATTAAAATGTCGTATATTAAAGATACGTAGGTATTTACATGACAAATAAAATGTATATCTTGAATTTTCTGGGAAGAGCCTCTGAAGACATCTTTATTCTGGATGAGTTTTACGGAATGTTTCATAACTGGTAAACCGTAAGAGATAAACAAAAACACACCATAGAGAAACTTTAGAGTTCGGTAAAACACACAATTTATGTTATTACATTTTTTTAATGGTTGGTCGTTATTGAGATATTTCTTGTCATTGCTTTCAGCTATAAAATAGTTATAGTTTGCTTATAACGGGAATATATCAATTCCTGTCCATACGAACAAAGGAACTTCAGTCACGTAGCAACCGCTTTTGACTATCACTTTAACCTAAGGTATTCCGTTATTTCCCTAATTCTTACGTGGAAACAAGTAATAACACGGTTTCTGCTAATTTTTTCTCAATTAGCATTAAGTAAATAGAAGAATAAGCTTTTTAACAATAATTTGTTGTGGAGATGTAGAGAAAGTCATGTGAATGAAACACATCGGATTCTTTAGAGAACAATCGTATATGTCTCATTCGCTAGCGTAAGACCTTGCACCCATGTTATTCAATGTAAGCATTCACACATACACACGCAACGCAGCGCAACACAGCCGTTTTTAAGCTCCAAACTTTATCTTTATATAGCACACACAGAGAAAACATTCTATATTCCTTCTTCTAGGCAATGCTTGCTGTTCTGCAACAAACGATTGCAATGCGAGATTTTACAGTGCCTACTCTAAAATTAAAGACAAAAAGTCTGATGTGTCCCATTAACATGGCTTTCTCTACATCTCTGCAACAAACTACTTACTGTTAAAAGGCTTCTTCTATTTACTTCAGGCTAATTGAAAAAAAAAATAGCAGACATGGTCTTATTACTTACTTCCTTGCAAGTAGAAGAGAAATAAGAGAGTACCATAGGCTAAAGCGATAGTCAAATCTTTAAAACGCTGGTTGCTATGTGATTGAAGTTGCATTGTTTGCATGGCCAGGATTTGACAAATTCCCATATGAGAAAAGCATGAGTATTTTGAAACTTGTCACGTCGTGTCTGTATATGTTTATACTGCCCACATTATTATTACTTAATTAACGTTGATTTTTGTTAGGTGTGGGAAAGACTCTTTCTATATGCCTTCTTTGACCAGTCAGAGTGAAAACCGACAGCATACAGAAATTAAGAATGAGTGCACCGTATTTGATGCAAGACCTCTACAGTTATCACGTACCTGTTTTAGTGGAAGCTGAGTCTCTCGCTGCCCCGCGTCGCTGTCTCAGGGTTTAGTGTCGGTAGAGCAGTTGATTTATCTCAGGGTGGAAACGGGGAAGAATGCAGGTGTGAATACTGGGTTAAGGGTTAAGAATATCAGCAGGATCCTATTTCACTCTGAGGTTTATTCATCGACGAAACATCAAATACTATTGGTGAAGTCACCTTGACGAACAGTAATATTGCACATTTCTCTTAACACTCCTTACATTCATAGAAATACTTTACATATGTAGATAGTTACTGAGTATAACACTCGTTACATTTTAACATTTGTTCAGCAATTTGAAATTTAAGCGAGCAATTCTTACGCAAAGTGACGTGGAGTACTCGTCGGATTGACAGGACAAACTGTATAAATTCTGAAATTGTGTCTCTTTAAATAGCCTAGGAAGCAAGATGTCTGCCCTAATCTTTCTTAATGCTAATTAGCTAACGTTTACTTCCAAACTTATGTTCGGCGTCACCATATCACGTGACTTTATTGTATTTAGATCATGTATTCTTGCATACAAATAGAAATATCCTCCTTGTTAAATATTAGGGATTTTTACCCAGTTAGCACTTGTAACTCTAATGCACGCACATGAAATAAAGAAAACCTACGAATTTCCAAGGTATTTGCAGACAACAGACGGTGTCTTTTGTCATATCCCACTACGTAGTTTTTACAGCTCTGCCCTGGAAAACGTTAACATAGCTAAAGTTAATTTTTTTAAATAGATAGAAGAAAATAAAGTAAATTACTTAAAGAACATATGATTATAATAAACGTATTAGAGATTGTTCATATACCTTTTATATTAGAACAATAAGCATTATAGAGCAGTGAGGTAAAGAATTACCGTCTCAAACTGAAACCAATAACAAGGACATCTTTAACAAAGGTCAAGTCCACGAAATGTACGATATTATACAATATTACATATATATAACGTATGTAACATAAGCTGTGTTTTTTAACGAGCTCTTACGCTTACCAGTTACGCAAAATTAATCCAGAATAAAGATGTCTTAAGAGGCTATTCCCAGAATATTCAAGTTATACATTTTATTTGATATGTAAATATTTTTAATATCCGATATTTTAATGAAAATCGTTAGCCGTTTTTGTTAAAACCTAAATTTTCGAAAATTTGCCCATGTAAAGGGTAGATCTTCTTGTCGCATCCTTGGAAGATACTGAAATTTAGTATTTAAGGGACTTGAGCTATACTGCACACACACACTCACACACACACACACACAAACACACACACCCACACTTACACGGACATTTTTCTAAATATGTTTTATATCCACTGGGTCCCAAAACATATATTTCCGGTGAAATATTGGGTGCGGATTTCTAGATTAGTAAACTACATGTGGAAATCTTCCAAGCCCACCGCAAGTTTCAAATTGAAATACATAACCCACAATGAATTTACTTTTATAAATAAATAAGTTATAAAAATCTGATATGTTCCAATCACATGACTTTTTCTACATCTCTATAACAAACTATTGTTAATAAGCTTATTCTTCTATCTACTATATTCTAGTCGAGGAAAGCACTAGCAGAAACGGTCTTATTGCTTAGTTTCTTATGAGAAGAAGGGAAGTAAGGAAATGCACTGTGCTAAACCAACATTCGGTTGCTTGAAAATGTGGTTGCTATGGGATTGAAATCCGTTTCTTTGAGTGGTCAGGATTTACAAGTTCCCGTAGAAAAAAGTTTTAAGTATTGTAAAACTGAATCTAATAAAAAAGAATATCTCAACAATGGTGAACTCCACGAAAAAATGCATATGACATAAACTGTGTGTATTTAGAATAGCTAAATTTTTTGTGTTGTAAGTTTTTGTGTTTGTCTTACGTTTACCAGTTATACAAAATTCAGAAAAATTCATTCAACATAAACAGGTATTCAGAGGCTATTCACAGAAAATTCAAGATATGCAATTTATTTTTTAGGTAACTATGTTAAATATAAGAGATTTTAAACAAAATCCTTAGAGCCGGTTTTGAGAAAATAAAAAAATATATATATTTTTTTTTTCCATGTAAAGGGTGGTTTGGGTGAAGGATTTTATTGAAAATCTTCGTGTCGCATGCTTGGAAGATAATAAGCTTAAATACCAAGTTTGGTACGTAACGGTCTTTTAATTTTTGAGCTATGCTGTTCACGATCGCACACACGCGCGCGCGCGCACACACACACACACACACACATACACATACACACATACCTTATTTTCTAAATATGATTTTTTTGGACTCAGGGGACCTTAAAACTTAAACTTACGGTTAAATATCGATATCAAATATTTTGCGTGGAGTATAATAGGTGCTTTCTTAACAGCTGACGCTCGGGGCAAAGGTGTCAGCAAAACATTAAAAATATTGCAAGCATGTGTAGTGCAGAAAGTGATGAATCTCTACATTTATTTTGGATTATCACTTTGCGGCTTACGATTTATGAGAGCCAAGAAATCTAGACACAGATGATCCATTAAATGAAAGGCGGAGTTGCGAGGAGACTGCAATAATCTCTTGAAGGAGATGAGAGATGGTGTGGCACGGCCAAATAGAAGAGCAGTAAAGAACAATAAAAATACGCCTGGCATCTTATTTTGCTGAAAATGTAAACGTTTGATGGGGATTCGTGTCTTACCAAGGCCTTCATTGGTGCCTTTCTAACCATTATACTATCCGAGTAAGAAAAGGCAAAACTGTTTGTCCAGCCCTTCATCCCTGAACCCCGGTTGACTTGTATACTTAGTCCACCACGTGAGCGAATTACATTGGCATTAGAAGTGAAGTTTATAGCGCAGAGAAAATATTAATCACCCGGTGAGAGTGCTGGATTATTGTCCAAAATAGAAAGTTCAGGGATTACTAGTTCGCGTCTCAGAACTTCATTTGTGGCAAGTTCTGTTTCATGTTAATGCCCTTTCCTTCGATAACGTGGCGTATCTAATGCGCTTTTAAGAGCATAGCAAACAGGTAGATGACATGGGTGGATTCAGCAAAAACACATCGTGTTATGACAAGTATTCCTAAGCGTATTTATACTTTCTCTGCACGTACTATGGATATAGTGTATAGAGAAGGTATTGTATTGCACCCAAAAATTCCATACCGAGATTTTACTGGAAATACATTATTTAGGACCCCCTGAATAAAAAACATTTTTGGAAAAATGTCTGTATATATGTGTGTTGTGGCCAGAATAGCTCAAACACGAAAAGATCGTTAAATGCCAAACTGGGTATTTAAGTTCATTGTCTTCTAAGGGGAACCCCCCACACCCAACCACCCTTTACATGGAAAAATTTTCGAAAAATGTAATAGTAACTAAAATATATGTCCTGAATTTTCTGTGAATAGTCTCTGAAGAGTTCTTTATTCTGAATGAATTTTACGGAATTTTGAATAACTGGTAAAATGTAAAAGATAGACTAAAACCTACTATACAAATACTGTGGATCTCGTTAAAACACACAATTCATGTCATAAACATTTTTTTTCCTGGAGTTGGCTATTTTAGAGATATTCCTTGTTATTGGTTTTAAATACTTATACGTTTCTCATACAGAAATTTTTCAACTCCTGTCCATACAAACAAAGGAACTTCAATCACATAGCAACCAAATTTTAAAAGATTTCTCGTCTACTTACAAGGAAGCTAGTAATAAGATCCTTTCTGCTAATTTTTTCTCGATTAGCATTAAGTAAATAAAAGAATACGCGTTTTATCAATAATTTATTGCAAAGATATAAAGAAAGTCATGTGAATGTAACACTTTACATTTTTCTTTCTTTGCATTTCCAAAGGTTCGGACACTCGAAATTGAAAGGCAAACTAGCTGAAGCACCCGGCGGTGCTCGAGATCTGATTTGCTCAATAGAGGCATTAAAATGTATATTACTACTTCACAACCATGTCTCCTGTAGATCAATTAATATATTACCACTTTTTGGCTAGTACTACAAAGCTTTAGAAATTTGTCAAAACTATTTTTTCGTCATTAAGGTTCGATGCAATACACGAGTTATACTCAAATACACAAGTACTTCATTTACTTTGACGGCTTTATTGTACTATGTGACAACATGAAAACACTTGTGGTAGGTATTATTTGTAATAATTTCTCATGCATGCAACTAAATGGCCTCTAGCTTGATATATTACGGGTTTTTCGTGGTTATTTACAAAGAATATCTCAGTTGAGAAAAACATCTCAGTTTAAGTAATGTCAATATAACCTTGTTTATGCTTAGTAAATATGATCATACATTCTGTCAAGAAATTACCAGACAGTGATCATTTAAAACTCCTGTTTAAAAGGGGATTCAAAATTATTATTGTCGCTAAGTTGGTACAACTTTCTTCTATACCCACGCGGAGTTTGATCGTCATTTGTCACCTAGTTTGTTTACAGTACGCCATTTTATTAGTTCGTCTCAAAGGTGATTTACATTGGATACAAATATTGAACAAAGAATCTGTCTCAACTTTTTCATAGCAAATGGTATTTCGTGTGCTGAATCGCTGAAAATGTTACAAAGGCTTACGGTAAATCGACTTTATCAAAAACACGTGTATACGAGTGCTACAGTGCATTCAGAAGTGGTCAAAATGTGGTGGAAGATTTGCCTCGCTCTGGTCGGCCATCAACGGTTTCAACTGAACTGAACATAGCTAAAGTGAAGAGAATGGTGTCTGAAAATCGTCATTTAGGTCTGAGAGAGATTGCCGCTGAACTTTCTGTGTCTCACGAATCGATTCGTACCATTCTAAACGATTGTTTGGGCATGACACGCGTTGCAGCTCGGTTAGTTCCGAAAGACTTGAATTTTCTACAAAAACTCAATCGCGTAAGGATTGCTGAAGACATGCTAGAACGAGCCAGTTCCGATCCCACATTCATGAAACGCATTGTAACTGGTGATGAGACGTGGGTTTACGAGTTTGACACTCAAGCCAGTCAACAAGCTTCCGAATGGCTCCTTCCAACTGAACCGAAACCTAAAAGGGCACGTCAAACTCGATCAAAACTGAAGGTCATGTTGACAGTTTTTTCCGATAGTTCTTGCCAGAAGGTCATATGGTAAATAAAACTATTATCTGAGTGTTATGCGGCGTTTGAGAAAACAAATACGGCGAAAAAGACCAGATTTGTGGAACGACAACTCATGGATTCTGCACTACGATAACGCACCAGCTCACAATGCTATTATTGTGAACGAATTTCTGGCCAAAAACTCAACAAATTTCATGGAACAACCACCATATTCACCTGATCTGGCTCCTGCTGATTTCTTTCTCTTTTCAAAACTCAAGTTACCACTTCGAGGGACCTGTTTACAGTCGATAGAAGACATAAAGGAAAATTCGCGGCGACAATTGACATCGATTCTTAAAAGTGCTTACAAAAAATGTTTTGATGATTGGATTATTCGTTGGCATAGATGTATAATTTCAGAGGGAGCCTACTTTGAAAGCGATAAAATAAAACTGAATGAATAATTCACTTTTTGTGTTATATTGACCAATTCCCGAAGCTTTCTTGATACAGTAGTAGAAATACTATTAGAAGGTATAGAAGACGAAGCAAAAGAAAGGAAGAAATCTGATGTCCTGCATTAACTTTCTCTAGTTATTCCAAATATAAATTATCCTTACAAAAGATGATTCTTTTATCTACGTCATGATAATCCAGATAAACATTATCAGAATTGGTGTATTATTACTTGCTTCATTGACAGCAGAACGGAAATAACGAAATACAGTATGCTAAAACATTAGTCAAATCTTTTAAAAGGTGTGAAACAAATATGGATGGGTTTGTTTTGCATGGTGCCATTTGATAATAATTTAGGTAGCTTAAAACTGAAACCATTAACAATGAATACCTTAATAATAAATAAAAAAAATAAAAAAAAAAAACTCTACCAAAAAACGTTTGTATGACATAAATGATGTCTTTTAACGAGATCTACAATTTTTATTTATTAAGTTTTGTACATCACTTACGGTTTATTTGTTATGCAGAATTCTGCAAAATTCTTCCAAATAAAGAGCTCTTTGGAGGTTATTCCCAGAAACTTCAAGATATAAGTTCTATTTTTTATGTAAATAGTTTTCAAATATGGTATATTAATCAAAATCAGTCACCTTTCGTGGTGTAATGGTTACCATGCTAACTTCAAATAACCAAGGTCATGAGATTAAAACCGGCGGATGTCGATGGATTCTTACGGGGGCGTAAAAGTCCCTTTCTTTGGAAGGGAAGTAAAGCAGTTGGTCCCATGTCCTAGATTTACAGAATGGAAAAGAAGCTCAAGACTGATAGAGAGGCGTCTGAGGAAAATTAAGCGCTCTTTCACGCCCAGTATAGAATGAGACGCTGAGAACCACAGCAGCTAAAGAGCGTCCATAAATAAAACTTCATTTCATTTTAATCAAAATTATTAAGAGTCATCTTTGAGAAAAAAAAAATTAAAAAAAAAAAAATTCAGCGTAGTTTGTGGTGTGGGGATTTTGTTCAAAATCTTCGTATTGTACCCTGGAAGATATTTATCATAAATACCTAGTTTGGTAGTTAACGGTCTTTTCGTTTTTTAACTACGCTGTCCATAGACAGATAGAAACACACGTACACACACACATATAAACACACACATACATTTTTCTAAAAATGCGCTTTTCGGACCCAGGGGACGTATATTAAAAAGTCTGATGTGTTCCATTCACATGACTTTCTCTACATTTCGGCAACAAATTAATTGTTAAAAAGCTCATGCTTCAATTACCTTCATGCTAATCGAGAAAAAAATAGCAGAAATAGTCTAATTACTTGCTTCCTTGTAAGTAGAAGCGAAATAAGGGAGTACCATAGGTTAAGGTGATACTCAAAAGCCGGTTGGTAGGTGACTGAAACTCCTTTGTTTGTATCGACACGAGTTGACAAATTCCTATATGAGAAAAGTACAAGTTCTTCAAGGCTGAAACTAAAAACAAGGAATATCTCAAAAACGATCAATTCCACAAACAAAAAATTACAGAACATAAATTGTGTGTTTTAACGTGCTCTCCTTTTTTGTGTGGTAGGTTTTTGTCCATCTGTTACGGTTTAGCAGTTATGCAAACTTTCATAAAATTCATCCAGAATAAAGTAGTCTTCAGAAGATATTCCCAGAAAATTCAAGATATACTATTATTTGTTAGGAAAGTATCTTTAATATACGATATTGCCATTTTTAGGATAATCAAAATTTTCGAAAAAAGCTCGATGTAAAGAGTAGTTTGGGGTGGGGGATTTTTTCTCAAAATATTCGTGTCGCATCCCTGTAAGATACTAAACTTAAATACCAAGTTTGGTGTTTTACCGACTTTTCGTTTTTGAGTTATCGTGTTAACAGACACACTGACACACACACGCGTCTTTGTGTGAATTTTTTTTTTTTTTTTGGATACAGGGAGCCCTAAAACATATATTTCCAGTGAAATCTCGGTATCGAATTTTTTTGGTGGAGTGCAATACCTTCTCTATAAACTATGTACATAGTACGTGTAGAGTAAGTAAAACACATTTGTGGTGAAATCTACATCAAAGTTTTGGGCGAAATGCAATATCTCCTCTAGCTACATTGTGAGTGCATACATGCTGGAGAAAGTAGCTGAGTAATAACGATAATGGATAGAAAAACACGGATGAATATACCACGGATTTTTTTTTTTTTTTCCGCAGAAGACTGCTATAAAATGTACACCCTGATTCCCTAAGTAAACATACGAGCCGCTTTGTTTCGCCCTGAAAATTTCTCGCTGTTATGAACTTTGTAAATAAATCTCTTTAAAGCAATATTAATTTGCATACAAATGGCATGATATTTGATTTGATTTCACTTTACAGTAATTTATTGTTCTGCTGTATTCTGTTCTTGCACATAAGAGAGGCTGAAACCTCAGGTAATTCCCCAAGAGGAGAGGGTGGGAAGCAGTTATTGTTACGTCCCCCCTCCTTGTTACCAATTCCGCAATTTCTGGGAAGTCTGTTCTGCTCTAAGCACGTTGGCACAATATGCGCTTGGAGGTATTTCATAGTGGTCCAGATATACAGGCTGATTCACAATACTACCAACGGTGCTGTGCAAACAATGTGTTGCATTCCCATAACTTTTACTACCTATTCTGCAACTAACCATTCCTATAAAAACTTAATCTTGTAGCTACTTCGTGCTAATTGAGATAAAAATTACCATACGTAATAAAAGTAAAAACCGAATAATGTAGAATAGGTGTGTAAACGATGTCAGCGAAGTTTATTTGGTATTCCAGTTACAGGTAGAGAAACTCATAGCTGTATGGTTAATAATGCTCCATGCACAATGAGATGTAAACGCAAGACTTTGCACTCATGTTATTCAATGTAAGCATTTACATAGAAACACGCAATACGTTATGTAATGAAACGACAGAGTTTGCAAACTCCAAACTTTATTTTTGCGTTGTGTACACCGAGAAAGAATATCTTCCTCTATGTATTGCCTGCTGTTCAACAATAGACGATTGCAAGGTGATATTTTTACAGCACCTGTTGCACATCAAAGACAATAAAAATACACCAGGCGCTGTGAGTTTTCTGCAAATGCGAACATTTGACGGGGACTCGGTTCTTACCACGGTTTTCATTGGTGCCATTTTGGTACAACATACCACGCGAGTAAGAAAGGGCATCCACCACTTAATTCCTCAACCCTGCTCGACGCTTTCTCAGAACTGCTTGACGTGTATAAGCATAGTGTTAATTTAGTCGACCACTTGCGCGAATTACCTTCGCATTAGGACTTAGTATGTAGCACAGAAAAAATATTAATCTAATTTTGTAACACCCGGTGAGAGAGTTTGAGTATTGTCCAAACAAAGAGTTTGGGGATCACTCTGAACTTCATTTGTCGCAAGTTACGTTTGATGTCTATCCGCTTATCTTCGGTAAAGAGGCCTGTCGAGCACGCTTTTAAGAGCACAGTAAACAGGTGAAAGGCTAATGTGCATTCAGCGAAAATATCCGTTTTACATAAGTATTTCTAATTGTATTTTTAATTCCTTTGTGTTTAATACACTTGCTTTTCTATTTGGCCGTACCGCGCCATCTCTCATCTGTAATTTGCAGATCTAGAAACCCCGAGCTAACTTCTTGTGTTACGCTTACGTTTGCATTGTGAATGTCTTCCCTCGCGCTTGTATCTCTTTGTGAATGTAGCTTAAGTTTAGGAAAACAGAATCGCTAAACGCTTAAACCTAAGAAGCGGAAAATAAATACGAAAGTTTTGTTGAAATTGGCGCTTAGTTTGAATGATCTCCAAATTTGTCTAAGATATAATGCACATAAAATAGGTTTTTCAAAAAACTCTGAACATAGAGCTGTTAAATATTTACTTTCTCTATATTATACACGTAGTTTATAGAGAAGGTTATACGTTTTGGATTCCTCTGTATCCCCCCCAAAATTGGAAAAAGGTTCGTGTGTGTCCGAACACGATAACTCAAAAAGTCGTAAAATACCAAATCTAGTATTTAAGTTAAGTATCTTCCATGGATAGAACACGAAAATTCTGAGAAAATTTTCCCCACCCCAACCTACTATTTACATGGAAAAACGTTGGAAAACTTTGATTTTTTCAAAAATGGCTAACAATTTTTATTAAAATATCGTATATTAAGGATATTTACATGACAAAATTAAAATTTCTAAAGAGCTCTTTCTATATTCTGGATGAATTTTGCTGAATTTTGCTTAACTGGTTAACAAAAACTTACAACACATAAAATGTATATTCCCTTAAAACACGCAATTTATGGCATATACTTTTTTTTCGTGGATTGACCATTTATGATATATTCCTCATATGTTTCTGATTTAATATACTTAAACGTTTCTCACACGGAAAGTTGTAAAGTCCTTGCCATGCATAGAAACGGATTTCATACACGTGACGACCAACTTTTAAAAAATAGTGTATTCCCTTGTTTTCCTCCTACTTATATGGAAGCAAATAACTAAGACAATTTCTGCTAATGTTTATCTTGATTATCATAAAATAGATACAAAACATGCATTTTAACATTCATTTGTTACAGCGATGTAGAAAAAGTCATATGAATAGAACATATAAGATTTTTAAAACGCTACAGCAGGCGTCACCAACTCACCTGATTTTGTGTCGCACTAAATAAACTTGTTTCGGTGGTAAACAAATGCCGGCAGGAATTGCTTCTCTTCTTTGAAAAGTGTGTCATATACAGTTATAACACTGCAATAGAAAGCAATCCAACATGTAAGATATCATCTCCTCTGTTTATGCCTGCTTAGGGAATCTTTGTTATTCATAGAAATTGGCGGAATAAGTGTTTAGTATGATGCAAAGAAAACTCCATTTGCAGCATCATTAAGCAATCCATGCAAGTGAGTGCGACTGTTACCATGGAGAAGAAACTTTCTTTCAAATTGTATTCGATACCTATTAATTATCAAGATGCATGTTCATATTGCAATACATGTCTTCAATTACTTAAAATTTAATTCAGTGCTGCACAACAATTAACCGATTCTTCGACGCGTAGACAGTTGATGGCTCTCTCATGTCACTGCTCTCACGCCATTGCGCGCTAACACTCCAATCGCGCTCACGAAATTGGTTTGCAACTGTTACTTATATAGCTACGAATGACGTCACAGAAGCTATTCGGAGCTAGTGGAAGATTCTGACATGTTCTAATTGATGTCTCCCCACGCCCCTACACGCATAGCTGCGCAGACTAGATAAAGTGTCGCAATATGAAGAAGTGTGGTGGAGGGCAAGAGACTCCCTAGATCGTGCGCAATACATTGGTTGTAATGGGAAAACAGTGAAATTTAAAACAGCTATAATTACGTCATAAGGATACCTGTGTAGGAAATAACTGCGACATGATCTTTATGGTCGTTAGCATCTATGCACAGGAATTAGACCTTGAATGTCCTGTTGGAGGTTGAATAAAATCACTTCATTGGCTAGACGGAATTTCATCACAGAAGTTAATATTATCATTGAACTTGAATATCGCATATCTGCATTTAGAGTGTTTTACGAGCACGATGAAAGCATCACAGAGAGCATAAGTCAGGCTTACTTCCGTTTTCGCAGTTTCTTCTCAGTGATTCCATGTATACTTTCTGCTTTTTACTTCATTGCACAAAGTCGTCAACAAGAATTATAAAGAGGGTTTGTTAAGACTGTCTCTGCAGTAAAGTGGTCTAAATTCTGAATTAAAAATTAAAAATATGCTGGGTTTGATTCTAGGCTGATGAAGCTATTCTCATTCACCACCCTCAAGAGCCTGGAAATATGAATGCGATATTGAATGTGTGTTAAGTTAATCGAGATGTAGAGTTTTAATGTACACCTCAACAATTTAAGCAATCGTTATAGAAGGTCAAAGTTGTAATACGATGATATTACCTAAGGCGATATGTAAATAGATAAAAATAAACAAATAAAATGATTTAGCAGAAATAAAAACATATGCGATACTGGATTTTGCAGCGGAGATTTTGATGCGTTGTTTGTGGTTCACGTTGCGAGCCATATGCGGGAGTATTTTAGTTTGCTGATTTTACGCCTCCCTTTGGGTGCTTGTGTGCAGCGTAACTAAGTATCACTTCCAATCTGTACCTGGTACTGAAGTTCTTCTGGGATGGTTTGCCACGGCGTTGCTCAGTCTTGCACGAACATTGACTCTCCCAGGCGTGAATATGGCTAGTGGGAAGAGTTGTAGGAGTGGTCTTGTAATTGTTAAGAAAACACTTGTAACATTTTACTGCTGTTTATTCTAAAGGAGTTTTGAAGACAAGCACCTGGTTATACACTTTTATACTGCTGACTGATGCTCTTTAACAATTACTCACAAGCACTTTCAATTACACTGTTTTAGTTCAATACTTGGCACAATTCACTTTCACGTAATCACGAGCGACTGTTAAATAGGTGAGCGACGTTACTTTACTTCACATACAGTTTCTTATTATAATAAACTTACTTCGCGGACAGTGTTAATTCTTAACATGTGACGACATTACCTCTCTCACGGGTGAATTCTTAACAAACGACCTTGCCTCACACGGGCGAATTCTTAACATGCGACGACGTTACCTCTCTCACGGGTGAATTCTTAGCAAACGACCTTGCCTCACACGGGTGAATTCTTAACAAACGACCTTGCCTCACACGGGCGAATTCTTAACATGCGACGACGTTACCTCTCTTATGGGTGAATTCTTAACAAACGACCTTGCCTCACACGGGCGAATTCTTAACATGCGACGACGTTACCTCTCTCGCGGGTGAATTCTTAGCAAACGACCTCGATGTGCCAAACCTTTTTTTTTTTATTTAGGACATATAATTTTAGAACTGCCTTCTAATGCTAATAAAACATGTACAAAGTAGTTATTACTTATAAGAATGAAATTAGCGTTCTCGTACTTTTGTCAGATAAGAAGGGAAACTAAATACTCAAGGAACTGTGTCAGGATTTAGCATCACATTGCCTTTACTCTCATGGAAACAATTTTTCGCAAAATTTTCTGAGTAGAGCCTGTGATATTTCGATGGCACAAATTTCTTAGGTCTCGGAGCAGCTGACGACTCACTAAAAAGTCTAGTTTATGTATAATGAACCTAAAATTATCATTCCCTTGGTGACCGAGGAAACCCACGAAAATAAATCGGAATGAATTTGGAACACAAATGTTACAATTTAGTTTTACTGATGGAAAGTGATCTCGCAATCATTTTTCCTGTGGTTGGTACAGCTATGCAGCATAAAGGTGCACCATGTTAATTATTAAACCCTAATACTCCTAAACTAACTCACTCTTAAAGCCTTTTAAGCGTACTGAACATACGGCAAAAAGCACGTTTGCTCTTCACCTATTTATGCGCGAGAGGTTTCAATTAGCGACATCACACCAGCGCCAGCGGTGAGTCTAGGAAATATAATTCTAAGGTCTTTGTGTCTCACATCCCAAGGCTTCCGGCTACCGGAGCGTCGCTTCGTGTTCTACTGCCTTCCAAGACATTCCAGCCCCACCAACCCACATATCAAGGCAAACGTGAGAACGGCTGCACATGGCACTGTCACAATAATCACTGCTATAAATGCGCAAGGTTTTCGTTGCAAAGTCTCATAATGTTGGCGTTACAATGCGATTACAATGGTAGTAACCAAGTTTAGAGCTTGTTGTTCTATTACGTTAACACTATAATTTTTTACAATTATTTATGTTAAAACTACCAACTACTACCAAACCCATGAAAATACACATATTGTGACAAAGGAAAACGTCAGTTTCTTTTAAGTTCACTTTATTAGTCATTAGTGCACTACTCGTAACATAACACTTCCACTTTTGACACTCAAATTAACATTCGCTGACTTTTTAGATCATTTCATTTCGTCCCCGTCTATAGTATGTAACCAGCCTCCAAAACTTCCAGTCTTAGAAATTACGAGAACATTACGTTTTGTCTATTTAGAAAGAGATTATTCTGGGAAAAGAATGTTCTGGGACTGGGTGAAAGGTGGTCCTAAATGTCTTGCAGGAATGCACCAAAGTTCTTTGTTTGTTCGGCTATTGTGCCCGTTCGCTCTATTGTTAGGGCTGCAATCCCTTCGGAGTCGCCCAGGCTAACGCGCCGATGTTACACTGTTAATTGCTCAGCGCTGTTCGTCCCGTATAGCGTTGTCCTAGCGGACTAGACAATCTTAGCACACTACCAGCATGTTTCCTACTTTTTGAAACTCTTCCAAATGGTACGGTCCTGGCCATGGTTGTCGGAATCTCGCCTTCGAGCTCTTGGTCGGGGTTTGGTGATACGACACGTGAACTCCCTGCTGGGAAACTTGTAAGTCGTAGCATTTCCCCCTGTGTTGACGAACTGGACCTTTAGCGAGATCTCTTGACAGATGTTCCACTATTCGCGCCCTCACAATCACTGCACCTCCTAGCACGATCACTTCAGGATCAGTCTCAGGACTTCAAGATCTCCGTTGGCACTCCGAAGCACCGAGTCGTATGAGCCTTCTGCTGTCGTATCATGGCTCCTGAGTGTGGAGTTCCAATATCACATCCTCAGTCATCCACTCGCAGCCTTATTACGTTCAGTTCAAGGGTTAACTCTAGCAAAACCTCCACTGGCAAGGTTTCACACGATGCCGTCAGTATTCAATTCCCAGTCTTTACTTTCTCTACACGTACTATGTACATAGTGTATGGAGAAGGTATTTTATTCCACCCAAAAATTCGATACCAAGATTTTATTGGAAATACATGTTTTGGGCACCCTGAATCAAAAAAGCATTTTTGGAAAAAGATCCGCACTCGCGCGTGTGTGTATCTGTGGAAAGCATAGCTCCAAAATAAAAAGACGGTTAAATACCAGACTTGGTATTTAAGTTTGGTATCTTCCATGGATGCGGCACGAAGATTTTCAAGAAAATCCCCCACCCCCAACTACCCCTTGTATGCAACTTTGTTAGAAAATTTTGATTTTCTCAAAAATGGCTCTAACAATTTTGATTAAAATGTCATATTAGAGATATTTGCCTGACAAATAAAATGTATATCTTGAATTTTCTGGGGATAATCTCTGAAGACTACTTTATTTTGGATGAATTTTATGGAATTTTGCATAACTACTAAACCGTAAGAGATGGACAAATCTTACCAAAAAAGTTTTGAGCACATCAAAACAACACAATTTATGCCATATACACTTTTTTTCGTGGAGTTGGTCGCTTTTGAGATGTCCCTTGTCTTTATTTTCAGCTTTGAGAAACTAATACTTTTTCCCATACAAGAATTTGTCAACTCCTGTCCATATAAACAAAGGAACTTCAGTCACATAGCAACCAACTGTAGACTAATACTTTAAGTATGGTACTCCTTTATTTCGCTTCTGCTTACAAGGAAGCAAGTAATAAGACTATTTCTGCTATTTTTTCTCGATTAATATGTAATAAAAAGAAGCATAAGTTTCTAGCAATAATTTGTTGCATAGATATAGAGAAAGTCATGTGAATGGAACACATCACATTTATTTTTATTCAGGGGCACCCAAAACATGTATTACCGGTGAAATCTCGGTGTCTATTTCTTGGATGCACTACAATACCTTCTCTATACACTATGTGCATAGTACGTGTAGAGAAAGTAAAAAAAACAGGTCCACGTGTATATCTGTCTGTCTCTTTGGGCAGCATAGCTCAAAAACGATAAGTCCGTTTAACACCAAACTTGGTAGTTAAGTTCAGGATCTTCCAAAGATGCGCTAGCAAGATTTTCAAGAAAATATCCCACCTCCAACTATTCTTTACATGGAACATTATTCGAACATTTTGATTTCTCAAAAATGGCTTTAACGATTTTTATTAAAAAGTAATATGTTGAAGATACTTTCCTGACAAACGAAATGGATATCTTGAATATTATAGGAATAGCTTCGGAGGACTACTTCGAGAGTGACATGTATAACTTTTGTATAAAACATAAGAGATAGACAAAAACTTGTTACGCAGAAAATGCAGACCTCGTTAAGACACACAATTTTTGAGATATTCCAAATTATTGTTTTCAGTTTTAAGCTACTTAAAATTTTCTCAAACGCCTTTTTATACGCCTTTTTTTTTTTGTTTTTTTGTTTTTTGTTTTTTTGTTTTTTGTTTTTTTGTTTAGCAGGCAAAGAAAGCTGATTTTCAATTGTTTCACATAGTAAAGTTTTTAAAGAGTTTAATATCGCTTTAGCCTAGTGCATTTCCTTATTTCTCTTACAAAGAAGCAAGTAATAAGATTAATTCTGGTAATTTTATCTTGATTAGCATGATCTAGATAAAGAAAGAAAAGTTGATAGCGAAATAGCTAGCGAAAGTCACTGAAGTGAATGGAACACATCAGTTTTATTAATATGTAGAATTCACATCATTTTAGAAAAAACAAATTTTGTTTTTTATTTTTTCATAATTTTTGGTGAAATTTCACAGATAATTCACTTTAACCTATGAAAGTAAACGCATAATGTTGCATCTAGCCTAAACACTGAAGCATTTGACTGTACCTGCTTATCGCACAGCAGTCGATTGGCAAGAATATCGAGCAAATTACCCTCTTTGCTCTATTAAAAGCGCAATCAGTTGGTGACTCCTAGTCGCCCTCCGTGGTGTAGTGGTTACCACATTCCCAAGATTGGGTTCAAACCTGGCGGAGGGCGATGGATTTTTTTCGGGCGTAAAAATCCTTAACATGGCTTCCTTTGGAAGTGAAGTAAAGTCTTGGTCTAGTGTTGTAGATTTACGGTACGTGAGAGAACCTTAAGCCTGATAAAAATTAAGTTGTCTTTCTCGCCCTTATATAGAATGGGACGCTGAGAACCCAGTAGTTAAAGAGCGTCCATAAATAAAACTCCATTTCCATATGTGACCCCTGCCTTACAGAATGGTGGTAGGGCGAGGAATGTCTTAATGCAGGTCGATACGTCTAATAACAGAGTTAGTGCTCATAAAAGTGCATGTTAATATCACTCAGAAGAACCTCGTTCCTATTAAACTACCTCTCTCGTATGAAACGTCAAAATCAGCTGTCATACAATACAGCTGTGTTGGTATTCGTTAATTTGATAAAATATTAGCATCGGCGCGTATTTTCGAATTCCCGCTGAGCCGTACAGCTGTCCAGGTAAATGGGGAAAAAGGGTTCAACCCTTCCCAGTCCCGGAATAAAGCCGGAGCCAATTACCGGAGTGACAGACGAACGGCGTTAAAATGAGATGAACCAATCCGATCATGCCGGCATTAGGTAAAAATGCATGAGGGCTTGGCAATAATTAAAATGCGTTTTATGTCCGTCCGTTTTCCCATTTTCCACCTGTAACGCTCGCTTGCACTGGACAGCTCTGACAATGTTGAAATCCAAAGGGGCTCGACGATTAGAGAAAAGCTTCCGTAATGCTGCCATCGACCGTTTGGGCAAACTGGCCCCCTATTCCATTTCCGTATCTAACGCACGGTGTTATCGCCGTCACAGCCGTTCTAATCTAATCAGTACGTACCAAAGAGTTCAGCTGTATAACTAATGTTTAACAGCAACCTAACTCACGCTTATCGAGAAATACGGTTTTGTTATGAAGCGACGTATGATCGACAATGCGTTGAATCGTCAAAAGAGATTTGTCATACAGTGGATACCAGCTCATAGTGGTATTGCTGGAAACGAGGCAATGGATAAACTTGGAACAAATTTGATGTTTCATTCGCATGACATCTCTGCAACAACTTGTTATTAAAATCTTATGCTTCTATTAACTGCATGCTAATTGAGAAAAATTTAACATAAATAGCCTTATTACTTGCTTCCATTTAAGTAGAAGGGAAATAAGGGAGTACCATAGGCTAAAGTGATAATCAACAGCTGATTGCTATGTGATTAAAGCTTCTTTGTGCGTACGGACAGGAGTTGACAAATTACCGTATGAGAAGAGTATAAGTATTTTAAAGCTGAAACTAATAACAAGGAATATCTCAAAAACATCAACTCCACGATAAAAATGTATATAACACAATTGTGTTTTAACGGGCTCTGCATTTCCTAATGAGTAAGTTTTTTCTTTCTCTTATGGTTTAACAGTTATGCAAAATTCCGTAAATCATCCACAATAAAGATGTCTTCAGAGGATGTTCCTAGAGATTCAAGATAAATATTTAATTTGTCAGATAAATATCTTTAATATACAATATTTTAATGAAAATCGTTATAGCCATGTTTGAGAAAATCAGAATTTTCAAAAGTTTGTCCATGTAAAGCGTAGTTGAGGGGGGGGGGGGAATTTTCTTGAAAATCTTTGTGTTGCATCCTCGGAATATACTGAACTAAAATACCAGCTTTTCTTTTTTGAGTTATATTGCACACACACACACACACACACACACACACACACACACGGATATGTTTCTCAAAAGGCTATTTTGTAATAAGGAGGTCTCAAAACATATATTTTGGATGAAATGACAATATCTAATTTTCGGTTAATATACAATACTTTCTCTGTGCATTATGTTCATAGTAAAAAGCAGACCCAAATCGTATTACCACCAAGGAAAGACCAAGAAATTAATTACCAACTCTAAAATAAAAAGTAGGCAAATGGACCTGCTTGCTGAGCGAATAAAGAACCATCAATGAAAGGATTAGATAAAGGCCAAATTACCCGACTGGTTGCGAAGTTGTGGCTAATTTTCGAATGCCTAGGGACATGGTTGTTTGGCCAGCCACCTCTCGCTACCGTTCCTGCCTACTATGTTAAGCCCACTGACCATCGTCACCACTGTTCTGCTCTGTCATCAACTAAGATCACCGATCGCTATTGGGAGACTAGACAGAAGTTGATGATTCAACTACCACCAACCTGTATTTCATTATTTTATTGTTAGTGTTTGTTTTATCTGAAGTTGTGTTGTTATTCGTGGCCAAAGAACTACATATTTAAGTGACTCTGCATGAATAATAAAATAAAAAAATATCAACAATACGCAAGATAGCAACAACACACTCGGGGCCGTACAATCTCGGGACACTGCCATTATTGGTATGTTGGCGTGTTTGTAGGCAGTGTTTCGCTTTGTAGCCGAGCTAATAATACCCAAAGAATCTGATGTGTTCCATTCATATGTCTTTCTCTGGCTGCTCCGCAAACAAACTTTTGTTCAAAGATTAATATTTTATCTACATCATACTAATCAAGATAAATAAGCAGAATTAGTCTTATTACTTGCTTCCTTGTAGCCAGAAGAGAAATAAGGGAATCCGCAGTTTAAAGTGATAGTCAAGTTCTTTAAAAGCCGGTCGCTATATGAAACAATTAAAAAGTGCATCTCTTCTCGTACTGGAACACATCTTTCTTCTCGTTTCACGCAAAAAGTTAAGTGGCTTGAAATTGAAACCAATAATCCAGAGTAGCTCTAAAACGGTTAACTGTACCAAAAAAATGTTGACCACATTAATGTGATCTACATTTTTTGTGCACTAAGATTTTGCCTATCTCCTTGGTTTGCCAGTTATAAAAAAGTCGTCCAAAATGAAGAGATCTTTAGAGGATATACCCAGAAAATTTAAGATATACGTTTCGTTTGTCATAAAAGTATTCTAAACATGAAGTATTTTAACCAAAATAGCTAGAGCCATTTTTGAGAAATTCAGAAACGTTTAAAAATGTTCCATAAAAGGATAATAGGCATGGGGGCGGATTTTCTTGAAAATCTTTGTGTTGGTTCCTTGAAGGAAACTAAACTTAAATAACAACTTTTCGTTTTTGAGCTGTGTTATCCACAGACACCCACAAGAACATGTTTCTAAAAAGGCTGTTTTGGAATAAGGAGGTCTCAAAACATGTATTTCCGGTGAAATCTCAGTATCGAATTTTTAGTGCAATACAATACCTTTTCTTTACTTCATGTGTATACCTCGAGTGGAGAAAGTAAAATTCACTTTACATAGAAAAATATTTAACCATTTTGATTTTGGAAAATGACTAACGATATTGATTAAAATACCGTTAATTAAAAATATTTACATGACAATTAAAATGTATGTCTTGCATTTTCCGGGAATAGCCTCTGACGTCCTCTTCATTCTATATGATTTTTGCATAACTGGTAAATTGTAAGATAGAAAAAAGAAATTCTCATATGTTACGTTCACATGACTTTTTCTATATCTCTGTAACAAAGTATTCCTAAAACGCTTATTTTATATCTACTTCATGCTAATGAATAGCAGTATTTAGATGACTTTTCGTTTTAGAGCTGTGCTCTGCACTGGCACCCATACAAACTGATACACGTGAATATTTTTTTAAAAATGATTTTTTCGAGGGATCTCGAAACATATATTACCGGTGACATCTCGGTATCAAATTTTGGGTAAAATCTATACTACCTTTCTACACTATGTACAAGTACGTGTAGAGAAAGTAAAAATCGGACGTGTTCCATTCAAATAAATTAATTTAGCTGTTCCAAATGTAAACTTTTGTTACAAAAGCTTATTCTTCTATCTGCTTCATGCTAATCGAGGTAAAGAATAGCAGAAAATACCTTATTACTTGCTTCCTTATAAATACAAGGGTATTAAGGGAATAAATTAGGCTAAAGCCATTGTCAAATCCTTTAAAAGCCCATCGCTTTGTGAAGTCCCGTTTGAAAAATAGTTGTATCCAATAACATGGGATATCTCGGAAACGATCAATTCTACAAAAATGAAATGGTGTTTTATTTATGAACGCTTTTTAACTACTGTGCTTTTCAGCATTCCATTCTATATTGTGTTAATTTTGCACAAAGGCCTCTCTAGCAGTTTTTTTTATTTTCTTCCGTGTATGATTTCTGTATGATTACAGGTTTTACTGTTCCTTTACAAAAACATATACACATTGCACAAACATATAACAGCCATGCCCAAGGCGGAACTCAAACCTACGATCCCATGTCCACGAAGCACCAAAGCCTTAGCGAGCGTGGCCATTGGGACCGGCAAACTTTTTTCGAAAATTTTGATTTTCTAAAGAAATGCTTGAGGTTCTTTTACGTGCCGTAAAAGACACACAGACACATACTGAATTTTTGGATACAGGGGACTCTAAAATGTGTATTTCTGGTGAATTCGCGGTGGAGTGCAAAACCTTCTTTGCTTACCTCTTTAAAGAGCACACACACACACACACACACACACACACACACACACACACACACACACACACACACACACACACACACACACACACACACACACACACACACACACACACACACACATATATATATATTTTTTTTTTTTGTGACATATGCTATTTCCGAAAATCTCCGTTATTAATTGTTCAAAACTTTGTCATTTTTTAAAACTTCTCGTTTTCTATTTGTATCTCGTCATTCTAGGAAAAAAATATGGAATTTTCATGCCACTATGTAGATTGCAGTTGTTGAACATTTGACTAACGCACTTTTCCTTGTATCTGTAATGGTATGTGTAATATAGCTATTTCTACAAAGGTTTATCCGGACTAAAGTGAAGTATATAAAAAAAAATCTGACGCGTTCAGTTCACATGTCTTTCTCTACATCTCCGTAAAAAAAGTATTGGTGAAAAGCTTATTCTATCTGCTTCATGCTAATCGAGATAAAATTAGTAGAAATGGCGTTATTACTTACTTGAAATTGGTGAAATGATGCTCAAATGATCTAGGGATCCATGGAGCTTAAAGTTACTCGACATTCGTCTTCTCAGGATAAGGAAAACCCCCGAAAAAAACCTTAGCCAGGTAACTCAGCCTAAGCGATCTGTTGAATATGAGGCAGACTCGCTACCACTCTACACAGGCTGGTTAGTTAGGTTTTGTCTGTTACGGTTTATCATTTATGAAAAATTCAGCAATGTTCATCCAGAATAAAGAGGTCTTCTGAATCTGTTCTAAAAAATTCACCATATAAATTTTATTTGCCATGCAAATGTCTTTAATGTACGGTATTTTAATCAAAATCGTCTCGGCCATTTTTTTAGGAAATCTAAATTTTACAAATTTTTACTTTCTCTACACGTACAATGTACAGATTGTATAGAGAAAGTATTGCACTCCACCAAAAAATTCGATACCGAGATTTCACTGGAAATATGTTTTTTAGGGTCCCCTGTATCCAAAAATAGTATCTTAAGGAACGGGGCAGTGTGTGTGTGTGTGTGTGTGTGTGTGTGTGTGTGTGTGTGTGTGTGTCCGTGTGTCTCTGAATACGATAACTCAAAAACGAAAAGTCGCTAAAATACCAAACTTTGTATTTAAGTTCAGTATCCTTCAGGAATGTGACGCGAAGAATTTGAGAAAATTCCCCCAACCCCAAACTACCCTTTATAGGGAACTTTTTTTGAAACTTTTGATTTTCTAAAGAATGGCTCCACCGATTTTGATTAAAATATCTTGTATTAAAGATATTTACTTGAAAAATAAAATATATATTTTGAATTTTCTGGGAATAGCCTCTGAAGACTACTTTACTCTGAGTGAATTTTACGGAATTTTGCATAACTGCTAAACCGTAAGAAATGGACAAAACTTACGACACAAAACATGTAGAGCACATTAAAACACGCAATTTATGTTACACACATTTTTTTCGTGGAACTGATCGTTTTTGAGATATTCCTTGTTTATTGTTTTAGCTTTGAAAAACAAACTTTTCTCATACAGGAATTTGTTAACTCCTGTTCATACAAACAAAGGAACTTCATTCACATAGCAACCAGCTTTTGACTATCACTGTAACTTATGTCATTCCCTTATTTCGCTTCTATTTACAAGGAAGCAAGTATTAGGACTATTTCTGCTAATTTTTTCTGATTAGCATGAAGTGAATAGAAGCATAAGCTTTTTAACAATAATTTTTTCCAGAGATGTAGAGAAAGTCATGTGAATGGAACGCATTAGATTGTTTGTACATAAATGGAAATAAGAGTTTTATATATGAACGCTCTTTAACTACTTTTTGGTTCCCCGCGTCCCTTTCTAAGTTGTGCGTGAAATACCGCTTAATTGTGTTCAGAGGCCTCTCTATCAGGCTTGAGATTCTTTTGCGAAATCTACGAAACGGGACCAGTGGGTTTATTTCCCTTCCGAAGGAATCCAAGCCAAGGATTGTTATGCCCGAAAAAAATCCATCGTCCTCCACCGGGTTTGAACCCGCAACCTTGGGAATATGAAGTTACCATGTAACCATTACACCACGCAGAGCGACTTTTGCATGTAAAGTGTAGTTTGGGGTGAAGGGATTTTCCTCAAAATATTCGTGTCGAGTCCTAGGAAGATACTAAAATTAAATACCAATTTCGGTATCTTATCGAATTTACGTTTTTGAGTTTTCGTGTTCAAGGACACACACACATACTCTTGGATCTTTTTCTAAAATAGCTGTTTGCATACAGGGGACTCTAAAACGTGTGTTTTCGGTGCAACTTTGGTGTCGAATTTTTGGATGGAGTACAATACCTTCGTACCATGTACACTATGTAGAGAAAGTAACAAGGTTTCATTAATAAACGATATAGGGTAGAGAAAGTCATGTGAATCAAAAGTTTCTCATCAGCAAAGGCTTATAAGCGCTGTTTAGCGGGGTAAAGTTTAGTTTGCTGAGAATGCAATATTAAGTTCAATAATGGGGACTCTCCGTTATATAGAAAAACAGTAATTATACGCTGGAAAGCAATTTTCGTGCCTACAGTTGCACCAACTGTCGTAAAAGTTGCCTTTCAGGGCCCATTTCGAGGAGAACTCGGAAGTAATAAAAGAAGAAGGTCGTGGCTTTCTCTAATTTTACCATTTATTCGGTTGAGGTTTCATTGCACAGTTTTTGCAGTAGCATCTGCCTACCAAGCTGTTGTGCCAACCATGCAGCTCCGTGCTCGTATGTATGTATGTGTGTGTGCGCGCGCGATTCATATTCAGAGGTATAATCCATATTCAGAGCTCTGTACAATTGGAAGTATAAATATGTTAATCCACGGCGCTTTTCGACCATGACTGTGTCTTCACTGGCTGTTAATAAGATTTATAGCAACGATGTTAGGAAAAAATAAACGTAGCTAATTCAGTGATATAGCTGTGTGGATTTGGGTACAGCGGAGTTCATCAGGGCTACCAACCCCAGTGTGGGGAATTTGTAAGGTTAAAGAGGATAAAGACACAAATTATATTATTTTCTCTACTACTTCACTTAAAGCAGAGAAGCTATTATATGATACTCTAAAATTCGAATTCGATATTACTTGCAGGCACCCTCAATAAAAATAATCTATTTTTATCCATTCACATGACTATCTCTACCTGTTCTACACAAAAAAGATGTATTTAAAAATTCTGATGTTACACTCGTATGACTTTCTCTGTTTTACAAACTTTAAGTAGAAGAGAATTAAAGGAATGCGCTACGCTAAAGCGGTAGTCAAATGTTTGAAAAGCTATTGTTGTGCGATTGTTATTGAAATTCGCTTCTTTTTTTGGTCACGAGTAGAGCAAAGGATAACACACACATTACAAAAAGAAACCAATAACAAGGAATTTCTTGGAAACGGCCAACTCTACAAAAAATGTGTATGACATAAATGGTGTGTTTTAAAGAGATCTACATGTTTTAAGCAGTAAGTTTTTGTCTACCTCTTACGGTTTACCAGTTACGCAAAATTAAATAAAATTCATCCAGAATAAAGAGGTCTTCAGAGGCTATTCCCAGAAAATTCAAGATATACATATTATTTGTCATGTAAATATCTTAAATATAAGAGATTTTAATCAAAATCGTTAGAGCCATTTTTGAGAAAAACAAAATTATCGAAATTTTTTCCATGTAAAAGGTAGTTGGGGTGGAGGCGTCTTCTTGAACATCTTCGCGTCACATCCTTGGGTGAAAGTGAACTCAAAAATCAAGTCTGGTATTTAAGAGACCTTTTGTTTTTGAACCATGCTGCCCACAGACATACGCATGGCCATTTTTCTAAAATATGTGGTTTTTTTTTTTTTTTTTTTTTTTTAATACAGCGGGTTGTTTCCGATGAAATCTTGGTATCCAATTTTTGGGTGCAGTACAATGCCTATGCACTCTGTACATGGTACACGTAGAGAAAGTATCTATATCATGCTAATCGTGATAAGCATTACCAAAAATTGTCTTATGACTTGCTCCTTCTAGAGAGAAGGAAAATAAGGACTAGGCTAAAATCTGATTCATAAGTGAACAATTAAAGTTCGGCTCACTTTGCACTACCTTTAAAACATAACAGGGATTAAGCGAAAGGTGACTGCGTTTGCAAAAAGTGACGTAGTCAAATTCAAACCAATAACGCGGAATGTCTTGGAAACGGTTAACAACACAACAAAAATGTGTGTTTTAACGAGATCTGTTGTGTGGTAATATTTTGTATATTTCTTGTGGTTTACTAGTTATGCAAGATTCATCCAGAATGAACAGGTCTTCTGAAGCTATTCTCAGAAAATTTAACATACACATTTTACTCAAACATATAAACAGGCATATTTTTCTTAAAAAATACTGTTTTGGACACGGAGATCGCAAAACATATATTTCCGGCGAAATCTCTACCTCAGAATTTTGAGTGAGAGGGAGTTCCTCCTTTATAAACTATGTACAAACATAGTAAGGTTAAAAAAATATTTTTAGAAAAACACAGTTCACTATATGCGTTTGTGTGCGCGAGTGTATGTGTGAACAACATAACTAAAAACTAAATGTTGGTTAAGGGCTATCAATATTTTGATTTTTACTTCCTCTACCATGGACACAGTAGAAGAGGATATGCAGCAATTCATAAAAAAAAAAATCGATATAGAGATTACACCAGAAACTGATGCTTTGAGAACTGCTGAAAAAAAAACTTTAACTAGCAGGTTTATACAATGTACATAGTAATTAGAGAAGGTAATTCCATTTTACCCAAAAATTATATACCGCGATTTCACCGGAAATAAAAGTTTTAGGGTCCCCTGGATTCAACAAAAAAGTTATTCCATTTACGTAATTTTCTCTACATCAATGTAACTAGTGATTGTTAAACAGCTTATTGTACTGTCTATTTAATGTTTATTCAGATAAACATTATAAAATTAAAATAAGAACTTATTAGTCTTCTTTGTAAGTAGAAGGGAAATAATGAATGCATAAGCTAATCTTTTAAAAGCTGGTTGGTTGCAATCCGTTTCCTTACAAGGCAAGAAGTTGACAAATTCACGAATGAGAACATGTTGAGTATTTTAAAACTTAAAACAATAACAAGGGACATCTCGGAATGGTCAACTGCACGAAAAAAGAGTTAATCCCTAAAAAAACCTTATCCGGGTAACTCACCCTAAACGAGATTGGAACTCACGACCTGTTGAATGTGAGGCAGACACGCTAACCAGGCGAGCAAGTAATCTTTTGTCTATCCTTCACAGTTTATCAGTTATACAATATTCATCATAGATATTCCCATATTCTAGCAAATACGCTAAGGTTTATCTCATTAGAAGCAGTAAAAATAATAAAAAGTTTTTGTAACAATAATTCATTTCAGAAGAGATAGGGAAAATAATTAGAATGTAACATGAGATTTGTATATTTTTTTGTTAATTTTGTTTTCTGGTGGTTAAATAACACATCTTCAAATTTCGCTGCGAAATTACAACAGAAAACGCATATAATGAATAAAACATCCAAGTTATAACTTTACTATTGAGAGTGACATCTCGCTACAGAAGTCATTGTAGTTATTATGTACCAGTAAAGATCATCTGGTTATGACATAAGTGATCTCTGGAAGGGATGAGAGTCTTCTAAGAACGGTCAGGTTCGGATGACGACGGATACAAACATGGTTGGGGTCTCTTATCGTTTTCAGACTGAACGCATCCGATGCCGATCGGGCGCTACCCACAGGCTCCAAGCCTCCGCCAGTCCACCGAAATAGACGCTAACCGAAAAGAGTCGAAGGCGGGTCTCACAACGATGTCGGGTAATTTTTTTGATAGTGTTTAATGTTCACTTTTATTACTACGACACCGCAGGTGATTACACTGATATTGATACATGGAATGAAGATGGGACACCGGTGGAATATAATGGCGGGGGAAACCGGAGAACCTGAAGAAAGCCCGCCCCTGTGCCGCTTTGTCCACCACAAATCCCACATGCGGTCGCTTGGGATGGGACACGGACTGCCTAGGTGAGAGCCGAGTGGCTCGGCCAAGGCACGGCCCAACACCCGGTAAAAAATCTTTACAGAGAGAAGGCAAAGCCAGCCAAGCTTCCTTCAACTCTGCATAATATGCAGGCAGAGGAAATGATGAACAGGAAAATAGTGATGAACCCCACCAGCATTCACCTACCGACTCGGGAAAACAGGAAACAGATCTAGGTTAGAGAGGGCAGTCAGCGGGAATCGAACCCGGAACCTCCCTAATGCGAGTCATCTCTCTCCATAAACAAGTGAAAGTTAAGAGCCTAGCGTCTGCACAGGCTGCTGTTGAAATATCGACATAGAAATTGAAACACTGGGTTTTATTATAAAGAACATGTGACAGTTGTCATGGTAACGCTTTGCAAAGTAAACTCGATAGTCTAACAACGCGATCACGTTACTAATTGATGTGCCAGGGCGGGGCAAGCATTAAGTACATTGTCATTAGTAGCTTCATTAACTTCACGACAAAAACTTGCATAACCTCGCCTGCGGGCTCAAAAATCCCGTATGTGTCTTCCCTGCTCTTAACAAAGTTTATTCTTGTATGTACTTGATGTTAAAATACGCATAGTTGACAATTTTACGAAATATTAAAATAAGTTCCTTACTAGACACACTAAGAAAAATAACTGTTGCATTCCATCTCAAATTTGAATACCGAGATTGCCCTGCTTTAAGATTCCCTCTTATAAAGTACATTTAGAAACATTAACATCTGCTGTGTTCCATTCGTATGACTCGCTCTACATATCTTTTACAAATTATTGTTAAAAAGCTTTTCTTCTACCGACATCGTGCAAATCGAGCAAACTAGCACAAATGGTCTTACTACTTGCTTCCTTGAAAGTAGAAGGCAGTCAGACCTTTTAAAAGCTGGTTGCTATGAGATTGGAATTCGTTTCATTGTGTTATGGTCTGAAGTTGAGAAATAGTCGAATCAAAAAAAGTTATGTTAACACTGAAATCAATAACAAGGAATATCTTCGAAATGGTTAACTCTAGAAAACATATTCAAATGCCACAAATTGTGTGATTTAACGAGATGTAGAGTTCTTAGATAATAAGTTTTTGTATATTTCTTGCAGTTTACTAGTTACACAAAAATTCGTCCAGAATGAAGAGGTCTTCAGGGGCTATTTCAAGAAAATTTAAGATATGCATTTTATGCATCATGTAAATATCTTTAATGTAGAGTGTTTTAATCAAAATTGTTAGAAGACTTTTTGGAAAATCAACATTTTCGAAAAATGTTTCATAAAAAGTGTTGTTTAAGCTGAAGGGATTTTATTCAAAGTGTTCGTGTTGCATCTTTGCGAGATACTTACCTAAACTTAAGCAGCAAATTTACAACTGAGCCATGTCTAGACACACACTGCTATGTGAAAAGACAGGTGACTGATATCACGTTGAGCTATGCACAAAAAGAACATTTGACAATATGTGAATATGCAAAAATGTAAGTGTATTCTTACTTTAAGCCTGGCTATTTGGCTGCAATAATGTGTATAAATAACAAATGCCATATTCAACATTTTCCGTTTTGATGTATGCTGTACTGAGACACACATATTAACCTTTTTTTAAAAAATATATTTTTTTTATTCAGGGGCTTTCAAAATATTTATTTCCTGTGAAACCTCGGTAACGAATGGTGTGGTGGAATACAATATCTTCTCTAATCACTATCTAAGTAGTAGGTGCATACGTGCAAGAGAAAGTACAGCTATTTTTCTTAATTCATAGCGGAAGTAGGGAAGTAGCTTTTTCCACCTTAATGGGACACCCAGATTGGGATACCCAGATTGCACTGGGAATACAGTTTTAAGATCACCTGAATTAAAAAGGATCACTGTTTATGAAACAATTAATGTGTGAACAGCATAATCAATAAAAGCTTATGTGTTCCATTCATATGAATTTCTCTGCCTGTTCTGCAAACAAACCTTTCTTACAAAAGATTCTTTTTCTCTCTACTTCATATTAATTGAGCTAAACCAGAAATGATTTTACTTTCTCTAATTACTACATAGTGTATATATATATAATTGGATACCGAGATTTTACCGGAAATAGCATTTTTAGAAAAAGTTCCGCTTTTGTGTGTGTGTGTGTGTGTGTGTGAGTGTGTGTGTGTGAGTGTGTGTATATATTTGTGTTCACAGTATAACTCGAAAACGAAAAATCAGTTTAATTATAAAGGTTGATATTTAAGTTTTGTATCTTGTAAGAATACGACACAAGATTTTTAAAAAAATCGTCCACCCTAAACTACCTTTATTTGGAACGTTTTGATTTTCTCATAAATAACAAACGACTTTTGATTAAACACCATATGCTTAATATATTTCTTATGACGAACGAAATGTACATTTGTAATTTTCTGAGAGTAGGTCTGAATATCTCTTCATTCTGCATTACTTTTGTATATCTGCTAAACCGTATGTGATAAATATACAAAACGTGTATAATTTGTAATTTTTTTTTTTTTTTTGTAGAGTAGACTGTTTCCGAGCTATTGTGTGTTATTGATTTCAGTTGTAGGCTGCTTAAACTTTTCTCAGCGGGAAATACTCTTTCTTTTCGTCTTTCTTTTGTTTACTTCTGGTAAGCAAAGAGATCCAAATTTAAAGTGTTTCACATATTGACCGGAGTTTGAAAGATTTGAGTATCACTTTAGCCTGGTGCATACCATTATTTTCTTCCTACTTACAAAGAACCAAGGAATGAGACCAATTTTGTTAATGTTTATCTCGATCATCATGATGTAGGTAAAAAAATAATCTTTTGCAAGAAAAGTTTGTTTGTGGAACAGCTAGAGAAATATATATTTTTTATTTTTGATAAATATTGCAGATTATGTCCATATTCGGGTTTATCGTGAGTTTGAAACATATTTCACAATAAATCATGTTTCGCCGAAAACTAAATCCTAGGTTATGATGTCATGAGCATGTCCACCGTCCCTTACAAAAGATTTCTTTGATCAATTTGCGGCTCTGGCTTGTATTTCTAGAAGGATCGCTTCCTGTGTCCACTATTTCTGTCTTGTTTCCAGAGTATATGGACTACTTATCTATACTATTTTTTTCCATATAACACTGCATTTGTTTATCATCATTATTTAAATATTATTATAATCACTGTAAAAGTAGATTACTTCGTTGAAGTGATGCTATATAAGTATGAGGTACGTTATAGTGTTTAAATATGTTATTGTGAAGTCAGTGCTATATGTTTGCTAAAATATAAAAGAAGCAATTAAATTCAACTCAACTTCAATAGTTCTTATTCCACACGAACAGTTTCCGAACCAAACCCCTGAAAAGAAGTCATGCGAAAAGAAAAGTTACGAAATAAGACACTTCGCTACGCCGATATTGGTGCAGCGGATGGAAGGATTACCGCCACAGTATAAACTAAAATTTACCATTCCCTATCACCATCTAAAGCCGCTGCAACACTTACGTTGCTACCGCTTTGAATTCAATAGCTCCTTAGATGAAACTCAGCTCAATAACTACAGAAACCATTGGAACGTATGTTGTCAATACCTATCAAGAAAGTTCTGTAGCAATTAGAATCTCTCTTTAGCAAATCCATCAAGGTTATCCGCAACACTCGTCAACTTCCCCTACTGTTTTTCCTCCTCGGGCAGATGTCCAAGGGGCCCAGATTCGATCCTAGACAACGCATGTGGGATTTATGATCGACAAAGCGGTGCAGGGTCGGGTTTCTCCGAGTTTAACAGTTCCCCGCCATCCCATTCCACCGGTGCTCTATCTTCATTTTACATGTATAACCAGTGTCATCGCCTGCGGTACTTGTGTACTAAAAGTGGGCCAAACATTTTAAAAAAAATTGATGTGCTCTATTCACATGACTTTCTCTACATCTCTGCAACAAATTATTGTTAATAGGCTTATTCTTCTGTCTGTCATGCTAAAGCATTAGCAAAAACGGTCATATTAGTTAATTCCTTGTAAGTAGAAGAAAAATGCGGGAATACACCAGGCTAAATCGACAGTCAAAAGTTTTAAAATGTGGTTGCTATGGGATTGAAATCCGTTTCCTTGCCCGGTCAAGCGTTGACAAGTTCCCTAATAAGAAACGTAAGTTTTTTTAAAACTAAAATCATTAACAAGGCATATCTCGAAAGCGGCAAACTCCACGAAAAAAATATACATTACATAAATTATTGTGTGTTTTATCGAGATCTACATTTTTTGTGAAGTAAGTTTTTGCTTATCTCTTACGGTTTTCCAGTTATGCTAAATTCATAAAAAATCATCCAGAATGAAAAGGTCTTCAGAGGCTATTTCCAGAGAATCCAAGATATAAATATGGTTTGTCATAAAAGTATCTTAAACATACGGTACTTTAATTAAAATCGTTAGAGCCAGCTTTGAGAAAATCAGAATTTTCAAAAAATGTTTCATGTAAACGGTATTTGGCGTGGGGGGAATTTCTTGAAAATCTTCGAGTTTCATCTTTGGAAGATACTAAACTTAGATACCAAGTTTGTTATTTAACGGTCTTTTCGTGTTTGAGCTATGTTGCACACACACAGAGACATTTTTTTATTTCAGGGGGTCTCGAAACATGTATTTCTGGAAACATGTATTTCTGGCGAAATCTCGGTATCGATTTTTGGGTGCTATACAATACGTTCTCTATACGCCAAATCTATAGTACGTATAGACAAAGTAAAAATTGATGTGTTCCATTCATGTGACCTTTTGTACATCTCTATCATAAATTATTGTTAAAAAATTCCATCTACATCAGCCTAATCGAGATAAACATTACAGAAATTGACCTTATTACTTAATTCCTTGTAAGTAGAAGGAAAATAGGTGAATGCAGGCTAAAGCGATAGGCAAATCATTTAAAAGCTGGTTGCTATGTAATTGAAATTCTATGTTTGTATGGCCAGGAGTTGTATAAGTATTTTAAAGCTGAAACTAATAACAGGGAATATTCCTACAAAAACAACAAGGAAAAAAACAAACAAAAATCAAAAAATACTTTGACATATTTGCTGTTTTAAGGTGGTTTACATTTTTGTATAGAAAGTTCGGTTTACCAGTTATGCAAAATTCAGTCAGAATAAAGAAGTCTTCAGAGGATATTGCTAGAAAATTCAAGATAATATATTTTATTTGTGATATAAATATCTTCAATATACGACAGTTAAATTAAAATCGTTTGTCATTTTTGAGAAAATCAATATGTTTGAAAAAAAAATTCACATAACGGGTAGTTTAGGTTGTTGAATTTTCTTGAAAATCGACGTGTTGCATCTTAGGGAGACACTTAACTTATATATCAAGTTTAGTATTTAACGGACTTTTCGTTTTTGAGTTATGTTGTCCACAAGCGAGCGCATGCGCGCGAGCGCCCACACACACACACACACACACACACACACACACAGAGGCACGTACGCACCCACAGACACACACACTGAATCTGGACACTACCTTATTTTAAAAGTATCGGTGAAATCTGGTGTCGAAATAATAGGTGGAAATGTTTCATTACTGTTTTCCACAAATTATATTTTAATATTTATTTTCCAATGTTGACTTCCAATCTTAAAATCCTATTCAAGAAAATCTGATGTGTACCATTCACATGACTTTCTCCATACCCCTGCAACAAATAATACTTAAAAAGCTTATACTTCTATTTACTTTATGCTAATCAGAAAAAAATTAGCAGAAATAGTCTTATTACTCGCTTCCTTGTAAGTAGAAGCGAAATAAGGGACAACTGTAGGTTAAAGTGATAGTCAAAAGCTGGTTGCTATGTCAATGAAGTTCCTTTGTTTATATGGATAGGAGTTGAAAGTTCCTGTATGCGAAAAGTATACGTTTTTCATAGCAGAAACCAAAAATAAGGAATGTCACAAAAACGACGAACTCCACGACAAAAATGTATATAACATAATATGAGTGTTTTAACGTGCTCTACATTGTTTATGTAGTAAGTTTTTGTCCATCTTTTACGGTTTAGCAGTCATTCAAAATTTAGTAAAAGTCATCCAGAATAAACTACTTTTCAGAGGCTATTCCCAGAAAATTCAAGATATACATTTCATTTGTCAGGTAAATGTGTTTAATATCCGAAATTTTAATCAAAATCGTTAGTCATTTTTGAGAAAATAAAAATTTTCGAAAAAAGTTCCATGTAAAGGGTAGTTGGGGGTGGGGGATTTTTCTCAAAATCTTCGTGTCACATCCCTGGAAGATACTAAACTTAAATACCAAGTTTGGTATTTTACCGACTTTTCATTTTTGAGTTATCGTGTTCACAGACACACGGTCACACGGACACACAGACACACACTCACACACTCACTAACGCACACACACACACACACACACACACCCACACGGACCTTTTTGTGAAATTGCTTTTTTTGATATTGGGGTTCCTAAAACATACATTTCCGGTGAAATGTCGGTATCGAATTTTTGGTGGAGTGCAATACTTTCTCTATACACTATGTACATAGTGCGTATGGAGAAAATAAAAAGAAAAAACAATCTTTAGAACCTACTAATATATGTAGTACTGCAAATTGTAGTACTCTCAGAAAAAATCTGATGTGCTACACTCACATGACTTTCTCTAGGTGCCCTACAAAACTCCTACAAAAGATTATTCTTCTTTGTACACAATGCTAATAAAGATAAACGTTCGCATAATGTTATTACTTAGTTCCTTATACGTAGAAGGGAATAAGGGAATGCACTATGCTAAAGTGATTGTCAAATGTCTTAAAAGCTATCGTTATGCGATTGTCATTGCAAATCACTTCTTTGCTTGGCCAGGAGTAGAACAAAAGAAAAACAGGCACTTCCTGTGTGAGAAAAGTTTATTTCACAATTGAAACCAATAACAAGGAATATCTTGAAAACGGTTACCTCCACAACAAAAACGTAAAGGACCAAAACTAAGTGTTTTGTCATAAGGTACATTTTTTGAGAAGTAGGGTTCTTTTTTCTTTATCCTACGGTTTAGCAGTTAAGCAAAATGCAGCAAAATTCATCCAGAGGCGGCTATTCCCCAAAAATTCCAGATATACATTTTATTTTGGACATAAATAGCTTTAATATACGGGATTTTAATCAAAATCGTTAAGAGCCATTTTTAAGAAAATAAAAATTGTCCTAATTTTTTCCATGTAATTGGGTAGTTTATGGTGGGGGGATTTTTTTTGAAAATCTTCGTGTCGCATCCTTGGAAGATACTAAACCTAAATACCAAGTTTGGTATTTAATGGTATTTTTGTTTTGGGGCTATGCTGTCCACAAACACACACACACACACGGACCTTTTTTTAAACATCCGATATGTTACACTCGCATGACTTTCTCTAGCTACTCCACAAACGAACTTCTTACAAAAGATAACTCTTCTTCCAACACCATGCTAACCGAGATAAACATTATCAGAATTTTATTACCTTAGTTCCTTATAAGTAGACTGGAACTAAGGGAATGCACAAGGCCAAAGTGATAGTCAAAAGCTGTCTATATGCGATTGTCATTGCAAATCACTTCTTTGCTTGATCAGGAGTAGAACAAAAGAAACACACACACACACTTCCGTCTGAGAAAAGTAGAAGTACCTCACAATTGAAACTAATAAGGAATACCTCGAAAACGGTAACCTCCACGAAAAAAATGTGTATGACATAACTGGTGTATTTTAACAAGGTCTACATTTTTTGTACAGTAAGATTTTGTCTATCTCTTACGGTTTACTAGTTATGACAAATTAAGCCAAATTCATTCAGAATAAACAGGTCTTTAGAAGCTATTCCCAGAAAATGCAATATATACATTTTATTTGTAATAGAAATGGCTTTAATTTGTGACATTTTAATCAAAATCATGAGAGCTATTTTTAAGAAAAACAAAATTTTCGAAAATTTTTCCAAGTAAAGGATAGTTGGGGGTGGGGGATTTTCTTGAAAATCTTCGTGTCGCATCCTTGGAAAATACCAAACCTAAATACCTAGTTTAGTATTTAACTGTCTTTTCTTTTTTTAGCTATGCTGTCCACAGACACACAGACAGACAGACACACACATACACACGGACCTTTTTCTGAAATTACTTTTTTTGATTCAGGGGGTCCTAAAACATGTATTTCCGGTGAAATCTGAGTATGGAATTTTTGGGTGGAATACAATACTTCCTCTATACATAGTACGTATAGAGAAAGTAAAAATATAGATCTCTTTAAAACACAGTTTAAGTCTTATAGATCTTATTGTAGAGGTGACCATTTTAGAGATATTCCGAGTTGTTGATTTCAGTTTAGGATACATAAACTTTTCTCAAACTGGAAGCCATTTCTAGCAAGCAAACCGATTTTCGATTGTTTCACATGGGAATCGGCTTTTAAGCGATTTGACTAGTGCATTAGCTGTGCATTCTCTTATTTCACTTCTACTTGCACAGAAGCAAGTAATAAGAGCATATGTGGTATGGTTTGTCTTCATTAGCATAATGTAGATAAAGCTTTTTGTAAAAAAAGGTTTGTTTGTGGAACAGCAAGAGAAATTCATGTGAATGGAACATATTAGAATTTTAGAAAAAGGTATGTGTGTCCATGTGTCTGTAAACACGGTAACTCAAAATCGAAAACTCGGTAAAATACCAAACTTAGTATTTATTTTTTTCGTCCAATGATGCGACACGAAGATTTTAAGGAAAATCCTCCCACCCAAACTAATCTTTGGAAAACATTTCGAAACTTTTGCTTTTCTGAAAAACTGCTCTCAACTGTTTTGATTAAAATGCCGTACAATATAGATAGTTATATAACAAATAAAATTATATCCTGGAATTTCTGAGAATATTTGCTGAAGACCTCTTTATTCTGAATGAATTTCAATGGTTGTAGCATAACTGTTAAAACGTAACCGATAGACAAAAACTTAGCAGTAAATGTGGGTTTCGTTTAAATACACAATTTATGTCCTACACATTTTTTGTTCGTGGAGTTGGCCATTTTGATACATTCTTTGTTACTGGTGATTTCTTAAACTGCCCTCTGCCGACGTTTCGGTGCAACCTATGTTGAGCTTCTTTCTCGGGCTACTGGCAATGCAAAGAAACCACATGGCAACCACCTTTTTCAAGATTTGGCCTTTGCTTTAGCCTAGTGCATTCCATTATTTTACTTCTACTTGCAAGGAAGAAAGTAATGAGACCATTTCTAATGATGTTTTGTCGATTAGGATGAAGTAGAAGAATAAACTTTTCAAGAATAATTTGTTATAGAGATGTAGAAAAGGTCATGTTAATGGAACACGTCAGTTTTTTTGGAAAATTTTAAAATCCTTTCTTTAGTAATCACTGTAACATCTTCAGAAAACCCATACAAAAATGTGGATCTTTGAAAGCTCACTGCTAGTGTTGTTTAAAGATAAGAGGCTTCTGTCCCTAGGGATGAAACATCGATTGCAGCAGACGATTAACTGCCGAGGAAGGGCTTAGCCGTTTTTGTAAACACTCGTCCAGGTTATTCATAATTTACAGCCCACGTGGATTAAAGTTTCCGGACTGCAAGTGTTGACGCTGCTCGTTGAAAGGCTACTGTGTACCTTGTCCATGTTGATGAACTCTGAATTTTTAACAAACGAAACCATTAAGGGAGGAAGCATGGAACGGCGCCAATGGCAGAAATGAAAACTGACTTCCTCTAGAGGGGTCGTTAGAAAAGCGATTTGCAACCCTTATTATTCAAGTTATACGCTCTGCCAGCATAAGCGTTCACAAATCAGTAGATCGCCGTCATGAACCCTGCAGGAAAACCCGCTTGAATGTGCTGAAGCTGATGCGTTGTTTATGGTGACATTATCCGCTATTTGATGTGCACCGCTGCAGGACCACTCAACACGTCTGTCAAGGCGCTGTGTTACGAGGACAAGTATGTGATTTAAAAAGTACTTTACTAGCAAGCAGAGGGAATATTCCAACCAAAAATTGTATATATGCAACTCACATGACTTTCTATAGCTGTTCCATAAAATGACCATATAAAAGGCTATTTTATATACCAGATAAGCGTTAGCAAAAATTGTCTCATTACTTGCTTCCTTCGAAGTAGGAGCGAAATAAGGGAATACACTAGTCTAAAGCGATGGTTGAATATTTTAAAAGTTGGTTACTAAGTGAAACAATTGAAGTTTGGTTCTCCTTGCTATCTAGGAGTAAACAAACGGAAGACGAAAAGAAAGAGGTCTCCCGTTTGAGAAACGTTCAAGTACTTTAAAACTGAAGCAATAACTCGGAATATCGGTAACTCTGCTAAATAAAAAAAAATGTATATGGCATAAATTCTGTGTTTTAACGAGTTCTACAATTTTTCTAAAGCAAGTGTTTGTCTATCTCTTAGTGTTTACTAGTTATACAATAGTCATTCAGAACGAAGAGGTCTCCAGAGGCTATTCCCAGAAAATTTGCTACACATGTGTAGAATTTCGTCGAAACACACAATTTATGTCATACATTTTTTCATGGGGTTGATCGTTTTTGAGATATTCCTTATTATTGGTTTCAGTTTTAAAGTACTTACAACTTCTGGCAATGTAAAGAAACTGATTTTCATCTGCATTATAAACCAGGTTTTAATGAATTGACATGGTAAAAAATAACAGTTTTTTTTTGTTTTTTATTACTTTCTCTATACGAACTATGTACATAGTGTATAGAGAAGGTATTGCATTGCCACCAAAAATCAATTCCAAGATTGCACCGGAAATACAAATTTTGAGACTCACTGAATATAAGAAAAGCATTTTTAGAAAAAATTTCCGTGTGTGTGTGTGGGTGTGTGTGTGTGTGTGTCTGTTGGCAGCATAGCTCAAAAACGAAAACACCGTTAAAGCCCAAATTTGGTGTTTAAATTTGGTATCTTCCAAGTATGCGATACGAAGATTTTCAAGAAAATCCTCCACCCCAAACTACCCTTTACATGGTCAACAATTTGTAAATTTTGATTTTCTTAAAAATGGCTCTAACGATTTTGATTAAAATATCGTATATCAAATACACTTACCTGACAAATAAAATGTATATCTTGAATTTTCTGGGAATAGCCCTTGAATAGCTACACAGAGAATGTAGCTCACGATAAAACACACAATTTATGTCATACGCATTTTTTTCGTGGAGTTGATCATTTTATAAATATTCCTGGTTTTTCATCATTTGTATATTCAACATCAGTTTTCTTCTTAAAACAGCATTTTTGGATACTTATATCCTTTTCTCAGAAACTATGAGTGGTAGAAAGCTGACATTTTCAGCTCATATGTACAACACTTACTTGAACTTTCTGAACCACAATCGTGATGTTATAGTTTATATTGATCATATTAGGAAAGCAATAGCATTGCAAATTTTCCACCTTTTTACTTTTTTAATTTGAAAATATATTTATTTTTTAATTCCTAATGACATTTTGTCATAGCTAAATAATTGTGGTTCGGAACATACCTGATTATACTAAGAAGAAGCATGCAAAAGTGTGATTATGTATTGTAAGCAATATCACGTGTTTAAGACTAGGATTTATTGTTTACTTTCTCTGTACGTACTGTGTACATAGTGTATAGAGAATGTATTGCAATGCACCCAAAAATTCGATACCGAGATTTCAACGGAAATGCATGTTTTAGGACAACCTGAATACAACAAAACAAAACAAAAAAAAAAACAACACATTTTTAGAAAATTGTCCGTGTGTGTGGGGGGGCAGCACTGCTCAAAAATGAAAAGACCGTTAAATACCAAAATTGATATGTAAGTTCAGTATCTTCCAAGAAAGTGACACGAAGATTTTCAAGAAAATCCCCCAACCCCAACTACCATTCACATGGAAAAATTATCGTAAATTTTGATTTTCTAAAAAATGGCTCTAACGATTTTGATTAAAATATCAAATATTAAAGATATATACCTGAGAAATAAAATGTATATCTTGAATTTTCTGGGAATATCCTCTGAATACTACTTTATTCTGGATGAATTTTACGGAATTTTGCATAACTGGCAACCCGTAAGAGATAGACAAAAACGTGCTTAAAAGAAAAGGTAGGTCACGTTAAAACAACCAGTATAAGTTTTATACATTTTTTCGTAGAGTGGATCGTTTTTGAGATATTCCTTGTTATTGGTTTCGACTTTAAAAAACATACTTTTCTCATACAGGAATTTTTCAACTCATGTCCATACAAACAAAGGAACTTCAGTCACATAGCATCCATCTTTTGACGAATGCTTTAGCGTATGCTACTTCCATATTTCCCTTCTACTTGTATGGAAGCAAGTAATAAGACTGTTTATGCTAATTTTTTTCTGGGTTAGCATGAAGTAACAATAAGCATAAGCTTTTTAACAACTTGTTGCATAGATGTAGAGAGTCATGTGAATGGAACACATCATACTTTTTTATGCTGAGTGAAATCCTTTTTATAGGCTCAACCATATAAGTTATTAATTCAAAAAACCACTTGAAGTATTTGTAATGATTTATAGAATAATTGATTCAAATTTCTGGTAAAACAGCAGTGATAATTCACTCACATAAGTGTAATTTCCATATGTTCAGACTACCTTGTCTCCTTAAAAAACTGGACTAATATTTTAGCCTAGTGTATTCAATTATTTCCTTTCAACTTACAAGAAAGCATTGTTTCTAATGCTTATCTCAAATAGCATGAAGAGGACAGAAGAATAATCTTTTTACAATAATTCGTTACACAGATGTAGAGAAAGTCATGTAAATGGCCCAAAAATTTGATACCGAAATTTCAACGAAGTAGACATTTTAGGGTCCCCTTTGTCCAAAAAACAAAAACAAAACATTTATAGAAAAAGTCCGTGTGTCTATGAAAACGATAACGCAAAACAACAAATCTGAACAACTAATCAGAAAAAATTAGCAGAAATAGTTTTATTACTTGCTTCCTTGTAAGTAGAAGCGAAATAAGGGAGTATCATAGGTTAAAGTGAAAGCCAAAAGCTGGTTGCTATGAGACTGATGTTCCTTTGTTTGTATGGGCAGGGGTTGACAAATTCCTGTATGAGAAAGTATAAGTTTTTCAAAGCTGAAACCAAGAAAAAGGAACATCTCCAAAACGATCAACTCCACGAAAAAATTTATATAGCATAAATTGTGTGTTTTAACGTGTTCTACATTTTTTGTGGGTTAAGTTTTTGTCCATCTCTTACGGTTTTGTAGTTATGAAAAATCCATCCAGAATAAACTACTTTTCAGAGGCTATTCCCAGAAAATTCAAGATATACATTTCATTTGTCAGGTAAATGTGTTTAATATCCGAAATTTTAATCAAAATAGTTAGAGCCATTTTTGAGAAAATAATAATTTTCGAAAAAAGTTCCACGTAAAGGGTAGTTGGGGGTGGGGGAATTTTTCCCAAAATCTTCGTGTCACATCCCTGGAAGATACTAAACTTAAATACCAAGTTTGGTATTTTACCGACACACGGACACACACACACACGGACCATTTTGTGAAAATGCTTTTTTTTGTTACAGGGGACCGTAAAACATATATTTTCGGTTAAATCTCGGCATCGAATTTTTTGGACAAAAACTTACAAAAATGTAGAGCACGTTGAAACACACAATTTATGTTATATACATTTTTTCGTGGAGTTGATCGTTTTTAAGATATTCCTTTTTCTTGGTTTCAGCTTTGAAAAACTTATACTTTTCTCATACAGGAATTTGTCAGCTCCTGTCCATACAAGGACACATCAGTCACATAGCAATCAGCTTTTGGCTTTCACTTTAACCTATGGTACTCCCTTATTTCGCTTCTACTTACAATAAAGCAAGAAATGAGACTATTTCTGCTAATTTTTCTCGATTAGCATGAAAGAAATAAAAGGTAAGCTTATTAACAATAATAATTTACAGAGATATAGAGAAAGACATGTGAATGGAACACATCAGATTTTTTGATATATTCTTTAATATTGGTTTCAGTTTTTTTCATATGGAAATTTGCAGCTGTTGGCATTGTTAATAAACTAATTTCGTCCAAAATGGCAATTATCTTTTAAAATATTTGACTATCGTTTTTGCCTAGTGAATTCCCTTATTTCTCTTCTATTTACAAGGAAGTATGTCTGGTGTTTATCTCGATTAGCATGGAGCAGACGGAAAAAAAATCTAATGTGTACCATTCACATGACTTTCTCCATATCCCTGCAACAAATAATTCTTAAAAAGCTTATACTTTTATATACTTTATGCTAATCAGAAAAAAAATAGCAGAAATAGTCTAATTATTCGCTTCCTTGTAAGTAGAAGCGAAATAAGGGACAACTGTAGGTTAAAGTGATAGTCAAAAGCTGGTTGCTATGTCAATGAAGTTCCTTTGTCTATATGGATAGGAGTTGACAAGTTCCTGTATGAGAAAAGTATACGGTTTTCATAGCAGAAACCAAAAATAAGGAATGTCACAAAAACGACGAACTCTACGAAAAAAATGTATAGAACATAAATTTTGTGTTTTAATGTGCTCTACATTTTTTGTGTAGTACGTTTTTGCCCATTTCTTACGGTTTAGCAGTTATTCAAAATTTAGTAAAATTCATTCAGAATAAACTACTCTTCAGAGGTTATTCCCAGAAAATTCAAGATATACATTTTATTTGCCAGGTAATTATGTTTAATATACGAAATTTTAATCAAAATCGTTAGAGCCATTTTTGAGAAAATCAAAATTTTCGAAAAAAGTTCCATGTAAAGGGTAGTTGGGGGTGGGGGATTTTTCTCAAAATCTTCGTGTCGCATCCCTGGAAGATACTGAACTTAAATACCAAGTTTGGTATTTTACCGACTTCTCGTTTTTGAGTTATCGTGTTCACAGACACACGGACACACACACACACACACACACACACACACACACACACACACACACACGGACATTTTTGTGAAAATGCTTTTTTTGGATATTGGGGACCCTAAAACATATATTTCCGGTGAAATCTCGGTATCGAATTTTTGGTGGAGTGCAATACTTTCTCTATACACTATGTACATAGTGCGTATGGAGAAAGTAATAAGCTTTTTAACAATAATTTGTTACAGAGGTGTAGAAAAAGTCACATGAATGGAACACATTAGATCTTGTTATTACTTTCTCTACATACACTATGTAGGTAGTGTATGAGAAGGCATTGAATTTCATCCAAAAATTCGATACGGAGATTTCACCGGAAATAATATTTTAGGACTCCCTGAATCCAAAACAAACATTTTTGGAAAAAGGTACGTGTGTGTTTGCGTGTGTCCGTGTGCGTGTGTCTGTGAACAAAATAACTCAAAAACGAAAAGTCGGTAAAATACCAAACTTTGTATTTAAGTTAAATATCTCCAGGGATGCGACACGAAGATTTTGAGGAAAAAACTACTCTTTACTTCGAAAAATTTCGAACATTTTAATTTTCTCAAAAATGGCTCTAATGATTTTCATAAAAATACCATGTATTAAACGTATTTATATGACAAATAAAATGAATAAAACGTATATCTTGAATTTTCTGGGAATAACCTCTAATGACCTCTTTATTTTGAATGAATTTTGCTGAATTTTGTGTAACTGGTAAACTGCAAGAGATAGGCTGAAGCTTATTACATAAAAAATATACATCACATTAAAGCACAATTTATGTCATATACGTTTTTTCGTGGAATTGACTATTTCTGAGATACTGCTTATTATTGTTTTTAGAATTAAAACATCTGTAAACTTCTGGAAATTCCAAGAAACTAATTTCATCCACATTGCAACAAGTTTTAAAAGATTTGACTAACGTTTCAGCCTAGTGTATTCCCTTACTTTACGTTTACTTACAATGAAGCAAGTAATTAAGATAATTTTTGCCAATACTTATCTCGATTATCATAAAGTAGGCAGAAGAATAAGTTGTTTAACAATAATTTGTTACAGAGATGCAGAAAAAGTCATGTGAATGGAACAGGTTCGGGCGTGCGTGTGTGTGAACACGATATCTCAAAATGAAAAGTCGATAAAATATCAAACTTGGTACATAAAAGCATCCTCAAAGGATCCAACACGAAGATTTTGAGGAAAATCCCCCCTCCACCCTAAACTACTCTTTACATGGAAAATTTTCGAATTTGGATTTTCTCAAAAATAGCTAAATGATTTGCATTAAAATATGGTATATTAAAGATATTTATACGGCAAATAAAATGCATATCTTGAATATTCTGGGAAAAGCCTTAAAAACCACCTTCTTCTGGGTGCATTTTGCTGGATTTTCCATTAATAGTAAACCATAAAAGATGGACAAAAACGTACTACACAAAATACGTTAATCTCGTTGAAACACAAAATTTATGTCATATATTTTTTCGTGAAGTTGACTATTGTTTTGAGATATTCCTTCTACTTGGTTTCGGGTCTTAAATGCTTCTCACATACGGAAATTTACAACACCTGGCGATGCAAAGAAACGAATTTCCTCCACATGGTAATCATTTTTTAAAGATTTGACTATCGTTTTAGCCTAGTGTGTTCCATTATTTCCCTTCTACTTACAAGTAAGCATATCTGCTAATATTTATCTCGATTAGAATGGAGCCGACGGAAGCACGAGTTTTTTTTTTTTAACAATAATTTGTTACTGAGATGTATGGAAAGTAATGCGAATGGAACACATCATATTTTTTCATGTAAGTAGATTGATATACCAATGGCATTTTAATATCTTGCTGGTAAGAAACCAGCTTGCTGACCATTCGATCACAATGTTTTTCTTTGAACTCATGTCATTATGCCAAAACACCCTGAGCTAGGCTACTACAGAGCGAAATCATTCGGACCGATACCTGCAAGAATTCAGATCCAGCGTCTACCTTTGCATTCCTCTCCTGAGGTTTTTTACTTTCTCCATACGCACCATGTACATAGTGTATAGAGAAAGTATTGCACTCCACCCAAAAAGTCAATACCGAGATTTCACCGGAAATATATGTTTTAGGGTCCCCAATATCCAAAAAAGGCATTTTCACAAAAAGGTCCATGTGTGTGTGTGTGTGTGTGTGTGTGTGTGTGTGTGTGTGTGTGTGTGTGTGTCCGTGTGTCCGTGTGTCTGTGAACACGATAACTCAAAAACGAAAAGTCGGTAAAATACCAAACTTGGTATTTAAGTTTAGTATCTTCCAGAGATGCGACACAAAGATTTTGGGAAAAATCCCCTCACCCCCAGCTACCCTTTACATGGAACTTTTTTCGAAAATTCTGATTTTCTCAAAAATGGCTCTAACGATTTTGATTAAAATTTCGGATATTAAACATATTTACCTGACAAATAAAATGTATATCTTGAATTTTCTGGGAATACCCTCTGAAGAGTTGTTTATTCTGGATGAAGTTTACTAAATGTTGAATAACTGCTAAACCGTAAGAGATGGACAAAACCTTACTATATAACAAATGTAGAGCACGATAAAGCACACAATTTATGTTAAACACATTTTTTCGTGGAGTTCGTCGTTTTTGTGACATTCCTTATTTTTGGTTTCTGCTATGAAAAACTATACTTTTCTCATACAGGAACTTGTCAACTCCTGTCCATATAAACAAAGGAACTTCATTGACATAGCAACCAGCTTTTGACTATCACTTTAACCAACAGTTGTCCCTTATTTCGCTTCAACTTACAAGGAAGCAAGTAATAAGACTATTTCTGCTAATTTTTTCTGATTAGCATAAAGTATATAGAAGTATGAGCTTTTTAAGAATTATTTGTTGCAGGGATACGGAGAAAGTCATGTGAATGGTACACATCAGATTTTTTAATTGGTCATAACGTGGGCTTTGCAATTGAAACAACTCGTTGTTGCAGGTTCTTTTACATTTAATTTAAATCATTTTGTTTTCCTCAAACACACACACATTCACTCTCAAGTACGTACTTCCAGACTCTGTAGGGGATAGGGAATAATTCGGGCTAAAGTAAACTTACCCGCCCCGCCCCGGACCTCCGGGTGAGAAAGCAGCTCGCTCACCACTCGACCACGGAGGTAGTCGAGGAATCTTTGTATCTTAATCTTTAAGCTTTAAGTATTCCCAGCGGGTAAGCCTGTTGAGGAATTTCGCTCCAGCAGGTGTTTGTGTGTGATTCATGCGGTCCATACAAATTGCACTTCGCGATACCGGTTTTGGATTAGCAAAGATGATACAAGTAAGGCCACCGAACTCCAGTGGCGGATTTTCTCAAAGCACATTTCTCTGACCTCAATAAACAGGTTTTAAGGCGTTGATTTATAAGGGAACTTTTTTCAGGAGCATATGTTACTTAGAATGCGATTCTAATGATAAAAAAGGCCACCGACAACTTTCTCGCTTCCATTACAGGGCGGTAGAGATCAAAGCTTTTAACACGTAATCCAGAATCTTTTTAAATATGAGGTCATGGATTGTATACTCCGGTGAAGGAGTGGCGAAACTTATTATCTCAGAGCTAATCTGTATAATATGCTCAAAATTTTACCACCCGTGTAATTAAGAAGGTTTAATTTAATACGATTTTACTTTCACTGTCATTACATAAAGTAAGCACAGTAGGCAGAGAAGGTGCATTCCACCCAAAACTTCGATGTTGAGATTTCACCGGAAACATATGTTTTGAGGTTCCCTGAGTATACATATTTTTTCTTTGATAAAGGTGCGTGTGTGAACATAATTACTCAAATACTTTGTCGGTAAAACAAAAAAGCACGCTTGGTATTTAAGTAGATACGCGTCTTTCAAGGATGCGACACAAAAAGTTGCCCCCCCCAGTCTAAATTATCTATTACATAGAAAAAAATGTTGTTGTTTTTTCTCAAACATGGATGTAACGGTTTTGATTAAAATAGGATACTAAAGATAGCTACATGACAAATAAAATGTATATCCTGAATTTACTGAAGACCTCTGGAAGACTTTTGAATAACTAATAAACCATAAGAGACAAAGAAAATCTTACTACAGAAAGAATTATTTACATGACTTTAAAACAAACACTTTATATCATACACATTTTTTTTCGTTGAATTGACCACCCGAGATATTCCTTGTTATAGGTTTCAGTTTTAAAACAGTGAAACTTTTCTCATATTATTGTATTTTCCACTCCGTCCAAACAAAAGAAATTTGAATCACTTAGCAATCACTTTTTAAAATTTTTGAGTATCGCTTTAGCCTAGTGTATTCCCTACAAAGACCTTGGAATGTATTATTCCCTATTTCCCCGTTTTACTTACAAGTAAGCAAGTAATAACACCATCTCTGCTAATGTTTATCTCGATAGATAGAATACGCTTTTAACTATAATTTGTTACATTGATGTAGGGAAATTCCTATGAATGGAACATATACATTGTGGTCCGTATGTATATGTGTGGTCTGAACTTGATAATAAAAACGAAAAGTCGGTAAATTATCAAACCTGTAATTTAAGTGTAAATATCTTCCAAGGATGTGACACCCCTACCCAAAACTGCTCTTTACATGGAAACATTTTCGAAAATTTTGATTTACTCAAAAATGGCTCAAACGACTTTGATTAAAGTACCGCATATTAAATATATTTATATGAAGAATAAAATCTATAATTTGAATTTTCTGGGAACAGTCACTCATTCTGCACAATCTTTGTGTAACTGTTAAACCATAAGAGATAAACAAAATCTTAGTACACATAAACTCGCATTTCGTTAAAGCACACAGTTGCTCAGATACCTTTTTCTTGAGTTAAGAAATTTCGAAATAATTCTGGTTATTGATATGACCTTTTATCAGACAGTAAAAATCTTTATTCTTTCTTTTGTGTACTTCTGGTCATGCAAAGAGAATAAATTTCAGCTTTTAAAATATTTATCTACGTTTTAGCCCATCGTACCCTTCTTTTTACTTTCCTTTATTAATCAGAAATATTTGGAAACGTAACCTTTTATAAGAGTAGTTGAAGACTCAGTAGAGAAAGTTGCAGAAATGCAAGGTTTTAGAAAAGTTTTGTTAACAATGTACGGACTAAACAAATAGTATACTTTTTCGATTCTATAGCATATTTGTTTTTTCTCTACACATAACTATGCGCATAGCATATAAAGAAGGGATTGTATTCCACCCAAAAATTTTATACCGAGATTTCACTAGAAATACATCTTTGGGATCCCCTGAATCCAAATATATATAGAAAAATGCCCTCGTATTTATTTATGTAGGGAGCATATCCCAAAAATCTGATGTGTACCATTCACATGACTTTCTCCATATCCCTGAAACAAATTATTCTTAAAAAGCTTATACTTTTATTTACTTTATGCTAATCAGAAAAAAATAGCATAAATAGCCTAATTACTCGCTTCCTTGTAAGTAGAAGCGAAATAAGGGACAACTGTAGGTAAAAGTGATAGTCAAAAGCTGGTTGCTATGTCAATGAAGTTCCTTTGTCTATATGCATAGGAGTTGACAAGTTCCTGTATGAGAAAAGTATACGGTTTTCATAGCAGAAACCAAAAATAAGGAATGTCACAAGAACGACAAACTCCACGAAGAAAATGTATATAACATAAATTGTGTTAATTCAAAATCTTCTCGGGCTTCTAGCCAGGTAAAAACTTGGCTTGACACCAACGTTTCGAAGAAGTGCATCTTCCTCGTCTTCAGGATGAATTGAAAATACTTCGGTAAAATACCAAACTTGGTATTTAAGATTAGTATCTTCCAGGGATGCGACACGAGGTTTTTGAGAAAAAGCCCCCCACCCCAAACTACCCTTTACATGGAACTTCTTTCGAAATTTTTTTTTTTTAAAAAATGGCTAATGATTTAGATTAAAATATCATATTTTAAAGATATTTGCCTGACAAATAAAATGTATATTTTGACTTTTCTGGGAATAGCCTCTGAAGACTACTTTATTCTGGGTCAATTATACGGAATTTTGCATAACTTCTAAACCGCAAAAGATGGACAAAAATTTACCACACAAAAAATGTAGAGTACTTTAAATCACACAATTTATGTTATATACATTTTTTTTTCGTGGAGCTGATTGTTTTTGAGATATTCCTTATTTTTGGTTTCAGCTGTGAAAAATGTATACTTTTCTCATACAGGAATTTGTCAACTCCTGTCTATACAAACAAAGGAACTTCAGTAACATAGCAAACAGCTTTTGACTTTCACTTTAACCTATGGTACTCCCTTATTTGGCTACTACTTTCAAGAAAGCAAGTAATAAGACTATTTCTTCTAGTTTTTTTTCTCGATAGCATGAAGTAAATAGAATCATAAGATTTTAACAATATTGCAGAGTTGAAGAGAAAGTCATGTGAATGGAACACATCTGATTTTTTGTTATTGGTTTCAGATTTAACTTGCATTTTTTTCATACAGTAATTTGTCAATTCTGGTCACACAACAAAGGAACTTCAATCACATAGCAACCAGCTTTATATTTGTGTAATGCTTTAGCCTAGTGTATTCCCTTATTTTGCTTCTACTTACGAGAAAGCAAGTAATAAATACAGTTTCTGCTGATTTTATCTCGATTAGCGTTAAGTAGATAGAAGAATAAGCTTTACAACTGTAATTTGTTGCAGATATGTAAACAAAGGCATGTGAATGGAATACATCAGCTGCGCAGTAGCGACCGTTTCAGCATAAATATGAAGAGGTGTATATTTTAACTATGTAATGTTTCATATCTGTATTTTCAAAAACAACTAAAGTTACCCCTGCTAGGGAAGTGTATTTGATTCTGTATTCTCTCTCCCCTCCCTCATTTCAAATGTAAAACCCATTAGTTTTTTTAAAGCCCACAGTAGTGTTGCAAGGGTTCAGCATTCTCAAGGGACATCCTGCCAGTTTTACAGAGTTTGCTTAGTTCTGAACTCACATGTGAGGACATGGGGTATATTTTCTAGCCCTCAGTGCATCATGAAAGCAACCTCAAACGGTAAGCAAGTCTAACGGGAAAACTCTTAGTAATTTCATTTTTCAACATGATAATGTTATCAGCTTTGCTTGATATAAAGAATTGCAAATCGTTAGTGACTTTACGAAAACTTTTCCCGGAATAATAGCACAGTAAAGGTTTAAATACACATTAGACCAAAATAAATTCTAATTTGTTCCATTCACTTAACTTTCTCTAGCTGTTTCACAAACTATTCTTACAAAATATTATTCTTCTACTTCATACTAGTCCAGATATACATTTAGTAGAAATGGCCTTACTAATTAGTTTCTTATCAGTAAGCGGAATAGGGAGTACATAGGCTAAAGGGCCGCGCCGTGGCCGAGTGGTTAGACCACTCGCCTCTTGCCTAGACGGTCGGGGTTCGATCCCAAGCGACCGCATTGGCGGGTTTTCTTCGGGTACTCCGGTTTCCCCCGCCATCGCATTCCACCGGTTCTCCATCATTCATATATCATCAGTGTCACCGCCTGCGGTGCCATACGTAGTTAAAACGGGCGTTAAACACTACCAAAAAAAAAGTAGGCTAAAGCCGTGGTCAAAGCTTGTCGCTATGTGAAACAATTGAAATTCGGTTCGCTTTGCAAAAATAGGCTGTAAAACAAAAGAGAACTGAAACGAAAAATGACCTACCATTTGAGAAAGTATTAAATAGTTTAAAATTGAAACAGATAACAAGGACTATCTCGGAAACGATAAGATGCACAAAAAATGTATATGGCATGTTGTAACGAGATATACATTTTACTGTAGTAATTTTTCGTGTATCACTTACAGTTTACAAATTATGCAAACATTTTACAGAATGAAGAGGCTTGCCGAGACTGTTCCCCAGAAATTTGGAGATATATCTTTCCATGAAGGCATTTTATATATAAGTGGTATTTTAATAAAAAATGGTTAGTTATTTTTGATAGATTTATACATTTCAAAAAAAGGCTCCATGTAAGATTAGTTTGGGCTGGAGGATTTACTCAAATCTTTTTGTCGCATCCCTAAAAGACACTGAACTATAATACAAAGCTTGGCATTTAACTGAATATTCGTTTTTACTTTATCAAGCACCGTTGTTCAGTATGTTGAGAACGTGTTGCATTCCACCCAAAATCCAATACCTACCGAGATTTTACCGGAAATACAAGTTTAACATTTTCATTATTAAAGATACTTATTTAGATACAGGTCTTGCGGCCGCGCGCGCGCGTGTGTGTATATGTGTGTGTCCAGGATAACTGTGTCTGTGAATACAATAACTCGGTAAAACACGTCAGCTTCTTCCAAGGTTATGACACGAAGATTTTCAAGAAAATCCTCCACCCCAAACTACCCTTTATATGGAAAAAAATTTCGAAAATACAATATACTACAGATACTTTAATGACAAATATTCTGGAAATAGCCTCTGAATGCGTCTTCGTAAACTCTCCTTAAAACACACACTTTATGTCATAAACAATTTTTTGTCGAGCTAATCATCTCCGCAATGCTCCCAGTTATTTGTTTTAGTTTTAAGCTACTTAAACGTTTGTCAAAGGGGAGGCCATTTTTTCTATCATCTCTCTTTTGTTTTACTCCTGTCCATATAAAACGAACTGAATTTAGATTGTTTCAAATAACAACCTTCTTCTTAAAGGATTTGACTCTTTGTATTAGCGTATTTCCCTTGTATTTAAATGGAACTGATAAACCATATCTGGTAATGTTTATCTCGATTGCCACGATGTAGGTAAAGGAATATTCTTTTGTATCAAAAGTTTATAGAGAAAATCATGTGAATGGAACACATTATATGTTTAAGCTAAGCTGCCCCAGATGCATGCAAACACAGACAGACATAAACACATACATGTATGTACAGGTATCTACACATTTGGATTCAGTGGACTGAGTGGAATAGAATACTTTCTCTATTTACAATGTACACTCAAAGACAATAAAACAGAACGCCTGGCGCTGTGATTTTGGTGAAAACGTGAACGTTTGACGAGGACTTGGTCATTTGTAGCCTTCATTCTGACACAACATACCAGGCGAGTAAGAAAAGGCAGAACCGATTGGGCAATGCACTCTTTCAGTCTTCAACCCTGCTCGACGCTCCTTCTGAACAGGTTGATTTGTGTAAGAGTGTGATAATTTTGTCCACCATGTGTGCTAACTGCTTTGGCGTTAGAATTTCAGCAGTAGCGCAGAGAAAGATTAACTAATTTTGGATCACCCGGTTAGAGAATAGATTATTGTCAACAAGAATGTTTAGGGATCACTATTTCGTAACTCAGAACTTCACATGTTGCAAGTAACCTTTCATGTGCACCCCCTTTTCCCCTTCGATAATGTGGGTTGTCCAATACGGCTTATGAGCATAGCAAGACTATATAAGAGGCCTCTCCTGTATCAGAAGTTGGCGCAAGAGACAACCAGTTCCCAAATAGGTGGAAGACATGGGCGGAGTTCCGCGAAAACACCTCGTCTTACATAAGTATTTCCAGGCATATTTTTAATGTCTTTTAGTGTACATTGAACAATATGCCTCTAAATACTTACCCTAAGTCGGGGTCTTTTCGCTGACTACTCCCATATCTTCCACTTTTTGCTATGCTCCTAAATAGTATTGGCCAGCCACGTTATCATGGATATGAAACTTAACTTGCCACAAACGAAGTTCTCAATTGCGAACCGGTGAAACCTAAACTTTCTGCTTAGACAATAATCTACTCGGCTCGGCTCTACCTGGGTAGCGTGTCTGTCTCATATTCAACAGGCCACGAGTTCGAATCCTGCTTAGGGTGAGTTACCCGAGTAAGGTTTTTTTTCGGGGGTTTTCTTTATCCTGAGAAGACGAATATCGAATAACTTTAAGCTCCATGGAGCCCGAGATCACTTAAGGATCATTTCACCAATTTCATTCATCGTCCGATATGATCAACCACGTTAAAGAACGTTAAACTTAAAAGTAAACAAAAAAGTCTGCTCTCTCACCATGTGATATAAAATTAGTTTAATCTTTTCTCTGTGCTACCCCTGAATTTGTAATGCCAAAGTGATCGTGCACATGGTGTACTAAATTAATACACCACTTATACAAGTCAACCTGTTCTGAGGGCGCCGAGTGAGGTTGAAGGATGAAGGGATGGATTGCTTAATCGGTTTTGTCTTTTCTTACTCATGTGGTATTTTCTACCAGAATTGCCCCAACGAAAATCATCGTAAGACCTGAGTCCCGGTCAAACCTTAACAATTTAAGTAAGATCGCAGGGACAGGTTTATACGTCACGTACGTGCTAGAAAAGTAAAACTCGCTTCATAGGAAAAGAAGACCCAGGAAAGATGCAGAAGGTAAAATCTGTAATGTATAGCAGAAGTGATGGCAACCGTAAAACAAAAGAAGTTGAGTAAAGTGCATCTTGTAGCTAGCACGTATTGTAAGAGGCTTTATTTGAATGAGGCGGAGGGAATTACATAGGCACAGGCAGCAGGAAGTAATAAGGCGATTATATTGCTTGTAGGACACTTGGTTCATTGTACGAGGACAGACTGTAAGCTGTCCTAATATCAGCCGGAAATGCCGAAATGGCAAAACCCCTCCTTCCATTTTAGTCATAGCTTTCTTGTAGTAAAATATTCGCTGTCGATGCTCCTTATGCGCAAAATTCTGATGTGTTCCATTCACATTACTTTCTCTATATCTCTGCAACAAATTATTGTTAAACAGCTTATTCTTCTATCCACTTCATGATAATCGGGATACACATTATCAGAATTGGTCTTATTACTTGCTTCCGTGCAAGTATAGGGTAAATAAGGGAATACACTAGGCTAAAGCAATAGTCAAATCTTTAAAAGCTGATTGCTATGTGGTTGAAATTGGTTTCTTTGCAATGATCAGGAGTTAACACATTTGCTTCTCAGAAAAGTTTAAGCATTTTAAAATATAAACCAAATTCTAGAAATATTTTGGGAAATCTCAACTCCACAAAAAAAAAAAAAAAAAAAAAAATCTGATTTGTTCCATTTACATGACTTTCTTTACATCTCTGCAACAAAGTATTGTTAAAAAGCTTATGTTTCTATTTACTTCATGCAAATTGAGAAACAATTAGCAGGAACAGTCTTATTACTTGCTTCCTGGCAAGTAGGAGCGAAATAAGGGAGTACCATAGGTTAAAGTGATAGCCAAAAACTGGTTGCTATGTGACAGGTTCCTTTGTTTGTATGAACAGGAGTTGGAAAATTCCTGTATGAGAAAAGTTTTAAGTTTTTCAAAGCTGAAATCAAAACCAAGGAATATCTCAAAAACGATCGACTCCACGAAAATAATGTATATAACATAAATTGTGTGTTTTAACGTGCCCTACATTTTTGTGTGGTAAGTTTTTGTTCATTTCTTACGGTTTAGCAGTTGTGCAAAATTCCGTAAAATTCATCCAGAATAAAATAATCTTCAGAGGATATTCCCAAAAAATTCAAGATATGCATTTTATTTGTCAGGTAAGTATCTTTAATATACGATATTTTAATCAAAATCGTTAGAGCCCTTTTTGAGAAACTCAAAATTTTTGAAAAAAGTTACATGTAAAGGGTAGTTGGGGTGGGGAGATTTTCTTGAAAACCTTTGTATCGCATCCTTGGAAGATAGGAAACTTAAATACCAGGTTTGGTATTCGACGATACTTTCATTTTTGAGCAAAGCTGTTCTCGGACTGACAAGACACACACAAACGCGCGCGCGCGCACACACACACACACACACACACACACACAGACGTTTTTCCAAAAATGCTGTATTTGGATTTACGAGGACCCAAAACATGTATTTTCGGTGAAATCTTGGTATCGAAATTTTGGGTGCATTACAATACCTTCTCTATACACTATTTACATAGTACGTGTAGAGAAAGTAAAATGTTTGATACAAAGTGTGTTTATTAACGAGCTCTACTTTTTTGCTATCTCTTAAGGTTTACTAGTTGTGGAAAATTTAACAAAATTCATCCAGAATAATGAAGTCTTAGAGGGTATTTACAGACAATTCAAGACACTCATTTTATTTCTAATTTAAATATATTTAATATACGGCATTTTAATGAAAAATCTTTCATGTAAAGGGTAGTTGAGGGTCAGGTAATTTTGTTTAAAATATTCGTGTCACATCCTTGGAATATAATGAACTTGTATACTAAGTTTGGTATTTGACGGATTTTTCGTTGTTGAGTTATGCCGTCCACAGACATTCTCCCTCTCTCTCTCTCTGTTTGTCTCTTATCTCTCTCTCTCACACACACACCTTTTTCTAAAACATCTGATGTGTTCCATTCACATAACTTTCTCTAGCTGTTCCAAACACACTGTTCTTACAAAAGATTTATTATTTATCTACATCAAGCAAATCGATATATATATATATATATATATATATATATATATTACAGAAAGGATCTTGTATCTTGTTTCCTTGTAATATAACGGAAATAAGGAAATACGTTATATTAAAGCGATAGCCAAGTCTTTTAAAAACTGGTCGCTATGTGAAACAACTGAGGTTCTATTATCTTTGATTATCCCATTTAAGAACATTTAAAATAAAACCAATAATAAGGAGTATCACAAAGACGGCCATTTCTACAAGAAAAACTTATATAAATTATGTGTTTTAACGAGATTTAAATTATTTGTGTATTACGTTTTTATCTATCTCCTACGATTTAACTTATTATGCAAAATTCTCCAAAACTCATTCACAATAAAGAGGTCTTCAGAGGCTATTTTCAGAAAATTCAAAATATATATTTTTTGTGTTGTAAATATCTTGAATCTAGAATTATTTAAATAAAAATCGCTAGAGTCGTTTTTGAGAAAAACACATTTTTCAAAAATATTTCCATGTAAAGGTAGTTTGTTTTTAAAGATCTTCATGTCGCATTCATGAAATCATAAAATTGGTATTTAAGATCTTTTCGTTTCTGAGCTAAGCCGTCCACAGACAGTTTTTTCAAAAGTACATTTTTTCAGACTTATGGGACCTCAAAACATTTCCGGTGAAACCTCGGCTTAGCATTTTTGAGTGGAACACAATATCTTTTCTACCAAATATGTACATTGTATCTTCGTGCTAGAGAAAGTAAAAATACAAATTTCTGCAATGTGCGGGGTCTTAATGTTTATTGTTTAAATTTGGGTCGGAAACTGGCATTCATTGAGTGCATTACTTGTTCTCAGTTGGCTAACATCTCATAAGTGAAAATTCTGTTAAAATCCAAGATCTTTACTTGGAGGTATTTAGTCATTTATTTCTGTAAAGATGTTAGTTACATTTTATTTATTTTACTTTTATTTTATTTATTTATTTGTTTATTTATAGTTTTGAAGCTTACTGGTTGGTTATTTTGGCCAATGAAATCATGCTCAAATAATCTCGAGTCCATGGAACTTTAGGTTATTTGACATTTGTCTGCTCAGGATAAGAGAAAATCGAAAAAAAAAAAAAAAAAACTTATCTTGGTGAATATGAGACAGACATGCTACCATTACACTATCCGGGCGGGCTTATTTATTTACAAGTAAATAAATCTATTGAATCTCTGTAGTATATGTATTTATTTTTATCGTGGAGGGGGAACATGCACTGCTGCATTCGACCCCCAGCCGAAGTGCAATGGCTGGGAGGATATGTGGGGCTCTCCGCCCTGCTGCGGCATGCCCACTAAAAAACCCTCCACGTTATAACTGTAGTTTGCTGAATTACACTATATTGTAGCTTTGCGCGGTTCGCATAGCACCCGCGGAAGTATGTGGAGTGTGGGATGCTGTGTGAGCGGGTGAAAGGTTGTATCTAGGCTACAGCCTAGGGGAGTTAACGGTGGTAATAGAACGGAATGTAAGAGAAGGTAGTGCTGGATTTGTCGTCTTAAGTCAGCGTCGACCCAGGAGCTCTTGGCAGTAGACTGACTTGTCAACTCTGGTAGTCGTCCGTCGCTGGACCGGAGGGTCCTGTGGTACTGTGGTGTGTGTATGCCCCTCTGCCTGTGCAGGAAGAGGAACAGCGTTGAGTCGGCTCTTAGAGCGAAAAAGCTCTGCGGATTAGGAGGACCTGCTTGAGCTGTTTGGCGGTGACGTTTGACAGTCAGCTAGCTGCTGTAGCTTGCAGTGTGGTGACTGCTGCGGTGGTAGAAGCTTGCATGCAGCTCCTGGAGCTTCTCGGCGATGACGCTGCTGTACGCCCCTTCTAGTGAGCTAAACGAGCGTCGGCCGTGTGACTGAAAGCACAACAGCGTCTGCAGGACCTGTGACGTTCCCGTTGGCTGCCCTCAGCGATGAGAAGTTGCCCTAACAACCCTGCCGCTAAGGCAGCTCCAGATCCGCTCGATCCCGCAGCTCGACCTTCAGTGGCGTAGGTCCTCGGTTGTTAACGATGCGAGTGGCCCTCAAACATGAAGGCCACTGCGACTTCTCTGCAGTGGTGAAGAGCCGGGTCGAAAGGTCTCTAGGATCCCCCGAAACACGGCACTGAACCGGGGAGAAGAGCCTTGCCCTGTCGGCGACTGCGGCTGCAATCAACGAGGAGATGCGATGGTGGCTGCCGGTGAAGCAGTGGTGGCGATGCTGTCGAGGCAGGACTTGCCTCGGGTAGTGTCGATGGTGAAAGATTCCTCGCGGCGGAGTTGGCTCGGCGTTGCTTGTTCTTTCCCATCGGAGCGTAATGTCCATATATTTATATGATCATATTTGGAGATGGTTACTTATATGCATTTATATAGCCCCTTTAACTTTATAGGTTTATCGGGGCTTTGAATTGTATAAGCAACTATCATAGCAGGATAATGCCATTAGGTTTATCATTTTATATCATTAAACACACGCACATTCACTCTCATATGTATAGTTCCACACTCTTTGGGGGATAGTGAATAATTCTCGTTAAAGAAAAACTCTCCACTTCGGCCGGAAGTCAAACCCGGGACCTCCGGGTGAGAAGGGTTACACATATTAATTTCATTCAATGTTAGCGATTACGTTTTCTTTACTAAAGTAATCCAATAATACTTAACTGCTAAGCCAGGCTTAAATTTACTGCTTTTAACTCGCAAGATTTTGGTGTGAGGCTGCCGCGATGTTTCTTTTCTATTCTATGCCGCTGTTTCAACCCTTTTCAGCTCGGTGTATTCAGGTGAAATCAGGTTTGAAACCGTGAAGCATGTTAAGGATACTTGTGTTCTTAGTAACGTGCCCTACCTATTTCTGAATCTATGCTCAGTTAGCTAAAGCGCGCAACATTACTGGCTAGGTTTTTCCATTTCATACATTGAAAAATTGCCTGCGGTGCCATAGTGGTAAAGTGGAGCGTTAAACACACACACAAAAAGACACTGACCAGGTTGAATCATCGCCCATTTACCATTTCTGGTAAAGAATGGAGAGAGCCCACGTGTAATGAACGGCGATTGACGTATGTGAATGCTTATAGGATTCCGTTAGCACCGTAATGAAAATTAGCTTTTGCATTTATATAAAATATCCACGATATTCTTACCTTGTACGTTTTCTACACGTACTAAGCACATCTTGAATACATAGAGAAACTGCATTCCACCCAAAAATTCGATACCGAGATATCACCGGGAATGGACGTTTTAGGGTTCCCTACATTCAAAAAAAGCATTTTTAGAAAGAGGTCCGTGTGTCGTGTATCCGTGTGACTGAACACAATCACTAAAAAATGAAAAGTTGGAAAAATACCAAACTTGGCATTTAAGATTAGTATTTTCCAAGGATTCGACACGAAGATTTAGAGGAACATCCCCCCACCCCAAAATAACCTTTAGGTGGAAGAATTTTCGAAAAAATTTCTTTTCTCTAAAATGGTTCCAACGATTTTGATTAAAATACCGCAATTTAAAGATATTTACATGACAAGTAAAAAGTATATCTTGCATTTTCTGGTAATTGCCTCTGAAGACTTTTTTATTCTGGATGAATTTTGCTGGATATTTTCAAACTTGTAAATCGTAAGAGATAGACAAAAACATTCTAGACAAAAAGTATTCATCTCGTTAAAACACACAATTTATATAATATACATTTTTTTTCGTAGAGTTGACCAATTTTGTTATTGGTTGCAGTATTAAAATACTTTTCACTTACGGGAACTTGTCAACTCCTGATAATACAAAGAAACGTATTTCATCCACATGGCAACCAGCTTTTAAAAGATTTGACTATCGTCTTAGCCTAGTGTATTGCCTTGTTTCCCTTATACTTACAAGAAAGTATGTTTATCTCGATTGGCATGAAATGGACAAAAGAATAAGTTTTTCAGCAATACTTCGTTACAGAGATATAGTCAAAGACATGTGAATGGAACACTCAGATTTTTACTTATTTTAAGCTAAGATATATCAACCAATTCAAAGGAAACGCCAAAATGTGTATCAATTAACCCAAAAATTTATCAAAATTATGTGCATAGTACGTGTAGAGAAAGTAAAATACTTTCAACATAGAAAAATATTTAACAAATCTGATTTTAAAAAACAGCTCTAGCAACATTTCGAAATTTTATCCATATAAAGGCTAGTTTGAGATTGGGGGATTTTCCTCAAAATCTTCGTGTCGTATCCTTGGAAATACTAAACTTATATGTCAAGTTTGGTATTTTACCGACTTTTCGTTTTTTAACTATCGTGTTCACAGACACGCAGACACACACACACACACACACACACACACACAAAAGAACCATTTTCTATAAACAATTTTGGATTCAGGGGACCGTAAAAGGTCTATTTCCGATGAAATCTCGGCATTGAATGTGCATAGTTCGTATAGAGAAAGCAAAGATGCCTCAATGGATAGCAGTCCAAATGTTTTTAATAAATTTATGTATGAATCCACTTATTCATAACTCACGATGTGCTCGTGCATTTGATTATCACTGTTTCTTTTGTGTTCTATTTCGAAATGAAACGTGTAATGAAAAGTTTTATCTAAATTTAAATGAAGGAGATATACAGTAATCGAGAGTGGATACAGAGGGTCATGTGAATATTGCACATTCAGATTTTGCTAGGTCAAGTATAACGTCCGTAGGGTGATATACGGTAAGTGCCAATGCAGCTATTAAAGGAGGGCATTACACGCACTGTTTGGAATTACTCCAGGTTCCCATTTGCTGATAAATAGCACTAGTATTTCAAGACATTTTGGACAATCCGAGCCCTTGCCAAGATCAACTTTTGTGTTGTTGCTGGCACACGGAGTTGGTGTTTATTATTGAGAACTACCGTGTCAACAAAACCTTAACTAGGTGCAGCGACACCTTGGTTCCCAAGGGCAGTGGGCGCCAACTCCTCAAATTCATCTGTGTACTACTGGGAGGTGTCGGATCCGCCGAAACCTTCCTCCAAATTACTGTTAACTCTCCAGGGTTGCAAACTCGTATCATGCGATAATTTGAAAATGTTAAGTTGTACGATATTAATTAAAGCTGGATTTATGAATGCTATAACGATGTTGTGCAGTAAGATATCGTATATCATACTTTTATCGGAGTGGCAGGTAGTGCCAATCATACGGCGTCTTGAGATTTATTCGCACCAATGGGTTTAAAAGCACGATGTCATTAGTTCCGCAAGTATTGCTTTCTTCTTCTCTGAACATACTATTAATGAAGAACATCTCCAAAATTGTTTATGGAACAAAAAAAGAAATGTTTGAAAAAAATTATGTCTTAATGATATCTACTTTTTTTACTTTCTCTAGCACGTATGTACTAATAATGTGCTGTATTCCAACCAAAAATTCGATACCCACAAAATTTTCACAGAAAATCTGATGTGTTACATTAACATGACTTTCTCTAGCTGCTCTACAAACGAACGTCTTACAATAGATTATTCTTCTTTATACACCATGCTAGTCGAGATAAACATTAACAGAATGATCATATTGCTTAGTTCCTTATATGTAGAAGGGAACTAAAGGAATGCGCTGTGCTCAACTGATAGTCAAATGTTTTAAAAGCTGCGTTATGCGATTGTCATTACAAATCGCTTCATTGCTTCGCCAGGAGTAGAACAAAAGAAAAGCAGACACATCCTGTGTGAGAAAACTATAAGTACTTTACAATTGAAATCAATAAGAAGGAATATCTTGGAAACGGTTATCTCCACAACAGAAACGTAAAGGATATAAATTGCGAATTTTGACGAGATCTACATCTTTTGTATAGTAAGATTTTGTCTTTCTCTGACGGTTTAGCAGTTAAGCAAAATTTGGCAAAATTCATCCAGAGGATATTCCCAGAAAATTCATTATACATTTCATACATTTTATTTGGGATGTAAATAGCTTTAAAATACGTCATTTAAATCAAAATCGTTAGCCATTTTCTAGAAAATCAAAATTTTCGAAATTTTTTCCGTGTAAAGGGTAGTTTGTGGTGGGGGGATTTTCTTGAAAATCTTAGTGTCGCATCCTTGGAGGATACTAAATTTAAATATCAAATTAGGTATTTAACGGTCATGTCGTTTTTGAGCTATATTGTCCACACACATACACACACACACACACACACACACACACACACAAGGACCGTTGTCTAAAAATGCTTTTTTTCGGACTCAGGGGACCCCAAAACATATATTTCCGGTGAAATCTCACATCGAATTTTGGGTGGAATAAAATACTTTTCTATCCCTATGTACATAGTATATTCGGGGCTAGAGAAAGTAAAAAGGGCTTTTTACAAAACGGTGTGTATGTTTGTGTGTGTGTGTATGTGGACAGCACAACTTAAAAAACCTGATGTGTTCCATTCACATGACTTTCTCTACAGCTCTACAATAAATTATTGTTAAAAATCTTACTCTTCTATTCATTAATGCTAATGGAGAAAAAATTAGCAGAAAGGATCTTATTACCTGTTTCCATGTAAGATTTAGGGTTTAAGGAAGTATCATGGGCTAAATCGATAACTAAACTTGTAAAAGCTGATTGCAATGTATTTGAAGTACCTTTGTTTGTATGGACAGGAGTTGACAAATCCCCATATGAGAAAAGTATAAGTATTTTAAACCTGAAATCAATAACAAGGAATATATAAAAAAAACAGTCAGCCTCACGAAAAAAAACTGTATATGAAATAAACTGTATGTTTTAAGGAGCTCTACACTTTTTGTGTGGTAAAGTTGCCTGGCTCTTACGGTTTTCTACTTATGTAAAATTCCACAAAGTTCATACAGAATAAACATGTCCTTAGAGGTTATACCCAGAAAATTCAGGACATCAATATTATTTGTCACGTAAAGATCTTTAATATAAACATTTTAATCAAGATCATTAGAGCCATTTTTTAGAAAATAACAATTTTAGAAATGTTTTTCCAAGTAAAGAGTAGTAGGGGGGGATTTTCTCTAAAATATTTATGTCGCATCCTTGGAAGATACTAAACATAAATACCAAGTTTGGTATTTGACGGTCTTTCGTTTTTGACTTATGCTGTCCAGAGACATGAAATTTTTTCTGAAAATATTTGTTTGGATACAGGGGACCCTAAAACGTGTGTTTCTGGGCAAATATCGGTCGAATTTTTGCGTGGAATGCAATACATTTGTCATATAGAGAAAGAAAAATATGCTTTTCTCGGACTCAGGGGACACCAAAACTTATATATCTCGGCATCGAAATTTTGGGTGGAATACAGTACCTTCTCTATCTATTACATGCATTGTCCACGGTGGCTGGAGAAAGTAAAAAATGGCAATTAAACACTGATAGTAAAGCAAATTTTATCAAATAAAACCTAGAATCCAATTTTTAAGTCGGTATATGGAAACAACTTTTTGCTGAATCAGATAGTCTGCGTTAGATTTGATTTAGTAGTAATTCTAACCCACCAGAGATATTTTAAAAAATAGCACTTGCAAAAGTTTGATTTGCTTCACTCATTACAGTAGGAGAATTCGCCGATCAATGTGTGACCGAATTGGTGAGGGTTAGATATATATTCGGTGAAATCTCAACATAGATTTTTTTTTCAATGGCTGTACGTAGTAGAGAGACTAAAAAGCACCTCAGACAATATTCTTGCTCCTTTTTAGTAGTAAAACAGCTCGCTGACCACTCGACCACGGAGGCAGTCTTTGTTAATCCTGCTATTTGTGAAGTACACATTTAATATGCGACCCCGTTTAAAAGCACTGTCTTTCAGACTTGCGCATTTCCCACCAAACATGGAAAGGTTAGTGGATCGGATTTCAGTAACAGGCTGAGAGATTTGCAAAACAGTGGAAGCATGTAGCAATACATATTGAGTGAAGAGCAATTTGACCCAGATTTCAGTCTTGGCCAAATCTCCGTCGGATTGCATGGTTTTTATGGTAGCTCGCAGTTATCCGATTACTGGGAAATGGATCGCAGAGCTCCGTCCCATATATTTTATCTACTGGACTGGCCAACTGGATTACCTCTCAGAACCATTTCCTGCAGGGTGTCTCGAGGTTTCTGCACAGCCATTCTCTACTCGCAAAACTTACTGAAATTCAAACCAGATACGATATCATCCAATTTTAGGAATATTTAGGAAAGGTAAACATCTAATAGATGACAAAAATTAAGAATCTTGACTTTCACTGCCACTTTATCGTTTAGAAGTACTTCTACTAACTACCTTTACGAAAGTATGTACAATGTACTTAGTTGATATAGAATATTTTACTGAAATATGTTTTGGGGAACCCTGAATAAAAAAAAAAAAATCAATGTGCTCCATTCACATGACTTTCTCAAGCTGTTCCACATATAAACTATTCTTACAAAGTATTATTCTTTTATCTACATCATGCTGATCGAGATACACATTAGCAATAATAGTCTTATTGCTTGCTTCTTAGTAAGCAGAAGGAAAATGAGGGAATACACTAGGCTAAAGCTGTATTCCAATCTTATAAAGACTGGTCATCATGTGAAACAATTGAAGTTCCGTTCCCTCTGCATTGTCAGTAGAAAACCAAGAGAAAGAAATCGAAAAAGTGACTTTCCGTTTGAGGAAACCAACGTAGTTTAAAAGTGACATAAATAAAAAGGAATAACTCGGAAACGGCAAACTCTGTAAAAATCGTGTATGACATAAATTGTGTTTTAACGAGATCTACATATTTTGTGTTGTAAGGTTTTGTCTATCTCTTAGAGTTTACCAATTATACAAAGTCAACCAGAATAAAGAGGTCTTCAGAGGCTACTCCCAGGAAATTAAAGATGTACATGTCATTTGTGGTGTAAATATCTTTATTGCGTTGGTTACTTATATATAATTTGAACATTACAAGTTAGTTAATATAATTATATGAAATTGACGATGGCCTCTCGTGATGTTGCGTTTGAGATGTTTTCCGTAAGCGTTAATGGCATTAATTATTTGTTTTTTCTATTTACTCTATTACCATAATTTTATGGTTATTCTAGATTTACTGTATGTGCAAATGTGATACATTGCTGTACTTTTGTAGCAGTTCTCTTTTAGAATTCGAGCACTATCCCCCATTTTTTATAATAATATTTCTTAATTCAGTTCTTTATCTTTTTAGACTTCTTGGCTTCCAAAACCACATAGGCAAAAAAAGAAAAGAAAAAAAAAGGAAAAAAAAAGCGATAGAAATAATATCTTAATCTACCATGACCTGTTACAAAACTTGTTATATTGTCTGTTAACGGTATGTTGATTTTACGCCTGTCTTTTACATACAGTCGAAAAATAGCTTTTGGTTATTTCTCCTTTTGGAATATTTTGCCTTCACTTTCTCACTTCACTACACTTTTCTTGAAGTTCTCTTCAGGCATTCTCTTGTAGCATATCTGCATGTCACTGTTCCTCGCTGCTGTTTTTGTCAGGCTGTCTGCAAGTTCGTTACGGAAGTTTCCTGCGTGAGCTTTGACCCAAGAGTCAGTTTTGCTTCTGTTTCCTGATCTGTTGTCTAATTTCCTCTATGGGAGATTTATGGTTGCTGGTGTTCTTCAGTGAATCTTAAGTCAGTCTGCTATCAGCTGTTTTTGCCTGATGTACTGATTTTCGATTGATTCTAAAGTGGCTACCTGCTCGGCATGTTGTTTGAATACCTATTAGGGAGTTTGAATTGCATTTGTTGATAAAGGCAATTTTCCATGAACATAGCTATTCCAGATCCAACTCCGGAGTCTTCTTTACTTCCATCTGTATAGATTTCCAAAGTGTATCCAGTATTATCTTGTTTATTTGTGATACTAATATCTACAGGATGTAGCCATTTTATATAATGAAGTGCTCGCCTATTGCAGACCTGCGTGTGTGTGCACGCACGGGCAAGCACGAGCGAGAGCGAGTAGTTGAAATAATTCACTAAAGTTTAACAGCAACAGCAAACGATTGAATGCCGTTGTCAGCTAAAAATTTTATGCTGAGATTTCACCGTAAATACTCGTGTGTGAAATATATATAAATTATTTTTAGAAAAAGGTCCGCGAACGTGTGTGTGTCCGTATGTCTGTGAACACGGCAACTCAAAAACGAAAGGTCAGTAAAAATTCAAACTTTGTACTTGAGTTTAATATATTACAAGGATGCAACACGAAGATTTTGGGCAAAATCGCCCCACCACAAACTGCCCTTTACATGGAAAAAATGTAGAAAATAACTCTTAACGATTTTGATTAAAATATCTATCATCTATATAAAAGATATTTACATCCCAAATAAAATGCATGTGTTGAATTTTCTGGAAATAGCCAATGAAGACCTCTTTATTCTGGATGAATGTTGACAAATTTGCTTAATTGCTAAACCGTAAGAGATAGACAATAACTTACTATACAAAAAATTAGATCTCGTCAAGGCATACAATTTATGTTCTTTACATTTTTATGGTGGAGGTAACCGTTTCCGGGATATTCCTTGTTTTTTGTTTCAATTGTAACGTACTTATAGTTTTCTGGGACAGGAAGTGTCAAGTTTTCTTTTGTTCTACTCCTGGCCAAGAAAAAAGTGATTTCCAATGACAATCGCATAACGACAGCTTTTAAAACATTTGAATATTACTTTAGATAGCGCATTCCTTTAGTTTCCTTCTACTTATAAGGAACTATAATCTTTTGCAAGAAGTTTGTCTGTAGCTAGAGAAAGTCATGTGAGTGTAACACATCAGATTTATATATTTTCAGTCGACACCGGAAAAACTACTCTGGCTATTTATAAATTTGATGTACAAAGATTAACATTGTAAATGAGCCCTGATTAAAAAGTGATGCTGTATACTGTGAAGTGTTTCCAAGGTTACACAAACTTGTGCTGATGTTCAATTTTATAAGTAAACTCAAATATTAACATTTTACTTTTGGAAGGATCAAAGGAAATACAGCAGATATTTGCATTAAGTTATAAGCTGCTTTAACATTTACAGTAAACAGATGAATGTATTATTAAAGAGAGCATTACGTTAAAGCTCTTAGCAGCTGCTAAACCACAACAGTTTGTGCGTTAAACAGATCATGAGGGGAAGCACAGCCATTAAAGCCCCCTTAATGTTTAATGAGTATTGGAAGAGCATTATAAGTTTACTACGGGTCTATAAACGCCACTCTCTAATTCAAACTTCTTTAAATACAGCTTTATTTAAAGTTGAAGTTTTTTTATTTATTCTCACTAATTCTTTAGTAGCCTGGGTATTAAATCTAAGGTAAATCCTTCGTTATATTTTGATAATGCTTTCTGCATTAAAAGTTCTGTTCTTAATAGTCGATTCAAACAACATCTTTTAAAAAAATCTGATGCTCCTTTCATATGCCTTTTTCTTTCTAATCTACAACCATTTATTCTTACAAAAGCTACAATAGGAAAAATCTGATGTGTTCCAATCAAATGACTTCTTCTAGCTGTTCCACAAATGTCGCCCTCCGTGGTGTGGCGTGGCTTCATATACCCAAGGTTGCGGCTTCAAATCCGGCGGAGGACGATGGAGTTTTTTCGTGCGTAAAAGTCCTTAGCAAAAGTAAAGCGAAGTAAAGCCGTGGTCCCATGTCGTAGATTTTCGGCACGTAAAAGAACTTCCACCTGATAAAAGGGCCTCTGAGCAAAATGAACCGGTCTCTCACGCCCAATATAGATTGGGACGCTGAGAACCACTGCAGTTAAAGAGCGTGCATAAATAAAAATCAATTTCCCTTTGTTCTACAATCTTTTTTTACAAAATATTTTGTTAATCGAGATAAATATTAGTTGAAATTGTCTTATTACTTTCTTTCTTGCAAGCAAAAAGGGAGTAAGCTGATACACTAGGTTAAAGAAATAGTCAAATCCTTTAAAAGCTGTAACTAATTGAAACAATTAAAATTCGGTTCTCTTTGCTTACTAGGAGTAAACAAAGGAGAGAAGATAAGAAATATGTCTTTCCGTTTTGGAAAAGTTTGAATGGCTTAAAACAGAAACCAGTAACTCGGAATATCTCGAAAATGGTTAAATCTACAACAACAAAAAAATGTACATGACAAATGTGTTTTTTAATAACATCTTAATTTTTTGTGTAGTAAAATTTTTTTGTCTATTACGGTTTAACAGATATATAAAACTTATACGAAGTTCATCCAGAGTGAAAAGGTCTTCATAGCTTATTCTCAGAAATTTTATATATATAAATTTCTTGTGTCAGGAAAATATCTTTGACATTTTAATAAACATCACTGTAGCCATCTTTGAGAAAATCAACGTTTTGAAAATATGTTCTATGTCGCATCTTAAACACTAAGTTTGGTACTTAACCGGCTTTTCGTTTTTGAGCTATGCTGTGCACACACACACACACACACGGATATGTTTCTAAAATGTTTTTTCTTTAGATTCTGAGGGTTTCAGAACATATAATTCCGGTTAAATCTGCGCCAGTCACACCTGATCCCTATTATCTCTGATTATCTTTATTTATTTTTAAACAGGTTTACAGTTTAAAAAGCATCTTCTTGTATCAAAAATATAAAATTTTCTCCTCTGCCTCCACCGTTCTCTATCCTCCCAAACAAATCCGTCTTAATCTAATTTCCTTATTCCTCTTTCAGTATTCTTCATCCATTTAAGTCTAGGTCGATCACGTCTTCCTCTTCCAGGTGGGTTCCATTCTAAAACTTGTATTGGTAATATTATCTCAGGCATTCTGCGCACATATCCGTACCATTCTACCTGTTTATATCTTAGAAAATCTAAAATTGAATTTGAACTTTCATGATTTGTTCTTATCACTTATTAGAGTTTTTATCTAATTTAGTGTGTCCAGTAGATCTCCTGAAACAGTCAATTTTTGGTTGACAATAATTTTAAATCCTATTCAATGCTAAAGTTTTTGCTCCATATTTTAATGCACTACTAATTATTGATTCATATATCTGTAATTTGGTTTCTAAAGTTTTATTCTTGTCCCGTAACACTCCATTCAGCATGGATATTGTTGTTCTGCCTTTTTGAACTCTATATTTAATGTCGTCTTCTTGGCTGCAGTTTGAATTTATCTTCAATCCTAAGTGCATACTTTCTTCATTCTTTTATGCATCCCATGACGTCTTCTAAAATTAGTCAGTTTTCATCTATTATTGACAAATAGATTGTTTTCTTTAAATTAATTTTTAATCCCCATGTATTATATTCTTCAATAAGTTTTCTACTCATATATTGTAAATCTTTGTCGTCCTGAGCTATAACCAGTTGATCATCTGCGTAACTTTGGGTATAAATTGTATAATTATCTATGTGAATCCCACATATCTGCTTTTAGTTTTCCAATTTTGTAAAACTTGTTTTATAAATATGTTGAAAAGGGTTGGTGATAAACTACAAACCTGACGTAAATCTTTTGTAACTAAGAATTTTTTTGATTCATTTTACTCAAACCTATTTCTACGATGGATTTACATACAGTCCTTATACATATGGCATGCAAAATAACTTTATTTTTCATGGTTTGCTCTAAACCTTCCTATGAATTTCTTTAAAGGTACTGAATCATACGCCTTTTCTAAATCTAAATATAATGGCTGTATTTTAGCATGTTTCTTTTCTATCAGTCATTTCACCCCAAAAATGTGATCTATCGTGGATCATCCCACTCTGAAGCCAGCTTGTTCTTCATCCTGTTTTCCTTTATATTCTTCCTAAAAATATTTTTTCCATATAATCTACTAGCTATATTAAAGATGTCACTATAATTATTGCAATAATCATATCTGCCTTTCTTATACATAGCTGATATACGTCGTTCCTTCCATGAATTTGGGAGGTCTTCACCATTGATACATATTTCAAAAAGAATTCTTAACATCTCAGAAAGTTTGTTTGTACCCCTTTTAGTAAGTTCTCACATATCTCATCCACTCCAATTGTTTTTTTGTTTTTTTTCTAACTGTGCTATTGTTATTTTAAAATTTATACATCCAATTTAAAATCAATGTGCTTATGATTTTCAAAGGAATAAATTACATTAATAAATTAATTTCCATCTTCATGTGAAATGTTATCAAAGTGTTCCTCCCATGTCTTCATTGGAATGAATCCTAATTTTATTTTTTATTTTTCCTGAAGTTTTGCAAATATTAATGATTCCGGGTCCCTTTTGTTTCCAATATAACTCTGTATTACATAACATTTTTGTTGTTAAATTGTGTTTTTTTCTGATAGCTGTTTTCTAATTTTTGCTTGCTTTTTTAATTCAGTTCTATCTTCCATATGTTTGGTATTAATCCATTTGACATATTTTAAATTCATAGTCTCTATTTCTTTTTTAATGTTGTAACTTCAAAAATAAATCTGCTTGTTATTGTTATCCTTAATTTTTCCCTAAAGCTGCTCCCTTATATTGCTATAAGTAGACACTGGACTATATGCAACATAATGAGCTCGAAACATGCATGCAAATATGCATTAAAAGTGTCAAAATATGTAACATGAAATAATACAAAGTAATGATTATTTATATATATATATATATATTTAATTATATTATTTCAAAAACAATATACAATCGGCAGTTTTTATTATTTACTTCAACAGAAAAAGTATCCTTTATAAATTCGTGTATGATAAACAGAAACGATTAGGTTCTCTTCCAAATGTTCAACAGTAAAATTCTGTCGTCGATTGCTCAAAATATTGTATAAGCAGAAAAGGACCGTTCTATATCAAGTAGTCACTGAACAGAATTTGCATTTGGGTACTATATGGGCACTTATTGTTTCTGGTAAAAGTTCACCCGTCCCATTAATAAAACTATCAATTTGACACAAAGGTTCAAAGCGTGGGTTATTGCTCAAAATGTTTGTAAACTTTCAAGTTTCCTCGGGAATACCTCCGTCAAGTAGCGGTTTACTAGACGGATCTTATTCATGATTAGTACATTCAAATTATAATTATCCTTTCTGCATTTATTGGGGCAATTGGAGGATTTCCTGAACAGTCAGTCAACGCCAAACCTAGAGTTTAGAGCTTTTTAATAATCGCAGATTTATGGGGAAAATGAGTGCTAATCCAGTAATGCTTTTCTGAATACCAGAATCGTGAAATGCTTCCTTAGTCGTTGATTACCCCTTTGATGGTCTCGAAGTGTTCATTGTAAAGCAACACAACTTCAACCCAGGTACACCAAAGAGTTACCACTGTTTCAGGAGGTAAAGGCAAATTTTATAGTTTTTTCGTGTAAGCCTTGAAGCCATAAAAAAGCACTTTCTTTGTTGATGAAATCAGTTTCTTTGTATCGTGGATCGTACTTCTTCAACGAGGCGATGTACTCTGAGATCGAAGCACGTCACATGAATCATATTCGTGTAAAATACTTGGAGGACTTTTCCAGTTTTGATCATGTAGGGAGCAGCATCTATTTTCTGGAAATATCTTTCACAAATCTTGCGATCGTAGAATGATGTACATTTTGTAATTCTCTGCAGGCCACCAAAAAGGAAGAAGAAGGCTTTTGTTTTAATGCATCAATAATTAAATTAGCAATGTAACGGCCACAATTTTTGGCAGAAAATATTTGCGCAGAAAGCCTTTGAGGATAGGGATTGTGAGTTTGTGAAGAGGAATCTTGCTTACAACGAATGCTTCACATAGATTCATGTTAAAGCGTTTTTGTTTTTTCTCTGGAGGTTAAATCACTGCTACTGTTATTTGCTGCTGTTAAAATTTGTTGTCGCGGGCTTTTCTTTTTACATCCCTGCTACACGAAGACTTGTTTTGACATGCTGGTCTATCCACGAAACGGCATTTCTTTTTAGGGTTGCATGGTGCACTGCACATTACACACTACATTTGAACTTTGTGCAAATAAATAGAAAACTAAACTGAAACATGGACGTGGGGCAAACAACGTGAAAATGGAAATGTGTCTTTATTTGTGGGCGCTCTTTAACTACTGTGATTATCAGTGTCCCATTCTATGCTGGGCGTGAAAGACCACTTAATTTTGCATCAGAGGCCTATTTATCAGTCTTGAAGTTCTTTTACGTGACGTAAATACACGACACGGGACAAACGGCTTTACTGCCCTTCCGAAGGAAGCATGCTAAGGAGTTTTACGCCCGAAATAAATCCATCGTCCTCCGCCGGGTTTGAACCTGCTGTCACTATAAAACATGAAAACGAGAACAATCTTTTAGATTTATAAAATATTGTAAATATAACCCTGAATTGTCATAATGACCAGTTTTGGTTAAAATATGCAATAACCGTGAAAAGGGGCTAAATATCCAAATGCATATAATTCGACCTCATAATTCTTCAGTTGTATCAAAATATTTTTCTATTAATTTTTCCTCTAATCTTCTCTAATAAAAATATGTGTTGCTATCGCTTTCTAAGAATCTTAAATTATATACAGATATTTTTAGTAACTCTTGATTTCCAGTATCTTCATTATGTAAAAAACGGGATACAAATTCATGCACTAAACATATAATGGCCAGTGCCACGTTGGACCTCGAAAAACGGCATTTCTGTTGATTGTTTTACAATTATAATCAAATCATAAAATTTAATCTTCATTAAATTTTCATCTTCACTTATTCCATAGACACCTAATATTCCCAGTTTCTGTCCAAAATATCTGTGTTCATTTTAATTAAATTTTCATTTTTTGGTTCCGAATTTTCTAATATATTATTCATATTTACCCCGGCTAGGGTCTTTGGTCGAGCAAGTATCTCTCTAACAGGGCGTGAACGGTAAAAGGAACTATTTCAGAAATGACACATTTATTGAATATTTTATTTAAACTTTTACCAATAATATTTAAAAAATGTATACAGTTTTTAATTCTCTGAGATTCTAGCTTAAACTGTATCAAAACGTATTCACTTACAAGTTACGCATATCACGTTTCTTACGTCAATAATCTGTAAGACCGACGTACTATGGAGAACAATTGAATGTACAGCTACCTAAACTTGCATCTCTGTAGAATATATATCGAACACCCTTGTTCTACTTAAGTATTCAAATTGTGCTCTAATTGACTTGTTTTTCCCGCTCCTAGTAGTGTCTCTTTTCATTAGCCAATAGAAACAATCCTAATACGAGGGCCGTTTTTGTTTCAACCTCCGATAGGCTACAAATAAAAGATCATAGAAAACTATTAACTTATTACTAAAAGTTTTGTTCGCTTGCGGTTATTTTTCAGCATAATCACTGAAAAGATTGAGACATTTATCGTATCTGTGCACAAGCTTTGCAGTACCCGCTTCAAAAAATGCTGCCGCCAATGACTTCAAATGAGCATTGACGTTGTTTTGAATATCTTCGTTGGTTTGAAAGTGCTGCCCTCCTAGCTACGTCTTCAGTTCAGGGAGAAGGTGAAAGTCGCTGGGTGCCAGGTCAGGACTGTTCTGCGGATGATCGAAAATGTCCCATTGAAGTTGTACAAGGAGCCGATGGGTTATGCCAGTAGTGTGTGGACAAGCATTGTCATGGATCAACAGAATTCTTGAAGTCAGCATTCCTCTTCGTTTGTTTTGAATGGCTCTCCACAAACGTCGTAAAGTACGAAAGGGGGATTTTCCTCACAATCTTTGTGTCGCATCTTTGGTGGATACTAAACTGTACATACTAAGTTTGGAATTTTACCGACTTTTCGTTTTTTAGCTATCGTGTTCACAGACACACGGACACAAACACACACACGGACCTTTTTCTAAAAATGTTTGTTTATACAGTGGACCCTGAAACGTCTATTTCCGGTGAAATTTCTGTATCCGATTTTGGGTGGAATGTACATAGTATGTGTAGGGAAATTAAAAAGAATCTGCAATGTACGACGTAATAATGCACATTCTGCAAATGTCCAGACAATTCATTGGGGATCAGTGACACCAATGTACTATAAATTACGATACTATAAATACGTGTAGTTGATTTCTGTTTAAATATACTTTGTGTTAGACGTGTTTTTATAATGCCTTGTTAGCGACACTTTGAGACGGGAATATGATTGAATGACCACAATGTTTTGGTTTGTAATGTTCCTCTGCGTTATCAGTTAACATATTTTTAGTGTAAAACAGAGTTTACAAGAACTTGTAATCTTCCCCTTGTTATTTTTAAATTGTTAATATGTAAATTGTAAATATTGTGACAGGCCCCAGAATGACAAAAAAGAAAAACAAATAATGATTTCTCTTTGGCAAAAGTTTAAGTAATTGAATTTAAACAAAACAAAGATTTGACATCTTCCATTCACATACCTTTCTCTGTAACAAATGATTGTTAAAACGTTTATTCATCTATCTGTATAATGCTAATCGAGATAAACATTAGCAAATATAGTGTTATTACTTGCTTCATTGAAAGTGTAAGGGAAAATAAGGGAATACATAAGGCTAAAGCGATAATCAATCTGTTAAAAGCTGGTTGCTCAGTGGTTGAAATACCTTTCTTTGCATTGCCATGAGTTGGCAAATTCCCGTATGAGATCAATCTATTTTATATCAAGGAATAACTAAAAAATGGCACCTCCACGGAAAAATATATACGACATAAATTGTGTGTCTTAACCAGATCACTTTTGCATAACGTCCTTTAATTCGGTTGGTCGTATTGGACGATGAATGAAATTTCTGAAATCTTGCTCAAATGATCTCGGTCTCATTCGCCTTCTCAGGATAAGAGAAAACTCCGAAAAAATCGTATCTGTGTAACTCCCTTTAGGCGTGATTTGAAGTCGCAACCTGTTATTCTGAGGCAGACACACATTACTCAGGCGGACGTCTATATTTTTTGTGAAGTAAGTTTTGTCTATCTCGTATGGTTTACCAGTTATGCAAAATTCAACAAATTCACCCAGAATGAAAGGCTTTTCAGAGACTATTTCCAGATAATTCAAGATATACATTTTATTTCGTAAGCAAATATCTTTAATGTACGGCATTTTAATAAAAATCGTTAGAGCCGTTTTTGAGAAAAACACTTTCAAAAAAATGTCCCATATAAAGGGTAGTTTGTGGGGAAATGAAAATTTTCGTGTCGCATCCTTTGAAGATACTAAATCTAAGTACAAAGCCGTCTTTTGTTTTTGAGCTATGCTGTCCACACAGATACACACACGGACCTCTTTCTAAAAATGTTTTTTCGGACTCAAAAATGGAGTTTTATTTGTGGACGTCCTTTAACTGCTGTCGATCCCATTCTATAATGGGGGGTGAAAGACAGACACATTTTGCTCCGAGCCTCTTTATCAGGTGGAAGTTCTGTTACGTGCCGTAAATCTACGACACAGGACGGCTTTACTTCCCTTCCGATTTAAGCCATGCTATGGATTTTTAGGCCAGAAAAATCCATCGCCCTCCGCCGGGCTTGAACCCGTGATCTTGGGTATATGAACATAACATTACACCACGGACATTTCGGACTCAGGGGCACATATTTCTGGTGAAAGCTCGACGTTGTATTTTTGGGTGAAATACAATACCCTGTCTAGTTACTATGTACGTTATACCTATGTACATACGTAAGTAACAACAACAATTATATTGGAAATGGTTAATTACACAAGAATTGTGTCTGTGGCATAAATCGTGTTCCTTAACGAGATTTACCTTTTTGTGCAGTTAGACTCAGTGTGTTTAGTTTACCAGTTATACAAAATCACCAAGAATATAGAAGGCTACTCGTAAAACACTCTAGGTAAAGCATCACAATTGTAGTAATAATATGTTAAGCGCATCATATTTGAATCAAAATCGTTAGTGTCATTTTTGAGGTAACCTAAATTTTCCCTGTAAAGGGCCTTTGGAAGACACTACCCTTAAATACCAAGTTTGGTACCTAACCGACCTTTCATTTTTGAGTCACACTATTCACAGTCAGACACCCTCAGACATTTTTCTTCAAGAGATTTTCTGGATTAGGGCGATCGCAAAACATGTATTTCCTTAGAAATATCGGTATGAAATTTTTGAATAGAATTCAAATATTCTCTAACTACTGTGTACATGTACGAGGTAGAGAAGTAAAAAGTGTCCGTGTGTCTCTGTGTATTTGTGAGCAACATAACGCAGAAATGAAAACTCGGTGGAGTATCAAACAAGGTATTTACGTCCAGAATCTTACAAAGACGCAATAGGAAACTTCATTTCAGAAAATGTCCAATACCAAACTAACCTTTTCGTGGAAAATATTTTATATCTTTATATTTTCTTAAAATGTGATAGTTATGCTTAAACCCAATTTCACGAAAAAACGACAGTTCTAAAGTTTCTGAGAAAATTCCGTGAAGTTACCTGAATAACCGTAAGAGAGGAAAAAAATATTATTTGTCCTCAAGGTCGTGGGTTCGATTACCGGCTGGGAATTTATCTTCAACCGCAATTCTTCCCCTTCCACCAAAGAGTCTGGAAGTATGCATGTGAGAGTAAATGTGCGTGTGTTCAATTATATAAAAATGTTTAACCTAATAGCAATTAACCTAATAACAACGAATATCTCAGGAGTGATCAATTTCACGAAACAACGTGTATGATAAAAATTGTGTGTTTTAACATTATCTACATAATTTATGACATATATATTTATACACTTTCACTAGATATTCCCTGTTAATGGTTTCAATTTTATAATACATAAACTTTTTCTGAAACAGTAAATCCTCATTTGTTTCATATGTCTCTTGTTTTACTCCTGGCCACGAAAAGAGAGCCAAATTTCAATGACGATCGCTTACTAAGAGATTTTAAAATATTTCGCTGTCGCTTTAGTCTAGTGTATTCCCTTATTTCCGTTCTACTCATAAAGAACTAAGTAATAAGACCATTTCTAGTAATGTTCATCTCGATGAAAGAATAAGCTTTTGTAAGAATACTTTGTTTACATAACAGAGAATGTCACGTGGATGAAACTCAGATTCTTACTTACTGTCGTGCAAAGCGAACTAAATTTCAAATTTAGCACATAGCGATTAGCTCTTAAAATGTTTGGCACTACCGTTTCCCACTATTCCCATTGCACCTACAAGAAAATACATACTAATAAAATCTGTTTTACAAGTCCTTATCTGGGTTAGCGTGAAGCGGATAGAATAAGCTTCTGCAACAATAGTTTGTTGAGGAATGTGTACAGATTAACACTCTCTTAGTGCACAGTACATAGGTAGAGAAGGTATTGCATTCAAGCCAAAAATTCGATACCGAGAGTTCACTGGAAATACGCGTTTTAGGGTTCCCTGAATCCAAAATAGCATTTTTAGAAAAAGGTGTGTGTGTATGTGAACACGATAACTCAAAAACGAAAAGTGTGTTAAATAACAAATTTGTTTGATATTGAAGTTCAGCATCTTCCAAGGATGCAACTAGAAGATTTGTAAGAAATTCTCTCCACACCAAATTACGCTCTACATGGATGTTTTCGAAAATTTTAATTTTCCCAAATTTTGCTATTATGATTTTTAAGAAAATGCCGTATATTAAAGATACTTAAATAACAAAGAAAATGTATTGAATTTTATGGAAATATCCTCTGAATTCCCCTTCTTTCTGGATGACTTTTACATAAATTGTAAACCATAATAGACACACCAAACGTTACTGCACAAAAAATGTAGAACTCGTTACAGCACTCAGTTTATGTCAGTTACAATTATTTTGTAGAGTTGATCATTTCCTAGATATTCGTTGTTATTGGATTCAGTTTTCAAATAATAAACTTTCGTTACACAAGAGTTTGTTAATTCCTGGCCATGCAAAGGGAACGCATTTCAACCACATGGCTACCATCTGTTAAACATTTGGCTATCGTTTTAGCCTTGTGTTTCTTATTTCTGTTCTACTTACAAGGAAGTAACTGATAAGGTAATTTCTGCTAATGTTTTAATCGATTAGCTGAAGTAGATAGAAGCATAAGGCTTCTAGGAGTATTTTGTAACAGAGCCATAGAGAAAGCTATGTGAATGGAACACAGATGTTATTTTAATAATCTGTTATACTTTAATGAGGAATGAGTTTTATTTGATGTAAAGTATTTCATAAGATAAATTGGGAACCTGTGGTGGGATTTTCTATGAAAATTCCATCTTGTACCACAGATAGCATTTTTAGTGCAGAAGAAACTGCAGCAGGTTTCACACAGATAGGTTGGCAACCCTGGGAAGAAGTGTTGTTGTACACAGGAGATGACCACTTAACGCCCTGATGTACGGCAGGGACGCCAGATTGGGTCCATTAATTGACTGATGCTGATTTGCTTAGCCGTTCCATCAATCAATTAGCGCGTTCGATTAATCAGCTATATGTAGCCATCCCATACAAGGGCCGACCCACGTGCTCATAAATAGATTACAAGATGCTAACATTAACAAATCGATTTTGTCGCCTGGAATCGATACTCATTTCGCGCCTGTAAATGTGACGATGTTTAGAGATAAACGCTACCCTAAAAACTCTGCGTTTCTCTGCAAACTATACCACAGTTTGTACAGTTTTGATCACTTCACTTTATGATGCATTTCAATTGTCACTGTCACTTCAATAATTTGATTTAGTTTAATTTTCTCTGTCACTTCATTTTTTCGTAGCGGTGTAATGAGGTTAGAGGTGTACAGTTCGGTGCACAAACACGTGTCGATATGAGGAGCAGCTGTTTAGGTTGTCGGGTGAATGGCCACAAACCTTTGTCAGCTATAGTAAGGAGTGATTGTCAAGATGCACTTGCCCTTTGTTTCAGGATGGCGGAGGTCAAAAAAAGACCCAGGCAGTTTCAGATGCATTGAAACATGTGATTCAGAATGCTTATTGCCTTAATTTGATTATCTTTTCAGCGGTTGTTGGGGAAAGTAGCAAAAGCAGATTGCCATTCGTTTACGAATAATGACACTGCTAACAATTGCGTATTTTTCGGAGGAAGGGATGAGAAATGAAGAATTTTTTTATTATATGAGTACCAGATTAAGCTCTATAGTAAACACATTTAAAATCATACAACGGATGTTAGGGCAAAATTATATCCGAAGTATTTTTAGTTTCAAACAGACGGAGTACAGCATGCTGGGACTTGATTCTAAACAGACAAAATTGGCCAAGCCTGGGCATATATTTAATTGAAGTACGTGTACTAAGAGATAAATATTTGTGAAACATTGTATTGACATAATTGGTATATGAGTTATCTATATATTTGAATTTGTGAGTGCAAGTGAGTACGTGTGATATAGTGATTTTTCTTTGATTGTTTTGTTGTTGTAGCGATGTGTGTATATTTATAAATGTAAAATAGCGGTAGGTAGTATTTAAAAATTCAACTATTCTTAGTGAGCATTATGGATACCCGACCTATGCGACTGTGTGACGCAATTAATCTGTTATCGTGTACTTTATAAATCTTCTACTACCATTACCACCACCACCACCACCACCACCACCACCACCACTCGAAAATAAGTCGCTGGAAGCTCGATAAAGACAAAATATACCGAGAAACAAAAGTATTCCTAAAGTATAGGATCGTTAAATGATAAGTTAACCCCTCTCGCGACCTCTCTCCACAGCGCGAGAGATCCGAGAGTCGCCGGGAAAGTGTTGCCGGCAAAGACGCACTAAAATATGGATCTTAAGATAAATTACGGAAATATTGACGTTCTGCTCACTTACGGGCAGCGTAATTTGCGAAAATATTCTCGCTCACTCGGCTAAGCTTAGTAGCAGGAATCCTTGGCATTTCTTACATGACGTTATCATTAAGTTTCTGTAGATTACACAGGGATATCTGCTGCTGAGCTTATGTGAATAGTTAACTTGTTATACTGCCTGTTTTGGAGCAGATGTTCATTATTTTCAGTATTTATTTAAGGTAAGAACTCCAGTGGGATCTCTTGCGCAGTGGAGAGAGGCCGCGAGAGGGGTTGTCTATATTTTAATGACCCTATATGTTTTCCTTAAGTAAACAAACATAAGCAGGGAAATTCTTAGACGACCATGTAACTAAAGCAAACTAATATTCTACTAATTAATTGAGTTCCTTATAACGTATCCATTACGTCATGATGTGGTGTCGGCCGCGCCGTGGCCGAGCGGTTAGACCACTCGCCTCTCACCTAGACGGCCCGGGTTCGATCCCAAGCGACCGCATGTGAGATTTGTGGTGGACAAAGCGGCGCTGGGGCGGGTTTTCTCCGGGTTCTCCGGTTTCCCCCGCCATCGCATTCCACTGGTGCTCCATCTTCATTCATGTATCATCAGTGTCACCGCCTGCGGTGCCATAAGTAGTTAAAGCGGGCGTTAAACACTACCAAAAAAAAAAAAAAAAAGATGTGGTGTTGATAAATGTTACACTCAGATATTCTTACCCTTCCCTTTCACTATTCCCCTTGATCACACCCTTAGATCATTGGTCATTGCTTGTATGTTGAACTAGAATACAAGCCAAGAACCGGGGCAGAACACAAATGGTGTAAAAGTTCCACCAACATTAAACAAATACACACTCTAAAAGACACCAACAGATTGGCTCATTTCCTTGCACCGGGCTGTACAGTTTTCGATCTACTCCTGCTGATGGCTGCTAGCTTAGGCAACACGCACGAGCTCTTGTGCTGTGTTACAAGATAACAGAATATTTTTATCTTTTCTAACCTTCCCCTCCATTTTGAGCAGTGTGGTCCAGACCTAACAGTTGCTCGAATGCATATAGGAACTGAAACCTTCCTAGACATATGCATCGAATAAAAAATACTTATCTTGTAGATATATTAGCAGTTAGTGAAGTGCAATCATCCGTACTATATTTTTATTTTAATACGAGGGCTGTTCAATAAGGAGTCATAATTTTATTACGGTCATAATTTTTCGCGCTAAAATTCAATCTTGTTATATTCTCTTAGCTTAATGCGAAACAAACACACCGTAATAGTTTCATTGTTGGTACTCCTGTTCCCGCCTGTGACAGGCAGGCAAGTTCAGACTGTTCAGTATCGCTTACCGCTACAATGGAGGTAACACGCGAAGAACAATACGTGGCTTTGAAATTCAGCTGAGGCCTATACAATATTACAGGAGGCCTATGGAGAATCTGTTCTTTCCTACAGCACAGATAGAAAGTAGTTTAAAATGTTTAAAGAGGGGAGACAAATCAAAGGAAGGTGGACCTCGTGCTCCAGTTACTGCTCTTACGGAAGAAAACATCAACACTGCTTCTGCCATTGTGAGGGAGGATCGACGAATTACCTTAAGATCATTTTCTGAAATACTGAACATTTCGTTGGCTGCCATCCACACGTTGCTGACAAAATTACACGAGAGACGTGTTTGTGCGCGATGGGCTCCAAGACTGTTGATTCGCGATAAAAAGGACATTCGCCTGCAGGTCTGCATGCAGTTCAAGTTGGTGTTAGAGGAAGATCCGGAGTTTTCTTCAAATGTAATCACTGCTGATGAAACTTGGCTGCATCATTTTGATCCTGAGAGCAAACAGCAAAGTTCAGAGTGGAAATCTCCTTCAACATCAACCCCCTAAAAAACAAAAGTGGTTGCTTCTGCTGGAAAAGTTATGGTCATCTCATTCTTTGATACTCATGGAATGGTTTATCAGCACGTTGTACCTGCACACTCATCAGTAACTAGACGATACTACAGGGATATCCTGAAAACATTGCAAGCCCATATTAGGCGCAAAATACCATATTTTTGGGAAGCAGGCTGGATGCTGCCTACGATAATGCGCGGCCGCATAATGCTGCTGAATATCTTGCAAAAATCAACATGAATAGCATCCCTCACCCTCCCTACAGACCAGATGCCCCATGTAACGGTTTTTCTATTCCCTAACTTAAAGAAACGCCTTCTTGGGAGGCATTATCCATCATCAGAAGCAATGGTGAAGACTGCGGTGATTTTGAAGGACCTCTCAAAAAATTGTTTCCAGCATGAAGACTGGCAGAAACGCTGGGACAAGTGCATTGCATTCTTGGAAGACTGTTTTGAGGACCATCAAAATTATGAGGATGTGCAAAGGTATGTTGTAAAAAAAATATATGTTCATTCTTTATTGAACATATTTTGTGGAAACTCTTCAGTTGGGAGAATGAAATATTTCTTAATTCTGTTTGAAAGCATTGCCGATATCTTTAAAGAGTCTTTCACGATTTTAACAGCGTATAAACTTGAACATCTCTTCATGATTCTTGCATTTTGTACATTTTCTGGTATTCTACAGGTTATCGACAATGCTAGGTGTTTTACCGTTACTTTTTGCTGTTTCATCTTTAAAATATTTACATTTTCTCAAATGTTCTACCCTTTTATTAGATTGCATGCAGTTTCAAAGGATTTCTTTGCTACTGGCGGAGATCAGAAGAAACATAAAGTTCTATAAAAACGTTTAGGAATAAATCGATGACAAAGTTGGAAAATTGGGAAATAAATAATTATAAAACAATTGAGGCAGTTTGTTTGCCTTGGTAAATGCATACTTTTTTAACAGTTGTAAACAAAGGAATGTCACGGTTTTAATAGTAATAATATTAACGACAAAATTACTCTAAAAAAAGTACAAGAAACATTAAAATACTGCAAAAACAATAGCCCTGGGCCAGATAATATTCCATACGAATTCTTAAAACAACTTTCATCTGATGGAATTTTATATCTATGCGAAATATACAATTATATCTGGTGTGAACAAGTATTCCCAGACCAGTGGCGAAATTCTATAGTAATACCAATCCACAAACCCGATACTGACAGAAGTAAAGCAGAAAACAACCGACCGATTGCTTTAATCTATACAATGTGTAAACTGCTTGAAAAAATAATAAACAAACGCCTAAGGTGGATCCTTGAACAACAAAAATTCTTCACTGCTGAGCAAAGTGGTTTCAGGCAATTTCACTCGACAAACGACACCTTGATCACACTAGAAACGGAAATATCAGATGCATTCCACAACGGGCAGCATCTACTGGCTGTTAGCTTAGACATTCATAAAGCCTATGACATGATATGGCGAATGGGCGTTATAAAAACACTAGCAGAACATGGCATCACAGGAAACATGATTCATTTTATCCAGAGCCTTTTAAAGACGCGAACAATACAAGTGCGAGTAAATAATATAATATCAAAAATAGTAAACACAGAGAATGGAGTACCCCAAGGTTCTGCTATCAGCGTTACTCTCTTCCTGATAGCGTGTAATAGCATTCATTACCTGCCATGTAAAAGCACCAGCTAAATGTTGTCTCTTCGCAGATGATCTCACTATATTTTGCAAAGGTAAAAATATATTAACTACACAAGTTATTATTCAGTCCAGTATACAAGAACTACAGCATTGGACCAAGGAAACTGAATTTAAATTCTCAACTTCTAAAAGTAAATGCATATTATTTTCAAAGCAAAGGAAACTCAATTTTCAGCCAAAAATTTACTGAAGTGGTAACATTTTAACAGTAGTAAAACAATGTAGGTTTTGGGCGTTATATTCGACCAGAAGTTAACATGGGCTCCTCAGAAAACTGCCCTGAAACAAAATTGCATAAGACGAATAGCGCTCTTGAAAACACTTGCAGCAAAGAACTGGGGAGCAGATTTTAAAATCTTACTAAATACTTACAGAAACATTATTCGATCTAAACTGGATTATGGCAGTATAATATTTAATTCGGCAAAGCCATCTGTATTAAATAAACTCAATACAATTCAGACAACAACACTTCGAATTATTTTAGGAGCATATCGAACTAGCCCGAGTGCTAGTTTACAAATAGAGGCAAATGAACCGCCCCTTAGTACACGAAGAAAACAGCTGACTACGTCTTATGCACTTAATATAGCAGCCTCGCCTAGTTCAAAAATGAAAACCTGTATATTTCCGAAAGAACATTTACAGAAGAAAAATCCAATGCATTTTGCACTAAGACAGAAACAGTTCTTTCAAGAAATACATTTACCATTTTCTAACATTGCCACAATTAATCAAACCGCAGATATCCCTCCTCGGAGAATTACACTTCCTGAAATGAATATGGAAATATCCTACCTTGTTAAAAGCCAAACAAATAAACTGATATACCAGCAACTACTGAAAGAACAATGGCAGCAATACCCAAATTATATTCACATATATACCGATGGATCGCAGACTGGAAACGGGTGTGGTTGTGCTGTGGTTTATCCTGATCACACTATGCTGTACACATTACCACATTTTTACTCTATATTTAGTTGTGAGTTATATGCCATCAAGAAAGCATTACTGTACTTATTCGAGACAAACAAAACTTAAGCTTACCTAATACACACTGATTCTAAATCCAGCATACAGGCGCTACAAGATCTGTTCTCTACAAATACATTAGTCAAAGAAATTAAAAAATTATCTACACTTCTAATGAAACAAGGAAGGAAAATAGCTCTAATATGGTTACCCTCACATCAGAGCATTTTAGGTAATGAGCAGGCAGACTCTGCAGCAAAGGAAGCCACAAGACTCCCAATACATGAAGAGACACTTTTACCCCACAAAGATGTTGCAAAAAATGCATCCAGAAAAGTTTACAACCTCTGGCAAACAACATGGGCACAATCACCTCCTAGCCACCACCTACACGAAATTAAACAGAACTCCAGAACATTATATCCACTGCAAAAACTGAGACGGAAAGATCAAGCTGTCATCACCAGGCTACATATCGGACACACCAAGTTAACCCATTCCCATCTACTGAATAAAACAGACCAACCTAAATGTCACACTACCATCACTGTACGCCACTTACTCTCAGAGTGTCGTCAATATCAACAGCAGCGAGCAGAATGCATCCGAGAAGCTCTCAACAATTCATCACACAGCAAAATACTACTTAAATACTTAAAACTAATAAATGTGTATAATGAAATATAATATTATTCATGAAATTGTATTTACCAATGTCAATTTTTTGTAAATGGTACCATTAAAACATGTTGCGCGATATGCCTACTTTGTAAGTTAAAGCGACATAAAATAAATAAATTAAAAAAATACTAATGCATATATTAGCTTGCAAAGATCTCAAATTATTTTTAAAGCCTTTTCAGCCTAGTGTGTCCTATTCACATGACTTTCTCTACCTCTTCTGCAAATTAGGTAATTCTTACAAAAGATTAGTCTTTATATACATCAAGCAAATTAAGAAGAATATCAACAGAAACTAACATGTTTCTTGCTTCCTTGTAAGTAGAAGAGAAATAACGGAATACATTAGACTAAAACGATACTCAAATCTTTTAAAAGTTGGTTGATGTGTGAAACATGAAATTCGATTCTCTTTGCATAGTCAATAACAAAACAGAAAAGAGAGTAACTGAAAGTTTGAGAAAATGTTTAAGTAGTTTAAAAACAACACAAGGAGTGTCTGGGGAACGCTTAACTCATAAAATAATAATAATAATAAGAATAAGAATAAGAATAATAATAACGCATATGGCATAAAATGTGCGTTTTTTGTCCATTTCTTATGATTAACCAGTTATACAAAAGTCATTCAGAACGTAGAGGTTTTCAGAGGCTATTTCCACAAAATTCAAGATATACATTTCGTTTGTCATGAAAATAACTTAAGTATGTGATACTTTAATAAAAATCGTTAGTTATTTTTGGAAAAATAAAAATTTTCAAAAAGGGTTCGATCTTAATGGTAGTTGGAGGGAGGGGGTTTTTCTGAAAAACGCACATTCTAGAAGATACTGAACTTAAATTACAAGTTTGGCATTTTTGATTTCTTGGTTACGCTGTTTATGCACACACACACACACACACTCACACACATATACATATACACACACACATACATATACACACACACATACATATACACACACGCATGAACCTTTTCTTAATTTTTTTTTTCATTCTAGGGATGTCAAAAATGTATTTCCGGTGAAATCGCGACATCGAATTTTTGAGTGGAATACAATACTTTCTCTACCTTACTATATATAGAAAAACGTTTCTAATATTTCCAAAATTGTGCCTTTATCTCTTCAATCTTGCTCATGTATATATGGAAAACAAATTAAGGTTAACAGTAATAAGCATAGGATGTGTTCGTAAGGTCAGGCATGAAATAATGCTTACCCTGTTTACCACTGGCATGAGTGACAGGAATCCCTTACTCACTGCTCTAAAACTGTCTCCTCCCGACAGGTAGTATAAACAGTTTTTACTTGCTCAGCCCAGCATTGAGGAAAATGCGTATGCCTTGGAGAAAACTACCTGCCGGGATAGGTAGCAAAAGTCAAAGAAATTTACACGTCTAGGTGAAATTCGCGCAAAGTAGGCGCTTCTTTGGATGTTTCCTCTTGGGAAATCGAACATAAGACGTCTCTAATCTCTCCCAGAATCACTAAACACTATAATGTGCATAAAATTAGGCTGATAGTGAAACTGTTATTGTAGTATTGACAATTTAGCTCAACGAATAAAGCACGACAGAGTGGTGTGAAGGTGAGCCTCTCCTGTTTGAGAGAGGGCCTTCGACTTTTGCAAAACCAGGTCATTGACCTTTACTAGCCTAGTAATAGGCGTTAACTCAAAGACGGTGGTAAACAACTATTAGTGGCACTGCAATGGCCGAGGTTAGGCAATTTCCACCAATTACAATCTGACTGGAGCGATATTGTCGAAAAATCTTATCGCAACTGATATTAATTTCCTTGAAATCTTGTCGCACCTGAGGTTCGTTTGTTTAATCTCCTGTCTTGCTTATTGGTAACAAGGTGACAATTCAGTCGGCTAACATTGACTTTTAATAATAATCAGTTCCACAATTCTACTTTCTATTAATTCAGTTACAATGTTTATTTAAAGTTATATCCAGTTCATAATGTATTTAGTTGAAAAACAATAGTAAAAATAATCATTATTTGTATTTATTATGTATGAAATTAGTGCAATAACTTCAAATAAAATAGCTTGGTTTCCATTTCATGTATTAGTTATTAAAAGCTGAAATAAAATAATTGTTCGCTATTTCTATTGTTATCGATATTCGTATATTGGGTGTAGGCACGGTCGGTCATATCATAATTCAGGAGGCAGTGAAGAAAGAAAAAAAAATCATTCGGTAAATAAACATGGAAAAAATCGAAAATCTTCATTACAAGACAAATAAAATGCATATCTAAAATTTTCTAGGAATTGCCTCTGAAGACCTCTTTATTCTGGATGAATTTTGCATAATTGATAAACCGTAATAGATGGACAAAAGCTGTAGATTTCGCTAAAAACACATAATTTATATCATATGGCTTTTTGTTGTAGAGCTGACCGCTTCCGAGTAATTGCTAGTTATTTGTTTCAGCTTTAAAATACTTATATTTTACTCATACGGGAATTTATCAGCTGCTGGCCCTGCAAACAGGAATGTAAATCACATAGCAACAAGCTTTTAAAACATTTGACTATCGCTTTAGCTCAGTATACTCACTTATTTTCCTTCTTACAACGAAGTAAGTAATAAGACCATTACTTAGCATAAGGTACTCGTAGAAGCAGCTTTTTGATAATTTTTACAGAGATGTAGAGTAAGGCATGTGAATGGAACACATCAAATTAGTAGAAAAAGGTCCGTGAGTGAGTGTGTAGGGGTGTTCAACCTAATTCAAAATGAAAAGCCAGTTTAATACTTAAGTTGGTATTTAAATTCAGTATCTTCTATGAATACGACATGAAAAGTTTCAGGAAAACCCCTCATCCCCAACTACCCTTTAGGTGCAACAGTTTTCGAACATTTTTATTTTCTCAAAAATAGCTCTAGCGATTTTTATTAAAATAGCATATTTTAAAACATTTTAGGAAAAACTAAATGTACATTCTGAAGTTTCTGAGAATAGCTTCTGAAGATCCCTTCATTCGGATGACTTTTGTATAAATTTAGTACAACTGGTAAGAGATATACAAAAACTCACGGTAAAAAATATTGATCTGGTTAAAACACACGCTTTATGTCATATTCATTTGTTGTAGAGTTAATCATTTTCAAGATTGTCTGTGTTAGAGGTTTCAATTTTAAGCTACTTAAATTTTTCTCAAGCGTTAAGTTATCTTCTTTTCGTCTTTCCTATTTTATTTTTTTTTTTTTATTTCTGGCAAGCAAAGAGAACGGAATTTCAATTGTTTCACATAACAAGATTTGACTGTCGCTTTAACCTTGTGCATTCCGTATTTTCCTTCTATTTTCAAGGAAGAAAGAAATAAGACCACCAGTTCTGCTAATGTTTATCTCAAGTAGCATAAACCAGATAAAAGAGTAATGTCTGTAAGGAAAGTTTATTTGCGGAGCAGCGAGAGAAAGTCATGTGGTAGAAGCATATCATATTTTTAAAATGATTATCTATCCCAGAAATGTTAATAAATGGTTCCAAGTACTAGACATTATGTAACTTGCTCTGTTAAAACCGCCTGTTATTAGTAACTAAAACTGACTTCAAAGCAGCCACCGCAGCTGAAACAAATGAGTTTTATCGCCCACACTGTCATTTATTATAACATTTATTGAGTCATTATGAGGCACAGGTGTTGAACATGAGATTGAGATCAGAAATAGAGCAACTTTCGTGGACATAAGGTGAAGGTTAGATGTGTGCATTACAAATCTGTAATAACAGATGCTCGGGTCTACCCGAAAATTAGAACAGCCTTCAGAGGATTACGTCAGCAAATGCAGTTTAAACATGTGTGGTATTGGACCTCCAGCAGTGTTTTGGGGCGTCCTACTTTCCAGGTGTTAGCTATGCAGGTGCAATAACGGTACGTGGGTCGAGGGGTGGGAGGGGAAATAACGTGGTTAAAATCAAATGCACCATACTTAGTTTTCAAAGCTTTTCGGACTATAACTATAAAATCTGATATGTTCCATTCACATGAGTATCTCTACAGCTCTGCAATAAATTATTGTTAAAAAGCCTAATGCTAATCGAAAACAATTAGCCGAAAGAGCCTTATTACTTTCTTCCTTGTAAGTGGAAGGGAAATAGGGGAGTACAATTGGCTAAATCCATACTCAAATCTTTTAAAACCTGGTTGCTATGTGATAGAAGTAGGTACCTTTGTTCGTGAAGGAGTTGACATATTCCCATATGAGAACAGTATAAGTATTTTAAAGCTGAAACCAATAACAAGGAAAATCTTGAAAACGGTCAATTCCACGAAAAAAGTATATAACATGAATTGTGTATTTTAACGAACACTACGTTTTTTGTGCGACACGTTTTTGTCTATCTCTTACGGTTTACCAGTTATACGAATTTCCGCAAAATTCATCCAGAATGAACATGTCGTCAGAGGCTATTCCCAGAAAATTGAAAATATACATATTTTTTGTCATGTAAACATCTTAAATATAAGGGACATTAACAAAGTCGTTAGAGCCATTTTTAGGAAATCAACATTTTCGAAATTTTTTCATATTTTTTCATTTTCTTGAAAATCTTCGCGTCGCATCCTTGGAAGATACTGAGCTTAAATATCAAGTTTGGTATTTAACGGACTTTTCGTTTTTGAGCTCTGCTGCACACACACACATCTTTTTCTACATTTTTTAATTCAGGGGGTTTCAAAACATGTATCTCCGGTGAAACCTCGGTATCGAATTTTTAGCTTAATACAATATCTTCTTGTATACACTATGTGCATAGTACGTGAAGAGAAAGTACATATACTAAACCCTCGTTTTTACTTTCTGTACATAGTACATTGTACGAAGGTAGAGAAGGTGTTGTACTCCACCCAAAAACACGATGTCGGAATTTCACCTGAAATGCACGTTTTAGGGTCTCTTTATCCATAAAAATCTTGTGTTTTATACTCACATGACTTTCTCTGGCTGTTCTGCTAACCAACTTCTTACAAAATAGTCTTCTTCTTTGGATAGGTAGAGTCAATACTGAAAATGCAATACCATAGCCGGGATTTGAACCACGGATCTCCCGTACGACTCTACCAATCCAAGCCTCTCCTACACACGGCTTGTATGAAAAAAAAATGTAAATAAACTCTTCTTCTTTCTGCACCATGCTAATCAATACAAACATTGACAGAATGATCTTGTTACTTACGAGTAATAACTTATAAGTAGAAGAGAACTAAGAGAGTACACTAGCCTAAAGTGATAGTCTCGGAATCATTTTTCCGGTGGCTGGTACATGTATGCAATATAGAAGTGCACCAGGTTATTTATTAAACCCTAATACCCTTAAACCACTTCACTTAAAAAGCCTTTTAAGCGTACTGAACATACGGCAAAAAACACGTTTGCCCTTCACCTACCGATGCGCGAGAGGTTTCAATTAGCGACAACACCAGTCTAGGTAATATAATTCCAAGGTCTTTGCATATAGCTCACGGTTACGTTGTACCACACAGTCGCATAATGATATTGCGCACACGGTTATATTAAACATCGCGGTCGCATAGTCATATTGTCACATTGTTATCCTAAACATTGTGGTCAAATAGTCATTGGCACACGCTTATATTAATCATTACAGTCGCATAGTCCTATTGGCACACGGTTAAATTAAACATCGCGGTCGCATAGTCATATTGGCACACTGTTATACTAAACATCGCGGTCGCATAGTCATATTGGCACACGGTTATATTAAACATCGCGGTCGCATAGTCATATTGGCACACTGTTATACTAAACATCGTGGTCGCATAGTCATATTGGCACACGGTTATACTAAACATCGTGGTCGCATAGTCATATTGGCACACGTTATACTAAACATCGTGGTCGCATAGTCATATTGGCACACGGTTATACTAAACATCGTGGTTGCATACTCATATTGGCACACGGTTATACTAAACAGCGCGGTCGCATAGTCATATTGGCGCACGGTTATACTAAACATCGTGGTCGCATAGTCATATTGGCAAACTGTTATACTAAACATCGCGGTCGCATAGTCATAATGGCACACGGTTATACTAAACATCGCGGTCGCATAGTCCTATTGGCACACGGTTATACTAAACACCGCGGTCGCATAGTCATATTGGCACACGGTTATACTAAACATCGCGGTCGCATAGTAGTATTGGCACACGGTTATACTAAACATCGCGGTCGCATAGTCATATTGGCACACGGTTATACTAAACACCGCGGTCGCATAGTCATATTGGCACACGGTTATACTAAACATCGCGGTCGCATAGTCATATTGGCACACGGTTATACTAAACATCGCGGTCGCATAGTCATATTGGCACACGGTTATACTAAACATCGCGGTCGCATAGTCATATTGGCACACGGTTATACTAAACATCGCGGTCGCTTAGTCATATTGGCACACGGTTATACTAAACATCGCGGTCGCATAGTCATATTGGCACACGGTTATACTAAACATCGCGTTCGCATAGTCATATTGGCACACGATTATACTTATCATCGTGGTCGCATAGTCATATTGGCACACGGTTATACTTAACATCGTGGTCGCATTGTCATATTGGTACACGGTTATACTAAACATCGCGGTCGCATAGTCATATTGGCACACGGTTATACTTAACATCGTGGTCGCATAGTCTTATTGGCACACGGTTATACTTATCATCGTGGTCGCATAGTCATATTGGCACACGGTTATACTTATCATCGTGGTCGCATAGTCATATTGGCACACGATTATACCTATCATCGTGGTCGCATAGTCATATTGGCAAAAATTTATACTAAACATCGCGGTCGCATAGTCATATTGGCACACGATTATACTTATCATCGTGGTCGCATAGTCATATTGGCAAAAATGTAATCTAAACATCGCGGTCGCATAGTCATATTGGCACACGATTATACTTATCATCGTGGTCGCATAGTCATAGTGGCAAAAATTTATACTAAACATCGCGGTCGCATAGTCATATTACACACATGGTTATATTAAACATCTGAGCAATTATTAAAACAAAAGTTATATAAAATCCTCAAATATTTAATGTTATTAAATATTTGTCGCACAGTTATATTACGCACACGGTTATATTGACCCTTGCAGTCACATAGTCATTTTGCGCACACGGTTATATTGACCCTTGCGGTGTCACATAGTCTTTTGCGCACACTTTTAAATTAAATGTCGCGGTCGTATAATCATATTGCGCACGGTGTCATCAGTACTGAGAAATGACATACATCCAATTAGATATAGTTACACAGTTTTTTACTGACGTTTTAAAAAGTATCCATCACAGGAATACACAGCTCTCAACTCCAACAGCCAGCATGAGAGACAATCTAAACACCTTAGGAGACATGATTGTTTTTGAGAAAGTAATCGATTCCGGCTCAAAAGATTACCCGCTTTAAATTTTACCTTCTCTACATAACACATGGTAAATGGATAAAGCATTGCACTCCACCTAGGAATTCCTTACCAAGATTCTATCAAAAATACACGTTTCGGAGTCCTATTTGTAAAACAAAATTTAGAATTAGGTGTGTGTGTATGTGTGTCCTTGTGTCTGAAAACATAATTCAAAAACGAAAATTTGGTAACCTACCAAAATTGGTATTTAAGTTTAGTATCTTTCAAGGATGTGACACGAAGATTTTAAGGAAATTCTTTCACCCCAAACTACCCTTTACATGTAAAAATGTCAAAACTTTTTATTTTCTCAAAAATGGCTCTGACCATTTTGATTAAAACATATATCTTGAGTTTTCTGGAAATAATCTCTAAAGACCTCTGTATTCTGGATGACTTTTGCTGAATTTTAATTAGTAAACCATAAGAGAGGGGAAAAAGCTTAGTACAGAAAAAATGTAATCTCCTTAAAATACACAATTTATGTCATATACATGTGGGTTTTTTCGTGGAGTTGATCATTTTTAAGATATTCCTAGTTATCGAGTTCAGTTTTAAATACTAACATTTTTCATATGGGAATTGAGACAATAACAGAAAGGAATATTTCTGAAATGCTCTGTTCTACAAAACAAAAAACACAAAAAAATAAAAAAACAAAACATAATAATTACAAAAATAAAAAACAATCTCATGTGTTGCATTCATGACTTTCGCTATAATGAATGATTACTAAAAAGCATATTATTATATCTACATTATGATAATGGACATAAACATTAGCAGAAATTGTCTTAATTGCTTCTTTGTAATTAGAAGGAAAATAAGTGAATACACCGGCAAAAACGATGGTTAATTTTTTTAAAGGCTGGTTGCCATGTGGTTGAAATCTGTTTCTAAGCGGGGCCAGGAGTTTGCAGCTTTCCGTGTGAGAAAAGTTTAAGTATTTTGTTTCTGAATAAATAACAAGGGATTACTCAGAGGTAGGCAAATCCACGAAAAAACGTATATGACAACAATTCTGTGTTTTAACGTGATGTAAATTGTTTGTCTGTCTCTTGCGGTTTCCCAGTTACGCAAAGTTTATTCAGAATAAAGAGGTCTTTAGAGGCTATTCCCAGGAAGTTTTTAGTATACACTTTATTTTTCATATAACTATATTTAATATATGGTAGTTTTAACAAAAATGTTACAGTCACTTTTGAGAAAATCAAAAGCTTAGAAAACATTTTTCAAGTAAAGGGCAGCTTGTGGTGAGGTGATTTCTCTCAAAATCTTCATGTTGCATCACTTAAAGACTAAGTTAGGTACTTTTCCGACTTTTTGTTTTTGAGTTGTGTTCACAGGCTCACGGACATACATGAACCTTTTTCTAAAAATGCTTTTTGGATACAGAGGACCCTAAATCTCGGTATCGAGTTTTTGAGTCGAATACAATAGCTTCTTTATACACGATGTGCATAGTACGTGCAAAGAAAGTAATATAACAAACAAATAAACCATATACCATAAAGTGTGTGTTTTAACCATATCAACGTTTTTGTGTGCTTTTTTGTTTTTTCTCTGTCTTATAACGGTTTACCAGTTATGCAAAAGTCTTTCAGAATAAAGCGGTCTTTAGTGGCTATTCCCAGAATACTCGAGAAAAACATTTTATTTGGCATGCAAACGTATTTAATGTGCGGCTTTTCAATCAAAATCGTAATGAGTTATTTCAAGTATGTCGCATATAAAGAATAGTTTGTGTTTGGGGATTATCCTGAAAATGTTCTTCTCGTATACTTGGAAGAATTAAATTTAAATACCAAGATTGGTGTTTAGCCGACTTCTTTTAGAGGCAACTATCGACACAAACACACACAGACCTTTAGATAAAAATGCTATGTTTTTACTTTCTCTACACGTATTATGTACATAGTGTATAGAGAAGGAATTGTAATGCACCCAAAAATTTCATACCAAGATTTCACCGAAAACACATGCTTTGAAGTCAAAAAAAAGCATTTTTGGAAAATGGTCCATGTGTGTGTGTGTGTGTGTGTGTGTGTGTATGCGCGCGCGCCCGTCTGTGTACAGCATAGTTAAAAAACGAAAAGACGTTTAATACCAAATTTGTTATTTAGGTTTGGTATATTCCAAGGATGCGACACGAAGATTTTCAAGAAAATCCCCCCACCACAAACTACCTTTTACATGGAAACATTTTGAAAAAACATATCTCTAACGATTTTGATTATAATCCCATATATTAAAACTATTTAGATCCCAAATATAATGTATGTGTTGAATTTTCTGGGAATAGTCTTTGGAGACCTCGTTATTATGAAAGAATTTTGCAGAATTTAGCTTAAGAGAGAGACAAAAGCTTTTTAAAAAAAATGTAGATCTCGTCAAAACACACAATTAAAACCACAAAACACACCCTTAACGTTTCTGTTCTGGAGGTAACTGTGTCCAAGATGTTCCTAGTTATTGGTTTCATTTGTGGAGTATTTAATATTTTTCTCAGAGAGAGGCGTCCGTTGGCCAAGCAAAGAAGCAATTTACAATGACAATCGCATAACGGAAGCTTTAAAAAAAATACGATCACTTTAGTCCTGTGCATTACCTTAGTTCTCTCTTACTTATAAGAACAAGTAATAAGCAGATTCTGCTACTGCTTATCTCGATTAGCATGGAGTAGAAAGAAGAAGAATATTTTGTAAGAAGTTTGTTTGTAGAGCAGCAAAGAAAGTCATTTGAGTGTAACACATCAGATTTCTTTTATTCCGGAGTGCTCAAAACACGTATGTCTGGTGAAATCTTGGTTACGAATTTTTGAGTTGAAAAAATATTATATATACTACGTGTAAAGAACGTAAAAGAGATACTAGCTAAACATCTTCAAACGCACCTGAAGTGGTTGCATTTCCTAAGCTAAACATCTTCAAACGCACCTGAAGTGGTTGCATTTCCTACACTTGGGATTTGTTCACGATGGGAATTATCCAGGCAGAACTCCCTGAGAAGGATTTCTTTAATTAATGTGTGATGAAGTCGAGAGAGTTTTTCCCACACTGCAGTTTACGAGAACGCCCACATTTGTAACGATCTCAATTAGTTTAAACGCCACCACTTCCTCACCAAGACAATGTCTTTGATTATCTCCGCTCGTGATGAACATTTTCTCAGGATCACATTATTCTTACTTTCTCTACTACCATGTACATAGTGTATAGAGAAGGCATTGCATTCCACCCACCGAGATTACACCGGAAATACACATTCTAGTGTGCCCTGCATCCAAAAAAAGGAATTTTTAGAAAATAGTCCATGTATGTGTGTGAGTCCGTATGACTGAACACATTAACTTAAAAACGAGAAGTTTTATATGGGTTTGGGATCTACCCAGGATATGACAAGAAGATGTTCAAGAAAATCCCCTTATCCCAAACTACCCTTAACATGGAAAAGTTTTCGAAAACTGTGACTTTCTCAAAAATGGCTTTGATTCAAAATACAAATGTTATGTATATCTTAAATTTTCTGGAAACGGCCTCTGAAGACCTCTTCGTTCTGAATGAATTTTGCTGGATTTTGCCGTAAGTGATAGACAAAAACTTACTACACAAAACGTGTAGATCTCGTTGAAACACACTATTTACGTTAAATGATTTTTTTCGTAGAGTTGACAATACTTATATATTCCTTGTTATTCGCTTCAGTTTTAAAATACTTGAACTTTTCACATAATAGTAATGCAAGAAAAAGAAAAACAGATTTAATCCACATGGCTACAGTTTATGAAATATTTGACTATTGTTTTAGCCTGGTGTGTTTCATTCGTAGGAGGATTTTCCTCAAAATTGTGTCGCATTCTTGGAAAATACTAAACCTAAATAGCAAGTTTGGTTTTTACCGACTTTTCGTTTTAAATTATCGCGTTCACATGCATACAGACATACGACATACGTTTTTCTAAAAATGTTTTTTTTAGATACAGGGAACCCTAAAACGTGTATTTCCGGTGAAATATCTGTATACAATTTTTCTTTAGTACGTGTAGAGAAAGTAAGAATATTTTACATTCTGTACTATGTATTAGTGAGGAATTTTTGTTTCGCATCCAAGAGTTCAATATCGACATTTCATCGGAAATATATGTTAGTGGTCTATTGAATAAAAGCATGTATATTTCAACTATACGGTAGGGGGAAGTATCGTGTTCCACCCAAGAATTCGATAGTGAGATCTCCCCAAAAATATGTGTATTTTTTGTGGTTCCCTAATTTCAAAAGAGAATTTTCACCTTCTCATGAATTGAAAAAAAGAAAGTATTTTATTCCGTCTCAAAATTTAATTTCAAGAATTCACCGGAAACATAACATTTTGAAATCCCCCGAATAAAGAAAGAATTTTATAAACAGGTCCTTTGGGTGTGTGTGTGTGTATGCGTGTGTCTGTGTTTCATTCTTCATTTCATTTTATTTGTCTAAAAGCACTATACAGGCATTGACATAGTCTGTTGAAAGCAGTACAATAACCTTGTCATAATAAATTACAAAACAAGATCACAAAATTTATCATTAAAATATTCATGTATAGAATAAAAAGGATGTTTGACTAACCATGTATATATCCTGGACTTAAAATTCTGCATGTTTAAACATTTAACACTATCAGGCAAGTTATTATACAGCTTAATACCTAAGTACTGATAACTATTCTGAGATTTTGTTAGTCGATAATATGGAATGTTTACATTGGACCTATATCTAGTACTACAGCTATGAATATCCATCCTCAAAATATGTCTATGACAAGAAGCATGTATATATACTAAAGTATCTAAAATATAAAGATTATAAATAGTTAAAATGCCTAACTCAATAAATAGGGGTCTACATGGGGTTATATAGGAATTTTTTTTAACTATCCTAATAATTTTCTTTTGAAGACAAAAAATGTCATTTACTTTGTTAGCACCACCCCAAAGAAATAGGCCATATCTGATTACAGACTCAAAGAAAGCAAAATACATACTTCTCACGTATTCAATTGGGATAGAATCTCTCAAATTACGAATTAAAAATTTAATGCTAGACAGTCTCTTTTTTAAATATTCAATATGGATGGTCCACGATAATTGGTTATCAATATATACACCTAAGAATTTAGTACTTGTCTGATACTGTAATGCTAAGTTGTCTGATATCCTTTTTGAAGTGAATAAAACAGAGATAGTCTTGGATTTATTGAAAAATAAACTATTAGCTTCAAACCATTCCGAAGCTTTAGACATTATGGCTTTATAGTGATTATTCAATTCATTTGGGTCATTTCCATTTGATATAAAGGTAGTATCGTCTGCAAACATTATGGTATCTGTAGGTATATTACTTGGTAAGTCATTAACTGCAATTAAAAATAGCAATGGGCCCAAAACAGAACCCTGCGGGACACCACTTGCTATGTGGGATATAGATGAACATTCACTATTTACATAAACCAATTGTTTTCTACCAAATAAATAAGATTTAATGAGATTCAATTGAGTATTTTGTATGCCATAATAAGAAAGCTTTTCTAATAAGATGTTATGATCAATGGAATCAAAAGCCTTACTCAAATCACAAAAATTAGCTAATACATATTCACCACTTTCAAATGAGGAATGTATTATATCGACCAAACTTTGTATTGCTGCAGTAGTATTTCTACCTTTAGAAAAGCCATATTGATTTTTGTTAAACAAGTCAAAGTTTTTGAAAAAAGTATTTATTTGCTCAAACATAATGTGCTCAAAAATTTTTCCAATTACAGGAATGAGAGATATTGGCCTATAATTTGCAGCTTCATATGCACTTCCTTTTTTATACACAGGAATTACTTTAGCAATTTTCAGGCAATCAGGAAAAATTCCTTCTTGCAAACAAAGATTAACGCAATGTGTAAGTGGGTAAAGAATTACGTCAATAATCCTCTTTAAAAAATTGTTTGACATATCATAAATATCAGTACTTCTAGAACTTTTTAAATTAGATACAATTTCTAATATTTGATTGGCAGTAATGACTTTCCAGAAAAAGACAGCATTTGTAGTTGCACAATTTTTTAAAAGTACATCATGTGTCGTCCTACATACATTAATTTTTGATTTAGTAGTTTCCACAGAATTTATAAAATGTTGGTTAAATGTCTCAGCAGATACTGGAATGACAGGTCTACTATTTCCACAATTTCTTGATTTATTAATTAGGTACCAAGCAATTTTACTTTTATTTCTTGAATTCTGCATCCAACTAATATTTTTCATCATTTTATTCTCTTCTAGTTTTTGTTTATAGAATTTCCTGTTTAGATAATATCTTTGCTTAGCCACTTCAGAACCTGATTGTTTAAATATATCATAATAAATCCTAAGCCTGATTCTAAGCTGTTTTAATTCATCAGATAACTGAATCTTGTTTCCAGAGTAAACTTTTTTGTTCATTGTACAATTTTTATAAAAGCACAAATTAAAAATGTCATAGATTATTTTAAAAAAGGCATTAAAAATATTTTCTGCGGAATAGTGCATACTACTAAAATATATATCCCAGTCGATTTGTCCAACAATATTAATAAATTTATCATAATTACTAGAAGAAAAATTTCTGTAACTTAACATTTGTTTATTACTTTTTAATATGTCATTAAAATCGCTTTTAAAGCAATGAAACCATAAAGCTAAATGGTCAGAAAAATAAAAATTCTGAAGTTCAACTGTACAGTCAAGCATAGAAAAATTGCTTACTACATTGTCCAGGCAAGCTTTGTTTCTTGTGGGTTTGTCATTATGATAATTTAGCCCAAACTGGCACAATAGGTTCTTAAAGTTAACTACGGTATTTCTGTCAGCTGTAATATCAAAATCAGAGTTAAAATAACCTCCAATAATAGCTTTATAACCTGACCATTTAGTTAAATATACTAAAAGCTCATTTAATTTGGTTAAAAATATAGTCGTATCACCATTAGGTGTACGATATATATTAACAACAATAGTTTTAACACTATCTGCTATCAAAACACAAACTTCAAAATGCCTATCACAGTAAAAGTCTGACATGTCCAGGCTCCTACAGGCAATATTGCATACTACAAAAATTACAGTTCCCCCATGTGTTTGGTGAGATCTTGTATAAGAACAAAATCTATTGTAACCAGCAATATTAATTAACTGAATTGAGGCATCATTCAGCCAGTGTTCACAAATACAAATAAAATGGCATGTTTTATTTACCAGAAAGTCCATAAGAATATTTATTTTACCATTTAAGCCTTGAATATTCAAAAACAGCAAAGTCAAAAAAGTATTACCCTTCGATAATTGCATACTGGTTTCTTCTGAGCTTAAGTTTGAGGCGGAGATTCCTGTGTCCGCCTTCCGTATAAAAAACGACGTACACATGCACCATTTGGCCAGAATTTCGGATCAAATGCAGTATCAAGATGGTGTTCATAGATATCAACCTTAAACGATGCATATAAATCAGGATACCTTGAATTCAGCTTTTCACATTTAACTTCTGGAAAGCTTGGTTTCAAATAATTTAATAACTGCTCAGAGCACGTTTCAGGCGAGGGCCTGCACACGTGCAAGGATATAGTCTTAAGTACACCTTTCAAACTCAACTCGCTATTTTCATTTTTATTACTACCTACTATCACTGGGCGTTTGGATTTTCTTCCAATAACTCTTGACCATACCTCTTTATTGCTAGAATTAATCGAGCTATTCATTTTACCAACATTATTTGACACTTTAGATTGGCCTTTATTCGGCAACCCATTAGAATCTGACCCCATTTCACCACTTTGTAGTTCACTGGCAATAACACATGAATCATTATCACCACTTTCAGTAATATTTTTTAATCCACCATTATCACTAGTATCACTGTTAACCTGGCATTCCTTTAACCCAGGAACCATCTTTAGCACAGACACATGATCACTTAAAATTTTTATTTTTTCTCGCAATTCCAAAATAATTTGGTCTTTCTGATATATTATGTACTGAACAATTTAATGTCCACCTTATTATCATTAGTAGCAATATCACTAAGAGCATCAGTTAGCTCTACGTCTTCCACAACTTTAATTTTCTTATCATTTTCACTGATAATGTCACAGCACTTATAAGTAGATTCATTTACAACATCAATGTTGCTCGTTAATTTTGCACAGCTTACATGAAATATATTAGCACAGCTTATGCACTTTATCCCATTCACTACTTTCGCTTTACAGCGTTTGCACACAAGACCCGTGGCCATGTTACTCATAGCAGCAGCAAACACAAAACACACGTCCGTCCGGTACGTGAACTCAACAAACAGTATAGCAGTGCGTGTGTGTGTGCAGAGAACAATCCAAAAAAGAATAGTTGGTTGTATACCAAACTTGACATTTATGTTCTGCATAAGGACACAATACAAAAAAAAAAAAATCTGATTTATTTCATTCGCATGACTATCTCTACATGTCTACAACAAATTATTGTTAAAAAGTTTATATACTTCTAATTACTTCATGCTAATCGAGTAAAAATTAGCAGAAATAGTCTTATTACTTGCTTCCTTGTAAGTAGGAGCGAAATAAGGAGGTATCATAGGTTAAAGTGATAGTCAAAAAACTAGTTGCTATGTGACTGAAGTTCCTTTGTTAGTATGGACTTGAGCTGACAAATTCCTGTATGAGAAAAGTATAAAGTTTTTTAAAGATGAAACCAATAACAAGGAATATCTCTAAAACGACCAACTCCATGAAAAAATGTATATGACATAAATTGTGGTTTTCATCGTGATCTACATTTTTTGTGCAATACATTTTTGTCTTTCTCTTACGGTTTACCAGTTATGCAAAATTTCGCAAAATTCACCCAGTATAAACATGTCTTCAGAGGCTATTCCCAAAAAATTGAAGATATACATTTCATTTGTCATGTAAATATCTTAAATATAAGATATTTTAATCAAAATCGTTACAGCCATTTTTGAGAAAAACAAAATTTTCGAAAAAAGTACCATGTAAAGGGTACTTGGGGTAGCGCATTTTTTAAAAATATTCGTGTCGCACCCTTGGAAGATGCCAAAGTTCAATACCAAGTTTGGTATTTAATGGTCTTTTCGTTTCTGAGCTATGCTGTCCAGACACACACGGACCTTTTTCTAAAAATGCTTTTTTTTAAAACTAAGGTGGACTTAAAACTTGTATTTCCGGTGAAATTTCGGTATGGAATTTTGGGTGCATTACAATACTTTCTCTTTTATTATGTACACTGCTCCATCCCCAGCTACCCTTCACTTGGAATACTTTCTAAAGGTGTTATTTACTCAAATGACCAATAATGTTGATTATAATATACGTTCATGACTAATGAAATGTGTGTCTTGAATTTTCTGGGAAAAACCTCCGAGGTCCACTTTATTCTGGATGTCCATTGCATAACTGGTAAACAGTAAACACAAATATTTACTGTACGTACAAAAAATTTAAATTTAAATCTCGTCAAACATAAATTTTATCTCAAACATGTGTGTGTGTGTGTGTGTGTGGGTGTGGGTGTGGGTGTGGGTGTGGGTGTGGGTGTGGGTGTGGGTGTTTGGAGTTGGCCAAATTTAAAACCCAGCAAATAGCCACCAGCTCATTATAAGATTTGGCTGTCACTGAAACCTAGAGCATTCACCTAATACCCTATCTATAAGAAAATGTGTCAACATTTTATTTCTGCAAATGTTTATCTTTATTAAAGTTTATTAGAATAGTAATTTTTTAAGGAATAGTTTGCTGAAGAATGCATAGAGAAAACCTTGTACATGTACTGCACCAAATTTTTTGAGAAAGTCCGTGTGTGTCTATGAAGGTTACAATTATAAAACCAAAAGTGCGTTAAATGAAAAATTGATATTTTAGTTTCATATTCTCCAAATATACCATACGATGATTTTCAAGAATATATTCTACTCCAACTACCATTTACCTGGAACGTTTTTCGAAATGTTTGATTTTTACAAACATGGCTGCAACAATTTTGATTACAATAGCATATGTATAAGATATTTTCATGTCAAATGAATTGTCTATCTTGAATTATCTAAGAATAATCTGTGAAGCCCTGTTCTATCTGAATGACTTTTGAGTAACTCGTAAAGCGTAAGAGATAGGGAAAATCATTGCGCAAAAAAAAAAAAAAATGCCCATCTCGTGAAAACGCACAACTAAGGTTCATTTTTTTTTTTCTGCAAGTAAGCATTTCCGACATATTTCTTGTTATTGGTTTAATGTTTCTCAAACGGGAAGCCTCTCACTTGTTTCGATTTTGTTTTACTCCATGCCATGCTAAAAGAACCGAACTTCTATTGTTCATATAGCGGCCAGCTACAAATAGATTTGACTATCGCTTTAGCTTACGTTTTCCCTTATTTTCCTTCTGCTTAGAAGGCAGCAAGTAGGAAGTAAATTGTTTGCAAATGTTTATCTCAACTAGCAAGAAATGAATAAAAGAATCTTTTGCAGAACGGTAGGTAAAGTCATATGAACGGAACACATCATATGTTTATGTTTATAACAGACTCATAACATAACTCCATGGCACACCGGCTCACGGGGAACCATGGCCTACCGCCTTAAATATTAAAATTACATTGTACTCAAAGGTTCTCAAACCTTAGATCCAGAAACTGATGCCATATTTTACGTTTAATAGATGCTGTAAATTTTATGGAGGTAATATTAAAAAGTTTTTCTACTTTTTTAAAAAAATACGATATTAAAGGTCGCGCTTGTATCGACTCCCTGCCCTTATGTAACTTCCAAATGAGATTACAATTCAATTTTCGGTTTTACGTTGCACTTTGCGCCCCCCGCTACAGTGTTGCCAACTCTTTAACCCCAACTCTGATACAGCAGTATTTCTTTTAGAGCGGCATGGAAAGAACTTGGGGGAGGGGGTGAGACTCATGATGAGTTTTCGGATCCGACCTCTGACCCAGATCCGCCTGCTTCCAAAGAGGGGGGATTTTTTACCCCTCCCCCACCTCTTGCTCTTTTTAATCGGCAGAATGAAACCGGCCTTATGCACATTCATTAATTTTGTGGCTCTTGCACAGAACGTAAAGTTTGTCACTCGACGTTTTACATATTACGTTTTTACAACCACTCCACATACAAAAAATAGGAGGAGGAATGGAGTCTTTTGATTTCATTCTGTCATGTTCCTTTTCGGTCATGGCGGACTTTCACAACAAAACTAATGGATCAATTGACATTAAAAAAAAATGTATTTGATTCACATAGCTTTCTTTACATTTCTATTACAAGTTTTTGTTAAAATTCTTATTCTTTTATATCTACTTCATGCTAATTGAGACAAACATTAGCAGAAATGGTCTTATTACTTAGTTCCTTATAAGTAGAAGAGAAATAAGAGGATACTCTAGGCTAAAGCTATAGTCAAATGTTTTAAAAGATGTTGCTATGTCAGGAGTCGACAAATTCGCGTATGAGCAAAGTTTAAATACTTTAAAACTGAAATAATACCAAGGAATATCTCTGAAATGGTTAACTCCACAAAAAATATTAATGACAGACACATGTGTGTTTTAACGAGTTCTACTTTTTGAGTAGTAAATTCTTGTCTATTTCTTGTGGCTTAGCAGACATGCAAAATCATTTAGAATGAAGAGGTCTTCAGAGGCTATTCATAATAAATTCAGGATATATGTTTTATTTTTCATGTAAATATCTTTAATATACGGAATTTTAATCAAAATCGTTTCAGCAGCTTTTGAAAAATTTGAATTATCTCCCATGAAAAGCGTAGTTTGGGGTGGGAGAATTTTCCTGAAAATTTTCGGGTCGCATCTTTGTAGGATACTGAACTTAAATACAGAATTTGATGTTTAATGGACTTTTCGTTTTTGAGATAATGCTTTCCACAGGCACGCGCGCGCACTTGCGCGCACACACGCACACACACATACACACACGCACACACACACACGCTCATACAGAACTTTTCCTAAGAATCCCTTTCTTTAGATTCAGAGGTTCTCAAAACATGTATTTCCGAAGAGCATTCGTTATCTCTATTTACCATGTACCATATTTTTCATACGTTCTAAAGAAAGTATAAATCGGATGTTTTATATTCACATACTTTCTCTGCCTTCTATCGTTTATTAAATGACAAAAACAAAGTATTCTTACGAAATAATATTCTTCTACCTTTTTAATTTTAATCGAGATACTTCCTCGCAGTAATGATCATATTACACCGTTCGCAATAATCTTGCATTCAAAAAGTTATCGGAATGTGTAAATGGCACAGCAACAAATTATCATAAGGCAATTTACACCAAATTTCCTTCAAAATAGTTCCCTTCCGCAGTGACACTCCTGCCACCGCGTGTAAAGAGACTGAAAGCCATTTTCAGATAATTGTCGTAATGCCCTTGTCGCATGGACAGTAATTTCTTCCACGTTCGATAATCTTGACTGAAACGTTTATGCCATTCATAACCTAAGTTTTCTTAATCGCTACTTCACCATAAGCTTCTTCCATTATTGTCAATGTCTCTGGGGTAGATTTGTTTAAAAAAAGTTCGAAAGTGCTCCGTTGTCGATTTTATTAAATGCGATAAACGAACATGCATACACATGGAAAACTAGTTGCCAAGCAAAGAAAACAATTGTTATCAGCATAAAATTGAAATGAAGTATCGACATGGACGTTACCAACACTTAAAAATAAAATATTCTTCACTTTTGTATACATTGCAAATAAAATAAACGATTCCGGAGACATTTTGAATCTAGGGTCAGATACAGAGAAGAGCGAATGTAAAAATGTTAAGAACTGGACATTATATATGGGCCTTAAAATTCCATACTCTTTTGTAGCACGTTTTCTTATATGAATTAATGTTTGTCTGATCTTTACATGGAATATGTTTCTAACATCTTTATTTTCTCAAACATTACTGAAATAATTTTGATTAAAATGCCATATTATCAGGTACATTCATGATATGAAAGTTATATCTTTAGTTTTCTAAGAATAGCTTTAAAGCTCTATTCATACTGAATTCACTTTGCACAACACCAAACTGTAAAGGATAAACAGAATCTCACTAAACTAAAATTGCAGTTCCCATTAAATGTCACAAATTCTCAAAATAATGTTGTAAACCATTTTCAAGATATCTTTGTTATTGGGTTACAATTCAAAATATGTACTCGCACGTTTCTGAAAGGAGAAATCCCTATTTGTTTTCCTCTCTCTATCTCTGTAGGTGAAAATGCAAACCGAAAAGAATTTCAAAGCGACCCAATCATGAAAGTTTGAGGTTCGCTTAAAGATTACGATATTTTTACTTTCTCTAGCATGTGAATATAATGTACATAGTAGATAGAGAAGGTATTGTATTCCGCCCAAAAATTAAATACCGAGATTTCACCGGAAATATATGTTTTGGCACCTCCTGAATCCAAAAATAAAAACATATTTTTTAAAAATATGAACGTGTCTGTCTGTGTATGTGTGTATGTGAGTTTGTTTGTCTGTAATTGTGAACAACATAGCTCAAAAAGGTCAGTTGAATACCAAATTTGGCGTTTTAGTTCAGTATTCTCCATAAATGCAATATGAAGGATTTTTAAGGAGATCCTCTTACCACATACTACCCTTTACTTCTGTTCTTCTCAAAAATATTAACAATTTAAATTAAAATACCGTATATTAGAGATATTTACATCACAAATGAATAGTAATATTTTGAATTTTCTGTGAATTTTCTGTGAATAGTCTCTGAAGACGTTTATTCTGGATAAGTTTTGCAGAATTTTGCAAAACGGTGAAACCGTAAGAGATTGACAAAAACTTGCTGTGCAAAAATATAATTCTTCGTTACAACACATTTTATGTCATATACGTTTTTCTTTTAGAGTTGACCGTTTTCGAGATATTCCTTGTCATTGGCTTCAATTTTTTACTACCTAAGTTTCTCAAACGGAACCATACAAAGCAAACCGAACCTTAATTATTTCACATAAATAGCTTTTAAAACATTTGACTATCGCTTTAGCCTAGCGTACTTTTGTTCCTAACAACCTCCATCTGCACGCAATCTGCCAAAATATGCGTCCAGTCTTCCTGATTCTCGCATAGTAGGAAATCCTCCTCCCAGCTACCATACGAGTTTTCTCCATCCTCCAAACCTGAGACACGCTATTCCCGTCCTTTGCTTCATACCGAATTTTAAAATACACGTTTCTTTACCCCACCCAATTTTTATTTCATTTTGTACCTTCAATGACGATTTTTTTTTCTACATTCAGATTTTATTTCCTGCCTGATTTATCGCATAGTCGCCTTTTTACTTTACTCATGACGTTATATCTATTTTCGTTACCTCTTTGCCAAATGTCGTTTAAGCCAATCTTTGATAATACCCACTGTAGCCCAGCCGCTCACTATTTTGGATTTTCAATGTTGTTCATCTGATGCTGATAATATATTGCTCTTAGAGTTGTTTGGTCACCTTTAATTATTGACAGCCATATTTGCAATGTAACGTACACTGCGTCCATCATCGTACAGGGCTAGGCTCCAGCTACATTTCCGGTCGCATGTTTTTAAGATAAAATGTGATAACCCCACTTATACTCACGACATGTATAAATAATAATAATCATAATAATCATAATAATTATAATAATAATATAATAATGATAATGGTAATGATAAAAATGAAAATGAAGTACAAATTATTGAGACAAAATTTGCTATAACTGTGAATTTCTACACATAACTACAATAATTACACATATTCGGCTATAATGGCTTGTTTACAAAACAAAACAAAATCACCATAGTCTAAACATCTCCGTGACAAGCGCCTACCGTATAACAAGCTAATGTGTTGTGACATACGAGCAAATATAAAGGTGTCCGAATTTTTATCTTCTCTACATGAACTATGTACATAGTGTAGACATGTGTAACCAAATATTTGATACCGAGATTTCACCGGAAATACATGATTGGGACCCCGCAATTCCAAAAAAGCATTTTTAGGAAAATATCCATGTGTGTGTCTGTGCCTGTGTCACCCTCCGTGTTGTAATGGTTACGTTGCTAGCTTCATATACCCAAGGTCGCGGGTTCAAACCTGGCGGAGGACAATGGATTTTTTCGGGTGTAAAAATCCTCAGCATGGCATCCCTCGCAAGGGAAGTAAAGCCGTTGGTCCCATGTCGTAAATTTACGGCACGTAAAAGAACCTCAAGCCTGATAGAGAGGCCTCTGAGCATAATTAAGCGGTCTTTCGCGCCCATTTTAGAATGAGACGCTGAGAACCACAGTAGTTAAAGAGCGTCCGTAAATAACACGCCAGTTTTTCTGTGTCTGTGGAACAGCATAGCTAAAAAATGAAAAAGGCCGTTGAATGCCAAACTTGATATTTAAGTTCAGTGACATGAAGATTTTCAAGAAAATACACCAACTACCCTTTATATGGAACGATTTTGATTGAAAACTCTTAAATTTAAGATATTTGCATGGTAAATAAAATGTATATCTTGAATTTTCTGGAAATAGACTCTGAAGACCTCTTTACTCTGGATAAATGTTTCTTCGTTTTGTATAACTGACAAGCCGTAAGAGATAGACAAAAACTTGTTACAAAAATATGTAGATCGCCTTAAAATATATAATTTATGTCAGAATTTTTTTTTCGTAGAGTTCACCGTTTTCTAAATAGTCCTTGTTAAAATAGTTATACTTTTCTCATGCGGGAATATGTCAACTCCTAACCATACAAACAAAGGAACTTCAAACACAACAACCACATTTTAAATGATTTGACTAGTGTCTTCTGCTTACAAGAAAGAAATTAATAAGACCATTTCTACTATTTTGTTTTTTCGATTAACACGATGTAAATAGAATAATTAATTTTTCAACAATAACTTATTGCAGAGATGTGGAGAAAGTTATGAGTTTGTGCAAGAGTGAATAGAAAGGGTCATGTGAGTGCAACAAACAAGATTTGTTTTAAAAGAATACGATACAGTAGTAGGGCAGCTAAAGATATCGATTCCAAGTGTTTCAAAGTCTCTTTTCATTACTATCTGGTTTTAAAATAAGTATACCTTTCAAGTGGTCATAATGACCCCATTTCAAAACATTATGCAGCGATCCTATGCGTCATCTGCAAGTTAGCGTAAAGACTAGCGCACTTTGCTCCTTTGAGCGATTTATCATATCAGAGCAGGCCTTAAATCCGTGATTTTGTCAAATTGCTTTTAGTGGTCGGCAAAGAAAAAGCTAAGTATGATTTATGGTGATATTGTCCCAGCCCCATAAATTTCTGCTCGCCTGAATTATTGATGCCAAAATATTGTGTAGTGGCAAACACTCTGAATACCAAATAAGCTAACTTAAGTTTTGGCTCCCCACTCCTTTCTGTTGCTAGGCAAACCCTGCATTAAAATCTGTCACGTGGACTCTTGCCAAACACGTCGTCTTTAGAAATGCTTTTTCAGAACACAAATTCTTGGTTTAACTCTTGAATATTTTATTGTGTGTTTGTTGAAGTAATCTGTTGGCAGTAAACATGTGAACATTTTCTTGCCCGTGTGGTTATTCTCGATGTTGTAACTAGAATCGAATGCGAGAAGCAGACAAACCCAAGAATTTCGGTATTCAAAAGGTCACGTGGGAAGTTCTTTTTGTTTCTCTGTATATTTTGAGGTCGTCGGAATAAACTGAAAACGCTATACATATAATGTCCAGTTCTTAAAATGTTGACATTCGCTATTCTCATGGTATATATACCGAACTGTGTTATTTCAGTTATTATAGTTATTTCTGGTATTAAGTGTCTCGATAAAATACTTTTCTAATACGGGAACTTGTCAACACCTGACCACATAAAGATAGGATTTCAACCCCATAGCAATCACATTATAGGCATTTGACTGTCGGTTTAACCTAGCGTATTCCCCTTATTTCTGTTCTACTTGCAAGGAACTAAGTAGATAACTAAATGTTTCTGCTAAGGTTTATCTCGATTAGCATGAAGTAGACAGAAGGAAAAGCTTATTAACAATAATTTCTTACAGAAAGGTAGAGAAAGTCATGTGAATGGAGTACATCAAATGTTTATTATATTACTGTAAATAAAGGCATTTAATCCGAAAAGTACATATATCTTGAATTTTTTAGTTATAGTTTGTAAAATCTTCTTCATTTGAAAGAAAGTTGTATAATCTTGTATAACGGGTAAAATTTAACTTCAGATGAAAATTCACTAGTTACAACATGTAAAAAATTTTCAGGATATTGGTTTTATAGGAAATTTATCAATTTTATACCTTTAACTTCTGCTTGTTTTATAGTATCAAATTTTGCTTTATGTGGGATACCTTTTTTAGCTGGTTTTTATTCTAAGGATATAATTTTAGAAGTAGTTTCTTTAAGAAATTTAAATATATTTATTTATTTATTTTTTATATTTTTTTCTACAGTACACCTCTTTAGAAGGTGCACAATTTATTATAAGTTTACATGCATGTATGTCATGAGTTACTTCCGAGGAAACCGTTATAAACTGTTCGAATTCTTCAATGCTTTGCATTCGTTAAAAGTCTTTTCGATATGCAGTTATCTCTTGCAATTGGGTCGGAAGAATAGATAAAGATTTTAAGGCCAGCACAGATCTTCCATTACTTAACTATGTGACTATTGCCATTTTCGTTTCTTTCTCACTGGGAAATTATCGAGCCAGTTTGGGAATTTAATGTGTTGGCATGTTGCCGTGATACCTGTGGTTGTAGGAACTGGACGGACACCGGGCGATCCATGGTTCACATCTCGGATATGAGATTGACTTTTTCAATATGATGCTATCTTTCAACTCCTGTCCTAAAAACGATTAGTGTATAAGAAACAATTAATTTTGGAAGAATAGTTTGTACACTCGCTAGTAAACGATACAGGTAGAGAATATGTGAATGTTAAACATCAACTTTTTACTTTCTCTAACACGTAGGAACATGTATTGTATAAAATAGCTGGAGAAGCTATTATTGTATTTCACAAATTCTACGTAGATATTTCACCGGGAAATATATGTTTTGAGGTTCCCTGAGTCCAAAAAAGCATTTTTAGAAGAAGGTTCAGATTTATTTGTGTGTCTGCAGACAGCATAGATCAAAAACGAAAAGGCCGTTAAAAATCAAGCTTGGAATTTAGGTTTTATACCTTCCAAGTATACGACACTAAGATTTTCAAAGAAAATAAAAAAAAAAATTTCCTCACCACAAGCTATTCTTTACATGGGAAGTATTTTAAAAGCTTGTTTTTCTCAAAAATGACTAAATAGTTTTATTAAAATACCGTACATTAAGGATACTTATGTCATAAATAAAATTTATATTTTGAATTTCCTGGGGATAGCCTCAACACCTTTTTATTCTGGATGAGTTTTGCAGAATTCTGCATAACGGTTAAACCATAAGTTTATTACACAAAAAATGTAGATCTCGGTTTAACACATAATTTATGCCATATACCTTTTTACTTTCTCTAGCCCCATATGTAAAAGGTACATAGGGATAGAGAAGGTATTGTATTCCACCCAAAATACGATGTCGAGATTTCACCGGAAATATATGTTTTGGGGTCCCCTGAGTCCGAAAAAAGCATTTTTACTTTCTCTACACGGACTATGTACTATATGGTGTATAGAGAATGTATTGTATTGCACCCAAAAATTCGATACCGAGATTTCACCGGAAATACATGCTTTGGATCCCCCTGAATCCAAAAAAAAAAAACATTTTTGGCAAAAGCTCCATGTGTCTGTGTCTCTGTGGACAGCATAGCTCAAAAACGAAAAGACCGTGGAATGCGACACGAAGATTTTCAAGAAAATCCCCCCACCCCAAGTACCCTTTACATGGAACTTTTTTCGAAAATGTTGATTTTCTTAAAAATGGCTCTAATGATTTTGATCAAAATATAGTATATTAAAGATATTTACCTGATAAATAAAATGTATATCTTGAATTTTCTGGGAATAGCCTCTGAAGACTACTTTATTCTGGATCAATTTTACAGAATTTTGCATAACTGCTAAACCGTAAGAGATGGACAAAAACGTACCACACAAAAAACGTAGAGCACATTAAAACACACAATTTATGTTATATTATATTATATTATATATACATATATATATATATATATATATATAATATTTCGTGGCGTTGATCGTTTTTAGATATTCCTTGTTTTTGATTTCAGCTTTGAAAAACTTGTATTTTTCTCATACAGGAATTTTTCAATCCCTGTCCATACAAATAAAGGAACTTCAGTCACATAGCAACCAGCTTTTGACTATCACTTTAACCTATGGTAATCCCTTATTTCGCTTCTACATACAAGGAGGCAAGTAATAAGACTATTTCTGCTAAGTTTTTCTCGATTAACATGAAGTAAATAGAAGCATTAGCCTTTTAACAATAATTTGTTACAGAGATGTAGAGAAAGTCATGTGAATAGAACTCATCAGATTTTTTAAAAAAGGTCCGTCTGTGTGTGTCTGTGGACAGCATAGCTCAAAAACGAAAGCACCGCTAAATACCAAACTTGGTATTTAGGTTTAGTAACCTCCAAGGATGCGACAACGAGGAATTCAAAAAAAAAAAAAAAAAAAAAATCCCCCCACCATAAACTACCCTTTATATGGAAAAACTTTCGAAATTTTTGATTTTGTTAGAAATGGCTCTAACGATTTTGATTAAGATGCCGTATATTGAAGTTTTTTATATCCGAAATAAAATGTATATCTCGAATTTTCTGGGAATAGCCTTTGAAAGCATCTTTATTCTGGATGAATTTTGCTGAATATTGCTTAACTGCTAAACCGTAAGAGATAGACAAAAACTGACAACACGAAAAATGTACATCACGTCAAAACACACAATTTATGTCCTTCGGTTTTTGTTGTGGAGGAAACCGTTTCCGAGATATTCCTTGTTATTGGTTTCAATTGTGAAGTACTTAGTTTTCTCAGACAGGAAGTGATTGTTTTTCTTTTGTTTTATTCCTGTTTAAGCAAGGATGCGAATTTACAATGACAATCGCATAACGATAGTTTTTAAAACATTTGACTATCACTTTATACCTAGTGCATTACCTTAGTTCCCTTTTACTTATACGAACTGCTAATGTTTAATTCGATTAGCATTGTGTAGAAAGGAGAATAATCTTTTCTAGGAAGTTCGTAGAACAGCTAGAGAAAGTCATGTGAATGGAACACATCAGATTTTTCTTGTAGAGTTGAGCGTTTTTTACTTTCTCTGTACGTGCTATCTACATAGTGTATAGAGAAGGTATTGCACTCCACCTAAAAGTTCAATACCGAAATTTCACCGGAAATATATGTTTTAGGGTCCGCTGTATCCAAAAAAAAAAAAAGCATTTTCAGAAAAAGGTCCGTGTGTGTGTCCGTGTGTCTGTGAACAGGATACCTCAAAAATACCAAATTTGGTATTTAAGTTTACTATCTTCCAGGGATATGACACGAAGATTTTGAGAAAAATGCCCCCACTCCAAACTACCCTTTACATGGAACTTGTTTCGAAAATTTTGATTTTCTCAAATATGGCTCTTACGATTCTGATTAAAATTTCGTATATTAAAGATATTTACCTGACAAATAAAAGGTATATCTATAATTTTCTGGGAAAAGCTTCTGAAGACTACTTTTTTCTGGATGAATTTTGCAGAATTTTGCATAACTGCTAAACCGTAAGAAATGGACAAAAAAATGTAGAGCACTTTAAAGCACACTATTTATGTTACATATATTCTTTTCGTGGAGTTGATCGCTTTTGAGTTATTCCTTGTTCTTGATTTCACCTCTAAAACCATACTTTTCTCATACAGGAGTTTGTCAAATCCTGTCCCTACAAACAAAGGAACTTGTCACATAGAAGCCAGCTTTTGACTATCAGTTTAACCCATGGCTCTCCCTTATTTCGCTTCTATTTACAAGGAAGCAATTAATAAGGCTAATTCTCCTAATTTGTTTCGATTAGCAAGAACTAAATAGAAGCCTAAGAATTTTAATAATAATGTGTTGCAGAGAGGTAGAGAAAGTCATGTGAATGGAATACATCAGATTTTTATTGGTTTCAGTTTTAAACTACCTAACGTTCCTCAAAGGGGACAATGCAAAGCGAATCGAACACACAGCGGCCAGATTTTTAAAAGATTTGACTTTAGCCTAATATATTCCCTTCTACTTGCAGTGAAGCAAGTAATTATGCTAATGTGTATCTCGATTGGTATGATAAAGATAAGAGAATATTTTGTAAAACTAATTAAGTTTTGGAACATCTAGGGAAGTTATGTAAATAGAACACGTTAAAATGGACCCAGCTGTTGTATATATCGGGTGGAAGGGAACTTATTACATTCCTTTTAATATGTGTTTCATAGAAGCATTACAAACAAAAAAGTCTAATGGCATTTTGTTCTTTGATCAGTCGATTTCGAAAAAATAAATGGTTTTTGTTCCAAATTGGATGCGTAAATCCACAAGAATGTACTAAAATAATAGTTTGTTAGTTGTAAGATACGTAGAGTAATGTATTTCTGACATTACTTTCGGTAGTAATTATGGGACGTCACACAGAGTTTCGAAATAATTAATCATTTAAAAGCATCAAAAGAATATTCCGAGGAGTTTTTTCAGACGTAAAGGAACTCGGCAACGTTACGTTACGTTGGATGTAAACACATCAGTCGTTTGCAAACAAGACGCAGGGGGGTGGGAAATAACGAATGCAACAGGCATTCTGATTGGCCTAGACTGGTGGGGTAGCAGCAGTGAGGCGTGATTGCTTATGTACTGATCTAAAAACTGACACCCACACAACCTGCTTGTCCGTCTTTTTTTGTTCTGTTTTTGTTTTGTTATTGTTTCATCTATATAACTCCCTTTAACATCTAAGGTCATATCGGGGGCTTTGCACTTGAAACAACTCGTTGACTGTAGGTTCTTTTACATTTGGTTTAAATCATTTTATTTTCCTCAAACACACATTCACTTTCACTCACATACTTCCAGACCCCGTGGGAGATAGGGAATAATTCTGGCTAAAGAAAAAATTCCGCCTCAGCCGGGAATCGAACCCGGGACTTCCGGGTGACCACTCGACCACGGACGCAGTCTGTCCGGTTTTTGTTTACTAAATTATTTTGATAGGAAATTGTCAGAGACCAAAATGTAAGATACAAAATATGTCCCATATACCGATATCTATCACTGATTTAAGTTAATGTAATGACTTCCCTTCCCGTCTATTTTAACGTCATGAAAAGGGATATTTGATGAATTCTAATGCACGCGGAAACTTGTTGAATGTTTGACTTGGAGAATGGCTCTCCCCTTGTCTGCCTGTTTACTTGAGCTCATTTGAGACCGAACTCCAAAGTTTGTACTTCACGCATGATGAGTTACACACAACTCTTTGGAGAAGTACTGGCCGCTCTGTGACAGCATTCGCTCTTAATATTGCTGCCACACTGGCAAACTTAGAGTAAGATTCATACTCCACATGGCCAGGAAAGGTCGAAAAGTATTAATGCTACGTTGAACGTCTGTCCAGGAAACATAGAAAAGGGGAGTCAAATGTTACAGTTTGACCCATTACCTCAGCAACTATTTAACATTACGAGCTAATTATTTCAAGGTGCATTCATAAATACCTTTACTGTTGATTCATAAAACATCTTATGTGTTACATTCACAAGACTTTCTCTAGCTGCTCTACAAACAAACTTCTTACAAAAGATTATTCTTCTTTCCACACCATGCTAATTGAGATAAACATTAGCAGAATATTCTTATTGCTTAGTTCCGTATAATTAGAAGGGAATTAAAGGAATGCGCTATACCAAAGCGATAGTCAAATGTATTAAAAGCTGTCGTAATGCGATTGTCATTACACATCACTTCTTGCTTGGCCAGAAGTAGAACAAAAGAAAAACGGACACTTCCTGTCTGAGAAAAATATAAGTACTTTACAATTGAAACCAATAACAAAAAATAAGTCGGAAACGGTTACCACCATAACAAAAACGTAAAGGACATAAATTGTGTGTTTTGACGAGATCTGAATTTTTGTGCATTAAAATTTGTTCTACCTCTTACGACTTAGCAGTTATGTAAAATTCAGCACAATTAATTCAGAATAAAGAGGTCTTCAGAGGATTTGTCATGTAATTGTCTTTAATTAAAATCGTTAGAGCAATTTTTAAGAAAATCACATTTTTCGAAACTTTTCCTTTGTAAAGGGTAGCTTAATATTGGAGGATTTCCTCACAATCATTTTGTCGCATCCCTGGAACATACTAAACTTAATGACACGACATGGTATGTTACCGCTTTTAAGTTCACCATTTTCCTAGGACGCTACAGGAGAATTTTGAGGAAAATTCCTCACTCCAAAACTATTCTTTGAATGTTACAGTGTTCGAAAATTTTGCATTTCTTAAAAATGGAATTTACGATTATGTTTAAGGAAATGGCAATTTAATGAAATGTAATCTTAAATTGGGTATAGCCTCCAAAAGTAGTGTTCATTATTTTGTAAACCGTAAGAGATAAACTAAATTTTGTAACGCAAAAGATGTAACTCTCTTTAAAACACACAATTTAAGTCTAAAACATTTTTTGGTGTGATTTACAATTTCCGGGATACGGCTAGCTATTGGTTTCAATTTTAAAATACTACTAAATTTCGCCAGTAGAAAATCGATATTTATTGTTCTTTCTTCTGGTGAAGCAAAGATAACGGAATATCGAGGATCATGTAGCAGCAACCTCGAAAGATTATTTAAAAATCTGATTTTTTTACATAGACTTTTTTCCGTTCACATCCGTAGTCAGATGGCACGTATAGCCAGACATCACGGTCTCTAGTGTTGTCGCCTTCATCAGATGGCACAGTTCAGTCAGTCCTTCGAGGCCACATCCCCAGAACCTTGCTATTGCCCCACGACAAGCAGATGGCGCTAGGAAGCCAAAGCGTCTAGCTACTTAACTATCTGCGGATAGATAGCAGCGCAGTCATTATTAGCAACCAATTTTTGTTTTAATAATGTTTTAGGGCCATGGCCGAGTGGTTGGACTGCTCATCTCCCACCTCGGCGGCCCGGGTTCGATTCCAAGCGCCCGCATGTGGAACTTGAGGTGGACGAAGGGGCGTCTGGGTGGGTTTTCTCCTAGTCCTCTGGTTTCCACCGTCACTCATTCCGCCAATTGATCCATCAGCACCTTTCTTGTGATCCATTTCGCTTACATTTCATATTATCCACTTCCTCTTATTCATGTCTGTCTACAGGCCGACCCCTCGTCATAGGTTCTCCATTCTGTGTTGATCCCCGACAAGCTTCTGAACCTAGACTGTTAGCCTACTTACGGGGAGGGTAAACTGACTAAATGATTTTTAGTTTCTTTAAGTTAAATATTTTAACCTGGTTGGTCATATCGGACTGTGTGTGAAATTGGTCAAATGATGTTCAATGATCTCGGGGCCCACGGAGTTTAAAGCTACTCAACATTCGTCTTCTCAGGATAAGGGAAACCCGATAAAAAACCTTATCTGGGTAACTCACCCTAAGTGAGATTTGAACTCACAACCTTTTGAATGTGAGGCACTACCACCACACTACCCAGCCGGGCTCGAAATGAAGTTATTTTTTTTTTTTTCATTGCTTCATTTGTGTGGCCCCCTTTTACATCAATGGTCATATCGGGGACTTTCACTTGTGAAACTGTAGGTTCAGAACATTAGCTTAAACGAAATGAAATTATTGTTTTAGCCTAAATGTGGAACTTGGAACCGCATTTTTACTTTCTCTACACGTACTATGTACATAGTGTATAGAGAAGGTATTGTAATGCACCCAAAAATTCGATATCAAGACTTATTTTGAGTCCCCCCGAAATCCAAAAAAAAAAAAAAAGCATTTTTAGAAAAATGTCCGTGTATGTGTGTCTATGGGCAGCATAGCTCAAAAACGAAAAGACCGGTAAAAATCAAACATGGTATTTAGGTTAGGTATCTTCCAAGGATGTGACCCGAAGATTTTTAAAAAAATCCCCTCACCCTCAACTACCCTGTACATGGGACTTTTTTCGAAATTTTTTATTTTCTTAAAAATGGCTCTAACGATTTTGATTAAAATATGGTATATTAAAGATATTTACCTGACAAATAAAATTTATATCTTGAATTTTCTGGGAATAACCTCTAAAGACTACTTTATTCTGGAGGAGTTTTGCGAAATTTTGCATAACTGCTAAACCACAAGAGATGGAAACAATTTACTACAGAAAAAATGTAGGGCACATTAAAACACACAACTTATGATATATTTCTTTTGTAGAGTTGATCGCTTTTAAGATATTCCTGGTTTTTCATTTCAGCTTTGAAAAACATACTTTTCTCATACAGGAATTTGTCAACTTCTGACCATACAACAAAGGAACTTCAGTCACATAGTAACCAGCTTTTGACTATCGCTTTAACCTATGATACTCCCTTATTTCGCTTCTGCTTACAAGGAAGCAAGTAATAAGAATATTTCTGATAATTTTTCTGAATTAGCATGAAGTAAATAGAAGCATAAGCTTTATAACAATCATGTGATGCAGAGATGTAGAGAAGGTCATGTCAATGGAACGCATCAGATTTTTAAAATGTGTATTCCGGTATTTATCTTAGCAACCGAGGGAACGCATAAAAAGACCCTGCCAAATTGGTGGGCGCACGGAATATGAACCCGACACCTCCCGAATGTGGGCCACAAACATTAACTCTTGAGCCGTCCCGCTTGGTTTCACCATCATTTTAGCCTAGAGTATTCCCTTATTCCCACGTATATTGTAACTTCGTGATAATCAAAATAAACTTGAACAGATATTGTCTTACTGCTTTATTCCATGTAAGTAGAATTGAAATCAGGAAATATACAAGGCTAACGAGATTATCAATTTTTTTCTAAAAACGGCCGCTATGTAAACAATTTAAGTTCGGCTCTCTTTGCACAGCCAGAAGTAAAACACGAGAGAGACATAAAGCAAAAAATGAGTTTCCGTATAAGAAAGTTTTAATAGTTTAAAATTGAAATCAATAACAAGGAACATCTCGGAAACGATTAACTTTACAAAAACTCTGAAGCATTTCATGTACATGACTTTCTCTAGCTGTTCCACAAACAACTCTTCTTTACATCATGCCAAGATAAACACTATCAGAATTAGTCTTACTACTTGCTTCTTTATAAGTTGAAGCAAAATACGTATCTGTTTGGAAGATATCGTTTTCCGCCAAGCCATTTTTTCAAGTTTGGAAATTAAAAAAAGGTTACAGAGGCCAAATCTGGTAAATACCTGGATGATGTAGAAATTCGAACTTTCATTCTCAATTTTCGCCATCAAAACTGCGCAGGTGTGCATCCTTGCATTATCTTGATGCCAGATGAGGGCATTTTTTTTCTAGATTTCTCCGTTCAACCGGTGAAATAACGATGCATAATACTCCCCATTTATCGTTCTTCCTTTCTGTATATGATTCCGCGTGCATTCCAAAAGCTCGAGGCCATCACTTTGTCTACAAATTTCCCCACCTTTGCCGTCTTCGGAGCCGGTTGCCTTTTACTTCTATCTCTGGAATGTAGTAGTGTATCCATGTTTCATCCACAATTATGTATCAACTCAGAAACACGTCAGGATTGCGACGGAAAAGAAACAAACCAACTTCCGAATTGACCACACGATTGTGTTTATCCTCCATTGAGAGCATGTGCGGCACCCATTTTGCCCGTCCTTTGTTAGACCAATTTTTTGGTGAAAAATTGAGAAAACTGTACCTTGTGATATGAGTACGACCTCTACTGTTTCGCGAACTTGGATTCATTTATCACTCAGAACCAATTCCTGGATTTTGTCAATTATTTCAGAGGAAGCCAGTTCTACTGGACGTCCTGAATGATATTAATCATTTGTGGATGTACGACCACGTATAAATTCATTTGTTACATTGTAAATTGCTGCAAGAGCAGGGGCAGATGCGTCATTAACTTTATACAACTCAGTTTTCATCTCTTTCGGTGTTAAGCCTTTTAAATAGAAGTGCTTAATCACCGCACGAAACTAGAGAAGCACAAGGTAGTTGATCAGTCGCCTATGGCAATGAAACCATGTGATGGATGTAGCTGTCATCTAGTAAGAGACGACGGTTACCAAATACAAACATTTTTTCGGTGCTACGAATGTAATTTCTTAGATTTTCTTAGAAGTTATTGAACGCCCATAGTACTACGTACCTTCTACATACATTATAGAGAAAGTAATAAGGTTTCGTAAGAATAGTTACAGAAGAGGTGTAGAAAATCATATGAATGTAAAATGAGATTGTTGTCATTTAGGATCTCTGAAAACAAATAAAATATAAATTTTAAATATAAGAGAAATGTTTGTAACTGAGAGACGGGGATTCGGAGAATCAGGCCACTTTACGACTGGCAGTCAAGCCTGGACGGAATGTGATTACGAATCTTCAGGGCCGAGTCATTACTGCAGAAGATACCAAGTGCTAAGTCTGATTAATGAATCCTTCGCTCTCACAAAAGAAGCAATTACTGTGCACGTGGTGAAATGTTAACGTTATTCCTGCACCTGTATCACGGCAGCAGTCTTCGTCTTCAACTCGCAATTAATGTCTCGAAGTGAACTCGATCTCTCGCAAGAGTAAACAAACTCTCGAGATACTCTCCTAACCTCAAATTGAATCCTTCGGAGGCAGCAGTGGCGTAATCCGCCAAGTCTCTCAACTCATAATGTACCAACCGTTCATTAAAAACCTGATGTGTTCCATTCACATACCTTTCTGTACATCTCTGCTACAAATTATTGTTAGTAAGCTTATTCTTCTATCTACTTCAAGCTAATCGAGATAAACGCAGAAATGATCTTATTACTTGCTTCCTTGAAAGTAGGGGGGAAGGGAGTACCATTGGCTAAAGTGATAATCAAATCTTTTAAAATATGTTTGCTATATTATTGAAGTTCCTTTGTTTGGGTGGCCAGGAGTTAACATATTCCCTAATGAGAAAACTACTTTATTATTTTAAAACTGAAACAAATAACAATGAATATCTCAAAAACTGCGAACTCCACCAAAAAACTGCATACAACATAAATTGTGTGTGTTAATGAGCTCTACATTTTGAATTACGTAGTTTTTGTCTATCTGTTATGGTTTACTAGTTACACAAAATTCAGCAAAATCGCCAATAATAAATCTGTCTTCAGAGACTATTTCCAGAAATTCAACATATAGAATTTATTTGTGATATAACTATCTTTATTATACGATATTTTAATCAAAATCGTTAAGAGCCACTTTTGATAAAAACAAAATTTTCGAAAACGTTTCCTAGTAAAGAGTAGCTTGAAAATCTTGGTGTGGCATCCTTGGAAGATACTAAACTTAAACATAAAGTTTAGTATTTAACGGTCTTTTAGTTTTTAACCTATGATGTCTACAGGCACACACGGACATTGTTCTAAAAATGTTTTTAGCGGACTCAGGAGATCTCAAATATATATTTCTAGTAAAATCTGGACATGGAATTTTAAGTTGCAATGCAATACCTTCTCTATCAAGTATGTACATCATACATACGGGCTAGAGAAAGTAAAACTCATGTGTGTTCCATTCTTAGACTATCTGTGCCTGCTCTGCAATCAGACTACCCTTACAAAATATTCTTTTATCTACATTGTTAGTAGGAATGGTCTTATTATCCGCTTCCTCGTAAGTAGAAGGGAAATAAGAGAATACACTAGGGTAAAGCGATAGTGAAATCCTTTAAAAACTGTTCGTTATGCTTTAGAATTGAAATTCAGTTCCTTTGCTTGACCCGGAGTAAATCAAAAGAGATTTGAAATGAATGACGACTATGCTTTGAGAAAAGATACAGTGTTTTAAAATTTAAACGGATAACGAATATCAGGGAATTGGTTTACTCTACAAAAAATAAATGACATAAGTTGTATGTTTTGTGCAGAAAGTTTCTGTCTATCTCTTACGTTTACTAGGCCTACAAAAGTTTTCCAGAATTAAAATTATTTCATTTACCATGAAAATATCTTAAACATATAAAATGTTGATCAAAATTGTTCTAGCTATTTGTCAGATAATCGGTTTTCGAAAAAAGTCCATGCAAAGGAATTGCTTGTCTTGAATATATTCGTGTCCTATTCTTGGAAAATGCAGAAATTAGAGATTACATTTTTAACTAACCGGATTTTCGTTTTTGAGCTATGCTGTTCGAAGACACACATAGGAACCTTTTCTCTAAAAATACTCTCATTTATTTAGGGGGTGTCAAAACATTTATTTCAGTAAAATCTTAAGGAATAATTTTTGGTGGAATGCAATATTTCTCTATCTACTATGTACATTGTGCATATGTGCTAGAGGAAGTAATAATCTGTAGTACATTCACATGACTTTTGTTAACTATTCTTTCACAAAGTACTCTTAAAAACTTTATTGTATTATCTACTTCACGTTATACTGTGCTTACTTAGTAAGAAATGTCGAATTTCGGAGGTCCCCTAATTCATATAGAGCATTTAAGTTGTTCGTGTGTATGTCTGTGGGTAGCAAAAAACCCGTTAAAAGGCCAAACTTGTTATTTCCAAGGATACAGCACCAACAAAGATTTTCAAGAAAATTCCCACCTCAAACTACCCTTTAGATGGAAAAGTTTTTAAGACTTCGTTGTTCTTAAAAATGGCACAAGCGACTTAGATTAAACCACCGTATATTAAAGATATTTCCAAGTCGAATAAAATATAGACACTGAGTTTTCTGGGAATAGCCTCCGTAAACCCTTTATTCTGGATTACTTTTGCACAAGTGATAAATCGAAAGATATAGATAATACCTTACAACACAAAAATGTGGGCCTCCTTAAAGCATACAATTTATGACATACTTTTTTGTAGATTTAACCGTTTCTGAGATATCCCTTTATATTGATTTCAATTTTAAACTGCTTAAGTTTTCTCAAAAGGGAAGTCATCTGTAGTTTCATCTTCATTGTTTTACTCTTCATAATCAAAGAGAACCAAGCTTCAATCGTTCATATAGGGGCCAGCTTTTAGGACTCTACTATCTCTTTGGCCTAGTGTCTTCCGTTATTCCCCTTCTACTTATAAGGAAGGATGTAATAAAACAAGTTCTCTTAATGTTTATCTCGATTAGCATGAACTGGATAAAACAGTGTTTGGTAAGAGTAGTTTTCAAAACAGGTAGAGAAAGTCATGTGAATGGAAAACATCAGATGTTTGAAAGGTGGACTGCTGTCGATAATTTTAAAATGCCATGCTTATTACGTTACCAACACACAAAACTTATGCATTGCGGTCACATGCATTTCTCTTCTTAGTATCGTGAAATGTGGTCGTAATTCACAAGTAAGCCAGCTGCCATGGCCGTTGAAAAAGAAATGACAGCTTACATTGCATAATGATAAACGCAAATATCAAGTGGTCCATTGTTAAGCCATGCAATTTTAAACAGACTAAGATAGATGGCTTGAATGTGTACATTCATTAGAGTGGATGGCCTTCGGTATCGTGTTTAGTTTTTTTACCAAAATTATAGGAGGCCATAATATGTACTTTTACCAACCTTGTGTTTTCAAGAACCGTTAGTTTTCGGCAGCTTAAAGCTACGAGACAACGTGAAACACAATTCTTTACAAACGCTGAGTAACATCTAAAGTAATACTGGCTAAATTGTTTACCCCTCTTTTTTACTTTCTGTACACGTACTATGCACATGATGTATAGATTCGATACCGAGATTTCACTGGAAATATGTGTTTTAGGGTCCCCTATATCCATTTTCAGAAAAAGGTCCGTGTAGGTATGTGTCAGTGTGTCTGTGGACACGATAATTCAAAAACGAAAAGCCGGTAAACTACCAAACTTGGTATTTAAGTTTAGTTATCTTCCAGGGATGCGACACGAAGATTTTGAGTAAAATCCCTCCACCCAAAACTACCGTTTACATGGAACTTTTTTCGAAAATTTTGATTTTCACTAAAATGGCTCTAACGATTTTGATTAAAATATCGTATACTAAAGATATTTACCTGACAAATATAATGTATATCTTGAATTTTCTGGGAATAGCCTCTGAAGACTACTTTCTTCTGGATCAATTTTAAGGAATTTTGCATAACTGCTAAACCGTAAGAGATGGACAAAAAATGTGTAGCGCGTTAAAACATACAATTTATCTCATCTACATTTTGATCGCTTTTGAGATATTCCTTCTTTTTGTTTTCAGCTTTAAATACTTACACTTTTCTCATGCATAAATTTATCAACTCCTATCTATACAAACAAAGGAATTTCAGTCACATATAAACCATCTTATGACTATCACTTTAACCTATGGTACTCCCTTATTTCGCTCCTACTTATAAGGAAGGAGGTAATAAGACTATTTCTGCTAATTTTTTCTCAATTAGTATGAAGTAAATAAGAGCATAAACTTTTTAACTATAATTTGTTGCAGAGATGTAGAGAAAGTCATGTGAATGGAGTATATCACTTTTTGTACTTTCACTGCACGTACTATGTACATGATGTATAGAGAACCCACAAATTTGATTCCGAGATTTCAACACAAATATATGTTATGAGATCCCATGAATTAAAAAAAAAGCATTTTTAGAAAAAGGTCCACGTGTGTATCTGCGTACAGCATAGCTCAAAAACTAAATGACCGTTAAATATCAAGTTTTGGTATTTAAGTTTAGTATCTTCCAAAAACGGGACACGAAGATTTTCAAGAAAATCCCCCTACCAAAATCTACTGTTTTCGTGGAAAAAATTTCGATAATGTTTTTCTCAACAATGGGCCTGATAATTTTAATTAAACTGACGTATATTTAATATATTTATATCACAAACAAAAGTATGCTTTGAATTTTGTGGAAATAGACTCTGAAGAACTCTGTATTCTGGAAGAGTTTTGTAGATGTTTTTATATTTATATTAAACCACAACAGATAGACAAAAACTCACTATACAAGAATGCAGATTTAGTTAAAACACCTAATTTATGCCATATACGCTTTTCTTGTAAAGTTGAATGTTTTCGAGATAATCATTGTTATATATTTCAGTTTTAAACTAACGCTTCTCAAGCGGGAAATCACTATTCGTTTTCTCTCTTGTTTTACAACTGACCATGCTAAGCAAAGCAAACCTCAATTGTTTCACATAGTGACCAGCTTTTTAAAGATATGGTTATCGCTTTAGCCTAGTGTATTCCCTGGTTTCCCTTCTATTTACAAGGAAACAAGTAATAAGACCAATTCTGCTAATGTTTATCTCGATCAGCATGACGTAGTTAAAAGTATAATCTTTGGTAAGAATAGGTTGTCTATTGAACAGCTAAAGGAAGTTATGTGAATAGAACACATTAGAGTTTTGTTAAAATGTTATGTGTTTAGGATCTTTTCTGAAAATGAAATTTTCTGAAAAGTTACCTTTATTCTGGATAATGAGTAGTGGAAAATGTTTATCACCTGGATGCCCTGGGTTTGATTCCCCATTTCCCACGGAGTCTGGAAGTATGAATGCAGGAGCGAATGCGTGTATGTTTATGGATATAAAAGTGATTAAAACAAGGTTCTAAACTTAAAGTAATATTCAAAGTCCCCGATATGACCATTGAAGTTAAGGGGGGCTATACCAATAAAAACTCTTTATTACTGTATAGAAAGAAGTATTCTTATAGAAAGTAAGAAGCACCTAATTAATGTTAAATATACTGTTTTGCTTATGGAGTTAATCATTTAAATATATTCCTTGTTATTGTATTGCACTTTCCAGATGTAACTACACCTGTCTAAACTGGGAAGTCATCGTTCGTTAGCATTTATGTAGATTAAAATGAAGCAGTTAGAAATAAATAATACGTGTCCCATTCACATTACTTTCTATATCAGGTCTTACAAAATATTATTCTTTAAACTCCAGGGTGCTAATGATCCAAGCAGTTGAGGACCTTTCATTCTTTAATCTGCATCTTTCTAATACAGGTAAAATTAGCTGAAATAGTCTTATTACTTGCTTCCTTTTAAGTAGAAGGGAAAAAAGAGAACACATTATGCTAAAACGATAGTCAAACCTTTGAAACAATTGAAATTCGGTTTTATTTACATGGTCAGTGGTAAAACAAGAGAGATATGAAAGGAATGGGGTCTTCGCATATGATAAGTTTAAATAGTTTGTAGTTGAAAGCAGCAAAAATAAATATCTCAGTTACGGTTAGATTTACACACAACAACAAAAAGGAGTGGCATAAACTGTGTTTTATCGAAATCTCTTTTTGCTTTTGGTAAGTTTTTGTCTATCTCTTACGGTATACCAGTTCATCCAGAATGAAGAGAGCTTTAGACGCTATTCCCACAAAAATTCAAGATATACATTTTATTTGTCATATAATAGTATATTACGAACTTGTAGAACGATGGGAAAAACGCGTGCAAAACAATGGAGACTATGTCGAAAAGTGAAAGAAAGTCTGTAGATTATGATGATGTATTTGGTTTGGCTTAAAAATAATTATTAAGATTGTAAAACAGTGTAGCTCATGACTTTCAGTATGCCCCTCGTATTTAGCTAGGTGCAAAAGTCGTGGGTGAAGTTAGATCACGACCGCAAGGAGTTAATAAAGCTACATTTGCACAAGTTGCATACAATAGTTATCTACGCTTATTTCAGGAAATGCGCTTTTAGTGCAGGAAATAATTATAATATGGTATATTAAATCTTATTTCAGTGAACAATATTAATTCTATTACTAAAGTCAATGATAAAATTTGTATAAACTGTCGGATTAATATAAATTTGCGTTACAATTTTCTTGTGTGATTCACGGTTGAACACATACTTAACCTTTGTACGATTATGATCTATAGTTGTACTCGTACTTAACCTAAAAGTTCTAATTTGTTTTCATGTAGGATTAGTTCGGAATAATCAGCAGAAGAATGTCTTCTTTTGTTCATGGCCTTCTATTGTACTCGAGGGACACAATATACTAAAAATCTAATGTGCTACACTCACATGACTTTTTCTAGCTGCTCTACAACCCTCTTACAAAAAATCCCTCTTCTTTCTACACCATGCTAATTAGATAAACATTACTTAGTTCCTTGTAAGTAGAACAGAACTGCTTAGTTCTTATGAGTAGAAGAGAACTAGGGAATGCGCTATACTAAAGTGATAGTCAGATGTTTTATAAGGTGACATAGTGCTATTGTCCTTGCAATTCGCTTCTCTGCTTGGTCAGGAGTAAAACGAAAAGTCTAAGAAAAGTATAAGTACTTTACAATTGAAACAATAACAAGGAATATCTCGAAAACGCTTACCTCCACAACAAAAACGTAAGGGACATAAACTGTGTGTTTTAATGAGCTGTAGATTTTTTGTTTGGAAAGTTTTTATCTATCTCGTTTAGGATGAGTTACACGGATAAGGTTTTTTTCGGGGTTTCCTCTTATCCTGAGAAGACGAATGTCGAGTAACTTTAAGCTCCAAGGACCCCGACATCATTTGAACAACATTTTAGCAATTTCATTCATGGTCCGATATGACCAACAGGTTAAAACACGTTAAGCTAAAAAAAAAAAAAAAAAAAAAAAAATCGGCTTACTTTGTAGATACATTGTAAATGTGTGGTCGAGAAAGTAATTTGAGATCTTTTTGTTTTTGTTTTTTACTTTCTCTACCCCACTATATACATAGTGTATAGAGAAGGTATTGTAATGCACCAAATAGTCGGTACCGAGATTCGATCGGAAATACATGTTTTGAGACCTCCTGAATCCAAAAAAGCGTTTTTAGAAATATGTCTGTGTGTTTGTGTGTGTGTGTGTGTGTGTCTCTGGGCAGCATACCTCAAAAATGAAAAGTCCGTTAAATACCAAACTTGGTATTTAAGTTCAGTATCTTCTAAGGAGGCCACACGAAGACTTTCAAGAAAATCCCCCCACCCTCAACTATCTTTTACATTGAACATTTTTCGAAAATTTTGATTTTCTCAAAATGACTCAAACGATTTTGATTAAAATGAGGTACATTAAATATATTTACATGACAACTAAAATGAATATCTTGAATTTTATGGGAATAGCGTCTGAAGACATCTTTATCCCGGATGAAGTTTGTGAAACTTGCATAACTGGTAAACTGTAAGAGATAGCCACAAACCTACACAATAGAAAATTTACAGCTCGTTAAAACACACAATTTTATATAGTTTTTTTTTCGTGCAGTTAATCGTTTTTGAGATATTGCTTGTTATTGGTTTCAGTTTTAATATACTTTTCTCATAGTGAAATTTGTCAACTCCTGTCCATACAAACAAAGGAAGTTAAGTCACATAGCAACCAGTTTTTGACTATTACTTTAGCCTATGGTTCTCCCTTATTTCCTTTCTACTCGCATGGAAGCAAGTAATAAGACGATTTCTGCTAATTGTTTCTCGATTAACCAGAAGTAAATAGAGGAATAAGCTTTTTGACAATTTGCTGTAGAGATGTGGAGAAAGTCATGTGAATGGAACACATCTGGTTTTCATTTTTAGAATAATTTTTTGAACTCACATGAATGTAACACAGAATATGTGTTAAGTACTATGTTGTGTTGCATAAATCTGTGAAAATGTGATAAAATCTTCATTTGTGAAACTAACATGTTTATCTAACCATAAGAATTTCCTGCTAATGTTACTATGGATCAGCATCGCGTGTTGACATATGTGGAATAGAATCGTAGTATAAATAAAACAGAGTAGTACAGAGGGATCTTAACTTTCTTTGTGTAAGTACAAAGTAGTCAGCGAAGTTATATACAGGGTGTTTCAAAAATACGGGGCATAATTTTAAGGTATGTATTTCCCACATGTAGACAATCAAATTAGTACAATATAACATGTGTCCGGAAATGCTTCATATCCGAGTTATGGCCTTCACAACATTGAAATTCACTGGAACGTTTTTCTTTCTGCAGATTGTTGCAATTACAGAAGATGTTCAAAATGTCCACCTCCTGCTTGAATACAGACCTCGCATCGATGTCTCATTGACCTGCGAACACGATCCCAAATTCCAGGAGTATTGCGTATGTCCTCACAACTTGCCACAATTCGATTCCGAAGGGATTCCAAATCCGGCACCGGAGACGAATAAACCAATGGTTTTAAATGGCCCCAGAAGTAGAAATCGAGAGGGTTCAGATCAGATGAGCGTGGAGGCCAAGCAATTGGGCCACCTCTACCTATCCATCGATCAGGAAACCTTCGATCCAAGTACCGGCGAGCCGTAAGGTTGAAGTGTGCAGGTTGCGCCATCATGCAAGAAGTGAATGTGTTGATGATTGATCAGTGGAGTGTCTTCGAAAACGTCAGGTATGGGTTTTCCAGGAAGTTTGTATGCGCCTGCCCCATAAGTCTGTTTACAAGTACATGGGGTCCAACTAATCGATCACCAATGATACCGGCCCACCTGTTGAGGGAGATCCGCACCTGGTGATGAGATACAACATTTGCTCGTGGGTTTTCATACGACCATACATGCTGATTGTGGAAATTTGTTATGCCATCTCTTGTGAACTGTGCTTCATCTGTAAATAATACGACGGCAGAAAAGATCGGATTTACACCACACTGCTGCAAGAAACACTGACAGAACCTAACTCGTGCAGGGTAATCTGCTGGTGACAGGGCCTGTACACATTGCAAATGATAAGAATACATTTGATACTCGTTCAACAGTCTCCAGACAGTCGTATGAGGAACATTGACTTGCAACGCTAACCGTCGTGTGCTGATAGGAGTAGTCCTGTCCACAGCCTCCAGAATCTCCTCCTGCACTTCTGGAGTTGTAGATCTTGGTCGTCCCCTTCCCAAACCAGGAGAGGTGAATGTTCCATATTCGCACAGACGGGAATGGAGACGTACAAATGTCTTCCGATCTGGACATTGTTGCTGTGGGTACCTCTTCTGGTACAAACGATGAGCCAGCGCAGCATTGCCGTCCGCCTTACCGTACATGAAGTGTATCTCTGCCAGCTCTTGATTTGAATACATGTCGCACAGTCTTAACGCCTAAAGAACACTGAATATAACCTTCCTCAGAATGAACTACCAGAGCGCCCTCCTAATGTCTCCTTTGACGGCAAAGACCTGCGGAAAGAAAAACGTTCCAGTGAATTCCAATGTTGTGAAGGCCATAACTCGGAAATGAAGCATTTCCGGACATGAACTATTTTGATTGTCTACAGGTGGGACTTTCAATGCTGTAAAGGCCATAACTCGGAAATGAAGCATTTCCGGACACATGTTATAATGAACTATTTTGATTGTCTTCATGTGGGAAATACATACCTGAAATAATGCTCCGTATTTTTGAAACATCCTGTATATTTATAAATTTGAAGCTTAACGTTCTTTAATCTGTTTGGTCATATCAGACAAGAATGAAATTGGTGAAATATGCTCAAATGATCTCGGGGACCATGGAGCTTCAAGTTACTCGACATTTGTCTTCTCAGGATAAGGGAAAACCCCCAAAAAATATTTTCCTGTAACTCACTCTAAGCGAAATTCGAATTCGCGATCTGTTGAATGTGAGGCAGACACTCTACCACCATACTACCCAGGCAGGGTAAGGAAATTATTTTAACCAGACAAAAATTCGATTCCCATATTTCATCGTAAATAAATGATTAGAGCACCAAGAGTCCAGAAAACTGACTCTGTCAATAAAATACCAAACTTTGTGTTTAACTTATTATCTTTCAAGGATGCGACATGAATATTTGGAGGGAAATCGCCCCAACCCAAACTACCCATAATAGAGGAAAAATTCGATAATTTTGTTTTTCTCAAAAATGGCTTCAATAATTTTCATAGAATACCGAATAATACACATATGACAAAATGCATATCTTGAATTATCTGGTAAAGCCTCTGAAAACCTCTTTAATCTTGATGAATTTAGTATAACTGGTAATCTGTAAGTGATGGTTAAAAGCTTACTACACAAACAAATTAGATCTCTATTAAAACGCACAATTTATACCACATAACCTTTTTTCATGGGTTTGACTATTTCCGAGGCTTGTAGGTTTCGATTTTAAAACACTTAACTCGTACAGATTTTTCAACTTCTGGCCATACAAAGAAACGAATTTTATTCACTTAGCAACCAGATTTTAAAAGATTTTCAAGAGGTTGACGTATCATATTACACACCTTATCAAATGAGAAATGTTACTGTACTACATAATGACATCTTACCTCACTGAAATTTCAGATGTAGTTAAAAAGAAGAATAGCTGTTATCGTTCGCATTATCCACCCCTGCATCCAAGACCATTCCAACACTGTTTACTGCTCGGGGCGTGAAGCAATGGGCCATAAACAGACAGCTTCTTGTCGCGGAGCAATAGCGCCATCCTGCAGGAAATGGCGATGGCACTCCGTGAACTTGACATCTGCCTGCTAATAAAAATACTGTGATGGCGTAGTCATCCTACTGGAAGAGAAGAAGAAGCAGCAGCATCTATTGTTCTCTCTTTCTCTCTCTCTCTCTCTCTCTCTCTCTCTCTCACACACACACACACACACATACACACACACGTGCCATGAAACAAAACCAATATGTCCTTGTTGGTCATCTTGATGAAAAATTGCAACTACAGTCTTTTTCCTTTTCTTTTTTTCTGGCGGGGAAATTCTGCACTAGATTTCATTTCCCCAGTTTCATTTTGCTCTTGTGTACTTGAAAAGTTTTCCCCAACTCAAATATGTTTTGTTCAAGAAGTCGATGTCAAGAAAATCGTTTTTCTTATATCCTAAAGAATAAAAGTTGGGTTTCATTTGGAAACGGGGTCAGAAGAAAGCTAAAGTGCTCCCAATAGGGGATATTTTATTTCAAAGCGTTGGATGTGGAGCTTAACCTTGGAACGCTGAAATAAAATGAAAATATTTACAATTAAAGTAGGCCGTTCTTTGCAAAGTTGAAAGAAAGAGTCTGATGTATTCCATTCACATGCCTTTCTCTATATCTCTGCAACAAATCATTGGTAAAAATCTTATTCTTCTATTTACTTCATGCTAATTGAAAAAAAAAATGCAGAAATGGTCTTATTACTTGATACCTTGTAAGGAGGAGGAAACTAAGCTGAAGCGATAGTCAAATGAATTAAAATTCTTTTTTTGTGTGAACAGGAGTTCACAAACTCCCGTATGAGAAAAGTGTGCTTTAAAACTGAATCAAAAAAATCTGATATGTTCTATTCACATGATTTTCTCGACATCTCTGTAACAAATTGTTGTTAAAAAGCTTATGCTTCTATTTTTACTTCATGCTAATCGAGAAAAAATTAGCAGAAATAGTTTTATTTCTTGCTACCTTGTAAGTAGGAGCAAAATAAGGGAAATCATAGGTTAAACTGATAGTCAAAAGCTGTTTGCTATGTAACTGAAGTTGCTTTGTTTGTATGGACAGGAGTTGACAAATTCCTGTAAGATAAAAGTGTTTCAAATCTGAAACCAAAAACAACGATTACCTTAAAAACGATCACCTCCACGAAAAAAATGTATATAACATAAATTGTGTGTTTAAATGTGCTCTACATTTTTGGTGTGTACGTTTTTATCCATCTCTTATGGTTTAGCACATATGCAACATTCTGTAAAATTCATCCAGAATAAAATAGTCTTCAGAGGCTATTACCAGAAAATTCAAGATATACTTTTTATTTTTCAGGTAAATATCTGTAATGTACGATACTTTAATCAAAATCGTTAGAGCCATTTTTTAGAAAATCAAAATTTTCGAAAAATGTTCTAGGTAAAGGGTAGTTGGGGGTGGGGGCTTTTCTTGAAAATCTTCGTGTCGCATCCTTGGAAGATACCAAATCTAAATACCAAATTTGGTTTTTAACGAACTTTTCGTTTTTGAGCTGTGCTATCCATAGACACACACACACACATATACACACGGAGCTTTTTGTAAAAGTGCCTTTTCTGGATTCAGGGGGACCCAAAACATGTATTTCCGTGAAACCTCGGTATCAAATTTTTGGGTGGAATACAATATCTTCTTTATACACTATGTACATAGTTCGTATAGAGAAAGTAAAAATGTATATAACGTAAATTGTGTGTTTTAACGAGCTCTATATATTTTGTTAAGTAAGTTTTTGTCTAGATGTAACAATAGGCTAACTGGTAAGAGTTAACCGTTATGCAAAATTATGCAAAATTAATCAGTAATAAACATGAATTTAGAGTGACTTCCATAAATTAAAGATATACATTTTATTTGTCCTGTAAATATCTTTAATACACAATAAATTAATCAAAATCATAAGGGACATTTTTGAGAAAATCAGAATGTTCGAACAATTTTCCACATAAGGGGTAGTCGGTGGCGGAGGATTTTCCTGAAAATCTTCGTGTCATTTGAAAGACACTAAAGTTAAATACGAAGTTTGATATATAAAGGACGTTTCGTTTTTGAGGTATGCTGCCCCCCCCCCCCACACACAAGTGTCCACGGACATTTTTCTAAAATTATTTCTTTTTTATTCAGGGATCTCAAAACAAATATTTCCGGTGAAATCTCGGTATCAAATTTTTGGCTGCATTACATTCGATATGTATATAGTACGTATAGAGAAAGTAAAATATCTGATGTGTTCCATTTACTTGGATTACTCTACCTGCTTCGGCAAGAAACTTCTTAATATTATTATTCTTTACTTCCTCTACTTGGTACATAGGTAGGGAAGGTATTGCACTCTACCCAAAAGTTCAACACCGAGATTTCATCCGAAATACAAGTTTTAGGGCCCCCTGTATGCAAATAAAGCATTTTTAGAAAAAGGTCCGTTTTCGTTGTGTGTATCAGTGAACACGATAACTCAGAAACAAATAGTCTGTAAAATACCAAACTTGGTATTTAAATTTAGTATTCTCTAAGGATGCGATACGAAGATTTTGAGGAAATTTTCTCAATCGTAAATTACCGTTTACAAATATAAAATTTAGAAACTGTTGATTGTTTAAAACTGCGTATATTAAAGCTACTTATAAGATAAATAAAACGTATATCTTGAATTGTCTGGAAATAGCCCCTTAAGATCGCTTTAGCATAACTGGTAAACGTGTGAGATTGACAAAAGCATACAACAAAGAAAATGTGGATGTCGTCAAAACACACAACTTTTATCCCTCACAATTTTGTTGTAAAGCTAACCGTTTCCAAAACATTCGTTTTTGTTGGTTTCAACACATACTTTTCTCAAACAGAAAGTCGTTCGATTTTCTTTTCTTTCACTCTTAGACATAAAAAGAATATAATGATTATCGAATAGCGACAGCTTTATAGGCATTTGACTCTTTCTTTAACATAGTATCTCGATTAACTCTGAGTAGAAACAAGAATAATGTTGTAAAACGTGTGTGTGTAGATCATTTAGCGAAAGTCATGTGAATGAAAGATAACAGAAGTTTTATCTTTATTTAAATGTGTAATATAGCTTTCTTCAAAGGCTTATTTTTATTTAAATGAAGTGAATAGAAATAGAAAGTCATTTACACCCATTAATAAACTGTATAGATTAGAGAAAGCTTTACGACTGTAACACTCTTTTACATAAGACCACAGTTGTCTTATTATCAATGCAACTTGAGGGATTGGCAAGGAAATTTTAACTACAATCGATCAAAAAATTGAAAATTGCTATTTTATTAAAAACGACTATAAAGAATCAACTTTTCCTCTCTTTATTCTCTACATATATTTAAATATCGTACAATACACCCGTTTACTAACTTGCTATTTAATTAAACAGCGTCTTTCTCTAAACTATATATTCACACCTTCAAAATATTCCACACGTGTTTGTTTCTTCTTCTTCTTTTTTTTAATGCAATTTCCCAGATTGTATAAACTTATCTATTGTAACATTAGAAAGGAGAAAATCATCCTAAAGCCAATAATAGTTTTTAAACAATAAATTTGTTATATAAAGATTAATTTTAAAGATTAAAATTTCTAATATTTTAAGAATTATAATAATTTAGTAATGAAAGTAGTTAGAATGGCTCCGTTTCAAGTTTTGTATATGGTTCAGTGTTCTCATTCAGAAAATGCCAACCAATTTTATTAAAATTTTGAGGCGCGTGCAAAAATTTTATTACGCAATATGTTTACAAAATGAAATGTATGTATTAATTTACATCTTGCAGGGTATTTTTCCAATGTTAACGAAATTTGGTGTTCATTTTATTATAACAACAATGCATCACAGTGAAACTTTCAGAATGTAACGGTCAACTGCTTCTCGTTATCTCTGAGTTGCCCTCCATGGTGTACTGGCTACCATGCTGACTTCAAGGTCGCGAGTTCAAACCTGGCGGAGGACGATGGATTTTTTTTCGGGCGTAAAAATCCTTAGTGTGGCTTCCTTCGGGAGGGAAGTGAGCCGTTGTTCTCGTGTCGTAGATTTACGGCACGTGTTGAAGAACCTTAAGCTGATGAAGAGGCCTCTGAGCAAAATTAAGCGGTCTTTCACACCCAATATAAAATGGGACGCTGAGAACTGCAGCAGTTAAAGAGCGTCCATAAATAAACCATTTCCATTTCATTTCGTTGTCTCTGATTATTTTTATTCTGATTATGTTTTTAATATATTTCCATAGTTTTGCTCCGACTAATTTGGTGCTTCGGTCGAGCAAGTGTCTCTTAATTGGGCGTGGACGGTAAAAGGAACTATTTCAAGATATATGTTTATAACTTTTAGTTTAAACAATGTATTTAAACTGTTGCTAAGAATATTAAATATTTATATACAGTTCATAATTCTCTGAGATCCTAGCTGAAACCGTATTAAAACGCGTTCAGTGACAAATGAAACTTGGATGTATATAACATTTCTTACGCAAATAGTATGTAGGACTGAAGTATTGTGGAGAACAATTAACTAACTTCTGCCTAAAGACTTGTACAGTAAATGAGAACGAAATATACTGATAACTTACATCTTCGTAGAATATATATCGAACACTTTTGTTCTGCCTAAACACTAACACTTGCTGTAATTGGCTTGTTGTCCCGCTCCCAGTGGCGTCTCTTTTCTTGAGTCAAAAACTATACCAGTATTTCAATTGGGTGCTAACTCGGTAGCTTTCCAGTAACTTCCACAATCTCACCATACCCTCAAGCTTACGTTATCTGTTTTAGCTCAAGAACATTCAACCCAACTCCCTGGCTATTGTTATCCACAAAAACCTTGTGAAATATGTTTCTTTTATGACCTATGTACAGTTTTAGCTATCTCGTCTCTAATAACTAAGCTTATGCAAACATCCTCTAATAATATATTCTCATTTCTATATTACATACATTTATTTACTTATCTTGCTTATTAATTATTTACATCTTTTTGTATTCGTTAGTACTGCCTTAAGAAAAATCTATACAGTGTTACAGAAATTTGAAATTTCACAGTCAGTGAGTGTCCTTTAAGTAGCGAAAGGTACACAAATGGCGTGCAAAGTTTAGCAACTGGGCGGGGAATCTGGCTGCAGAGTGACTCAGCAAGAAATTGTTGACTCCTGAGTCAAGGTGAGACGATTTGGGGCGACGGGCTGACTGTCAGTTACCCGCTGAGTCACCATCAAGTCCTCGATTTAGACTCGCCTACCCCAGCACTTTGGCAAACTTGCGGATTCTCTCAGACTCCAGCTTGCATTAACGGAATGCGTCTGTCATTTGTTTTCTCGCGGAGTGCACAGTCGACTTCTGATCGAGCGTGTTGAAACAGCTGAAGGGGCTTTCCTAGAACACAGAGAGGAAACTGCCAAAAACTTTCGCTTTCTAACTGTAAGCTGCAGAAATAACCTTTAAGGTCTTTGTTTTCTCTCGAGTTTATTAATGAGATTCTAATCGTGTGTAGGAGCCTAAATTCATACATAAGCTTAGGTTGCTGTATTCATTAGGAGTTTGTCGTTTTTATTTTCTCTAACACGTATGTGCAATGTACAGTCCGGCGCACGGAAACGTGTCGACATGAGCAGCAGCTGTTCAGGTTGGTAGGTGAATGCATCACTCATTTGCACGCCTCCAGTTCAAACCCCTGTAAGCTATAGCAGGACGTGATTGCTTCCCCTTTGTTGCGCAATAGTGGAGACCAACCAGAAGCTCAAAGTTTTAAATGCATTGGAACTATAATTCAAAATGCGTCTTATCTTAATTTGATTATATTATCAGTGGTTCTTGAGGAAATGACCAAATGTCAGATTGCCAATCCTTTTCGAATAATGAAAATGCTAACTTTTGCGTATTACTTTCTCTACTCGTTATATGTACATAGTGTATTGCACCCAAAAATTTGATACCGAGATTTCATCGGAAACATATTTTTGAGACCTCCTGAATAAAAAAAAAAAACATGTTTAGAAAAATGTCCGCGCGTGAGTGTGTGTATGTGTGTGTGTCTGGGCAGCATAGCTCAAAATTGAAACGTCCCTTGTATACCAAACTTCGTATTTAAGTTCAGTATCTTTCAAAGATGCGATCCGAAATTTTTCAAGAAAAGCCCCCATGTCCTAACTTGAACTAATTCTGTTCCCCCGAGTCATCTTCTCAGCTTTGGAAATGAGAATATATTGTGGAAGCCAGGTCAGGCTAATATGAAGGGGCGCGGCACAAATTTATGACGCAAGTTGGACAGTTTGGCGCCGACAACTCTAGTTGAATATGCTGGTACGTTGTGATAAAAAAACACTTTCGTCTTAGGGTGAGGAGAATTTTGTGAAAAATCTTCTTGTCGCATCCTTGGAAGATGTCGAACCTAATTTTCAATTTTCTTATTTAAGGACCTTTTCGTTTTTTTTTTGTTTTTTTTTCTTACGTTCTTTATAGGTAATGTAGTGTGTACAGAAGGTATTGTATTGCACCTAAAAATTCAATACCAAGATTTCACCGGAAATACTCGTTTTAGGGCCCCAGTATAAAAAAAGCATTTTTAGAAAAAGTTCGGCGCCTGTGATTCCGTGTGTCTGTAAACGCGATAATTCAAAAACAAAATGTCGGTAAAATACCAAACTTGGTATATAAGTTTAGTGCCTTCCAAGGATGCAACACGAAGATTTTGAGGAAACCCCTGCACTCGAAACTACACTTCACTTGGTAAAATTTTTATTTTTTCAAAAATGGTTGTAACGAACTACCGTATATTAAAGATATTTACAAGGAAATTAAAAATTGTATCTTGAATTTTGTGGGAATATCCTCTCAAGCCCTCTTTATGCTGGAAGAATTTACTTAATTTTGCATAACTAGTAAAACCGTAATACACAAAAACCTACTACACAAAATATGTAGAGCTCGTTGAACCACACAATTCATGTCATATACATTTTTTCATAGAGTTGACCATTTTTTTCCATATTCTTTGTTATTGATTTCGATTTTAAAATGTTTAAAAATTTTCACATACGGGAATTTTCAACTCCTGGCTATGAAAAGAAACTGATTTGGCCATCGTTTTAACCTAGTGTATTTCCTTATTTCTGCTAATGCTTATCTCGATTAGCATGAAGTAGATAGAAGAATAAGCCTTTTAACAATAATTTGTTACAGTCATGTAGAGAAATCATGTGAATGGAACACATCAGATTTTTTTAATTGTGTTGTTCACAGACATAAACAAACTCATGATTTCTTTTCTTTTTTTTAAATATATATTTTGATTTCGGAAACTTTTAAACCTATATTTTCGGTACAATGTCCACAGAAAATTTTTGGGTGGAATATAATACCCTCTCTATCTATTACGTACATGTTTCATTTAGAGAAAGTAAAAATAAATATACAATATCGTAGATTGATGCAAGTTCTCTCGTTTAATATCCACTTTTACTTGGGTGGGTATAAAAGAAAATGGAGACCGCGTAGTGTTATTTTAAAGTTCACCAAAAAGAAAAGCCGAGTTGGGTATGTAACAACGGTATGACAATGGGACCCTACCTTGTCTACCCATATGCACACGAGCGTGTAGAGAAAGTAAAAACGCATTCCTGTTACTTCTTGTTAACAGGCATGGGGAAAATTTTCAAAGTCCCACATTTCTACACGTATACAATACACATAGACTAGAGTATAGAGAATGTATTGTATTCCACCCAAAATATTCGATATTGTGATTCATCGCAAATATATGTATTGAGTTTACCAGTATAAAAGAAATAAGTTTTTATTTTCTCTATATAGTTCTTGGTACACAGAGAGAAGGTATTGTATTCCACAAAAAAATTCGATATCGCGAATTCACCGAAAATATATGTTTTGCGTTTACCTGAATAAACAAAAGCCATTTTTACTTTGTCTATATAGCACATGGTACGCAAGTACAGAAGATATTGCATTCCACCCAAAACTTCGATTTCGAGGTTTCACTGCAAATATGTTTTTAGTTTTTCTGAATTAAAAGAAAAACGAATAGTTATTTTCTCTACATAGAAAGTACATGGTATTCAAGTAGATAAGGTATTGTACTCCAATGCGATATCATGATTATACTGGAAATACTTGTTATAGGATTTCCTGACTAAAAAACAAATATTTTTAGAAAAAGGTCCGAGCACGCGCTCGTGTTTGTATGCGCGTCTTTGGCGAATGCGTGTGTGTGTGTGTGTGTGTGTGTGTGTGTGTGTGAGAGAGAGAGAGAGAGAGAGAGAGAGAGAGAGAGAGAGAGTACTCGAATACCCAGTTAAATACCAAACTTTATAATTTAGTAACTTCAGCATCTTCCAAGAATGTGACACGAAGAGTTTCAGGCAACTGCCTAGAACCCAAACTACTATTTACATGAACAATTTTGAAAATTTTGTTTTTCTCAAAAATGACTAATGATTTTCATTAAAATGCCATATAAGTAATGACTAAAACAAATTCAAATGTAAATTAATTTTGTTTCTCTCTATTTCAGGTGAGTATCTTGAAGCTCATCCAGAGATCAAGCTCCGGGAAAGGTAATACAAAGATTCACACGTGATGTATGTATTTATTACACGATCGTAATATATACACTGTTTCAAAACCACTTCTAGCTTTAAACCATTATAAATATTATAACATTTGACATCCAAAAAAAAAAAAAAAAAGTAATATATTTGGCACATAATTGGCTTTAGTATTTAGGATAGGAAAAACCAAAAGAATTGCCCAACAATGTGGGTTATATAAAACATTGGGAAGATGTTCAATATACACCACTTTTTCAGCGACTCTATGCAAAGCATTTTGCAGATGTTATTTTTGAATACTAGTAATTTCTTGCCAGTGAGCATCTTTTAGTTGTTATGCGATTGTTGGATGTCTCAGGAAAATTCGTTACTCAACATAACCGTACATCGAAAAGTTGGTTGGCTAGAGATCTGGAGATGGCGGCGGCCGCTTTGTTGGAAAGTGTCTGCTGATGATATGATCGCCAAAGCTCTGGATTATTAATTGTTATGTAAGAGCGTAGATAAGAGACAGAGCGCCATCTTGCATGTTTTCCACATATTAATTCCTTAGTCTACGGATGATAACGTTTCATAGCAAGACAAAGAATTTACCATTTACATTAAACTTCCTTCTTATTCCAATGTTGTCTTCTTCGAAAAAATAAGGTCCAATGAATTGCGAATTGAAGTCACACCATACGGTAAATTTTTCATCGTAAATGTATTCTTGAATTAAAATTTTAGAGTCATCTTCGGCCAAATTCTGCAATTCTCCAATTATGTTTATTAACTCCACCATTTAATCAGCTATATCCTATCATTTAATAATATGGCCATGATTTATATCCTAAAAATTCTTACTGCAGTATGAATAAATATTCCACTCACATGACTTTCTCTAGCTGTTCCATAAAGGTTTTCTATTTCCTTATAAAGGTTTCTTTTTATATACGTCATGCTAATCAAAATAAAATTTGCCAGAATTGCTCTTATTACTTTTCTTCTTTTAAAGTAGTAGAGAAATAATGGAATACATCAGGTTAAAGCGATAGTCGGATCTCAAAAAAGCTGGTGTCTAAGTGAAACAATTGAGATTAAGGTCTCTTTACTTGCTAAGAGTAAACAAACGAGAGGTGAAAAGAAAGATTTCTCCCGTTTGAGAAAAGTTTAAAGTACTTAAAACTGAAAACAATAATTCGGAATATCTAAAATTTCTACAAAAACGAGTATATGACTAAAATCGTGTGTTTTAAGGAGATCTAATTTTTCATCTATCTCTTAAGATTTACCGGTTATATAAAAGTTATACAAAATTCATTTAGAATGTAGAGGTCTTCAGAACCCATTCCCATTTCGTTTGTCATGAAAATATCCTAAACATGACTTTTTAATAAAAATTGTTATCGCGTTTTTAAGAAAATAAAAATTTCCAAAAAAAGTTTCATGTAACCGATAAAGAAGCAACGGAGTGGGGGATTTTTGAAAATCGTCATGTGGCATCCTTGAAACATACAGAACTTAAATACTAAATTTGGTATTGAACCGCCTTTTCGTTTTTGAGCGAGGCTGCCCCCCCCCACACACACCCACGCACCCACACACACACACACACACATATACATGTACGGATATGTTTCTAAAAATGCTTTTTATTAAGGGTTCTCCGGAAAAATCTCAGTATGGAATTTTTGGTTCGCATACAATACCTTTTCTATTCACTATGTTCACAATACATACGTGCTAGAGAAAGTAATTACTAATGTTTTATTCAACAAAATTGTATGGTTACAATGAATTGGAAAAAAATAACAGATTCAAGATTTACTATTTATTTGTTACGTACCTATCTTAAATATAAGAGATTTTATTAAAACCCGTTAGAGCCATTTTTGAGAAAATCTGAATTTTCGAAATGTTTTCCACGCAAAGGGTGGTTGGGGATGAGGGTATTTTCTTGGAAATCTTCGTGTCGCATTCTTGGAAGATACGTAACTTGAATACCAAGTTTAGTATTTAAGGGACTTTTCGTTTGTGAGCTATGCCGCCCACAGATAAACACATACACACGCACACACACACACATACACTCACATTCTTCTAAAAATTATTTTTTGGGTTTAATGGGTCCTAAAACATCTATTTTCGGTGAAATCTCGGTATGGAATTTTTTGCTACAATACAATATCTTGTCTATACGCTGTGTAATGGTACATATGGAAAAAAGTAAAAACAAAAAGTGTTTTAATTACCAACTTGATATTAAGTTCTGCAACTTTCAAAGCTGCAACACGAAAGTTTTCAAGAGAATGCCCTACTACAAACTACCCTTTAAATACAAATATTTTCTTTAAGATATTTTAAGGGCAAATTAAACGTATTCCGACAGTTTGCTCGTCTTCTATATTCTGGACGACTGTAGCATAGCTGATAAGACGCAAGAAATAGACAAAATGTTGCTAAGCAAAAAGCTACAAAATTAATGTAGAACATAACCATTTCGAAGACCATTTTACTTTCTCTACACATATTACGTACATTGTGTGTAAAGGTGTTATATTGCATCCAAAATGGATATCAAGATTTCATCGAAAATTTATGTTTTGAGACCCCCCTGAATAAAAAAAAAACATTTTCAGTAAAATGTCCGCGCGCGCGCGCGTGTGTGTATGTGTGTTGTGTGTGTGTGTGTGGGTGGGGGGGGGGGGAAGCAAAGCTCAAAAATGGAAAGCCCGATAAATGCCAAACTTGTTATTTAAGTTCAGTATCTTCCAAGGATGCGCAACGAAGATTTTCAAGAAAATCCCCTCACTCCCAACTACCCTTTATATAGAACATTTTTAAAATTTTTTGATTTTCTCAAAAATGGCGTTAATGATTTTGATTAAAATATCGTATGTTTAAGCTATTTACCTCACAAATAAAAATGTTATCTTGAATTTTTGGAAATAGTCTCTGAAGACATCTTTACTCTGAATTTTATGCAATTTTGAATAAATGGTAAACCATAAGAGATAGACAAAAACTTACTGAACAGAAAACGAACAGCTCGTAAAAACACGCAATTTATGTCATGGAACTAACCGTTTTTGAGATATTCTTTGTTATTAGTTTCAGTTTTAAAGTACTTATAATTTTCTCAAACGGGAGATTGTTAACTCCTGACCAAACAAATAAGGACATTTGAATCACATAGCAACCAGCTTTTAAAATGTTTAACTATTGTTTTAGCTTATATTACTCCCTTATTTCCCTTCTACATACAAGGAAACAAGAATTAAAACAACTTCTATGTTTTCCTACATTAGTATGAAGTGAATAGAAGAATAAGCTTTTTAAAAATAAGCTTTTCTAGAGATTTAGAGAAAGTCTTGTCAGTTGAACTCATACGACCTTTGTTATTGGTTTAAATAGAGTATCTTTATCAAATGGGACGTCGTCGTTCATTTCTTCTTTGGTGCTTTTTCACCGCACTGCTTAAAGAAGAACGGAGTTTCAATGTATTTACATAGCAACCAGCTTTTAAAGGATTTGACTATCGCTTTAGCCTTGTTTAAATTCTACATTTTTGTTGTTCCAGTTTAACGTATAGGCAGTTTTTGGGTAGGAATACTTGCTCGGGCTGTTGTTCATTTGTATACTGTGTATTGCTATTTGATATATTTTCTCTACACGTACTACGTACATAGTATATTGAGAAGGTATTGTATTGCACCCAAACATTCGATACCGAGATTTCACCGGAAATACATGCTTTAGGACCCCCTGAATAAAAAAAAAAGCATTTTAAAAATGTCTGTAGGTAATTAGGTAAGTAGGTGGGTAGGTATGTATGTAATGTATTAGGTATGTATGTATATATGTAATGTATGTATTATGTATGTAATGTATGTATGTTATGGTATATTATGGTATGCTATGGTTTGGTATGGTATGTATCTTTGTGCAGCATAGCTCAAAAACGAAAAGACCGCTAAATACCAAACTTGGTATTTAAGTTTGGTATCATCCAAGGATTCGACACGAAGGTTTTCAAGAAAATCCTCCTATCCTAACTAGCCTTTACATGGGCAAAATTTCGAAAATTTTTGTTCTTTAAAAAATGACTGTAACGATTTAGGTTAAACTCTCTTATATTTAACGACAGGAGATTAAACATTTCCGTATGAAAAAATTATAAGTTTTTAAAGCTGGAACCAATAACATGGAATATCTCAAAAATGATCAACCCCGCGAAAAAAGAAATGTGTATAATATAATTTGTGTGCCTTAACAAACTCTCTTATGGTTTATCAGTTATGCAAAATTCCGTAAAACTCCAGAATAAAAAGGCCTTCAGAGGCTATTTCCAGAAAATTCAAGATATACATTTTATGTGTCAGGTAAATATCTTTAATATGCGATAATTTAATCAAAATAGCTATCGAAATTTTTTAAAAAATCATTTTCGAAAAATTTTCCATGTAAAGTGTAGTTGGGTGTGGGGGGATTTTCTTCAACATCTTCATGTCACTTCCTTTGAAGATATTGAACCTAAATATCAAGTTTAGTGCTTAACAAACTTTTCGATTTTAAGCTATGCTACCCATACACACGCGCGCACGGATATTTTTCTAAAATGCTTTTTTGGATTCACGGTCTCAAAACGTGTAATTCCGGTGAAATCTCGATATCGAATTTTTGGATACAATACCTTCTCTATACCCTATGTACATATCCAGTATGTTTAGAAAAAGTAAAAAGAAAAGTCGGCTATATATCAAATTGATATTTATTTTGAGTACCTTTCAAAATGCGACACGAATATTTCTAAGAAAGCCCTCAGCCGAAACAACCATTTATATGGAAAAAGTTATATTTTTGTATTTGCTTTATATGGATCAAATAAATTCTGATTAAAGTGCCGCTTTTAGTTATTTATATGACAAAGTGTATATCTTCAATTTTCTGGGAATAGCGTCTGAGACCCTCTTCATTCTGGATGACTTTTTCACAACTTTTTAAACCGAAAGAGAAAGACAAAAGCGTAATATTCAGAAAGGTATCTCTCGTCACAATTTATGTACCTTACACTGTTGTTACCATTTCCGAGATATTCCTTGTTATTGGTTTCAGTTTTAAGATACGTACTTTTTTTTTTAAACAGGAAGTTGTGAACGTTTATTTTGTTTTACTCCTGGACAAACAAAGAAGCGAATTTCAATGACAATCCCATAGAGACAGCTTTTAAAACATTTGATTGATCTATTCTCTTACTTCCCTTCTACTTATAAGGAATGAAGAACTAGACTCTTCTCGATTAGAATGGTTTAGAAAGAAGAATAATAGTTTTTAAAAAGGTTGTTTGTTGGACAAGTAGAGAAATTCTTGTAAATGTAACACATCAGATATTATAGTTATGCTTAGCCCACCTAAATACACACACGAAGCGGTTTTTATTCAGGGTTCCTCAAAATATATATTTCCGTCCTGTCTCGGTATCGAGTTTTCGGTGAAATGCAATACTTCTTCTACCTACTTGGGTGGTAGAGAAAGTATAAAGCGACATGGGAAGTCAGATTTAATAAGTGCTGGATCCGTTGATAATATTTCATTTGTGTGTAGCTAGGCAACGCAAGATTTTGGTGGTTCACAGATTTAATACACGTAAAGTCACGGCCTTCTGTTATTCATTATACTGTCAAGTTTCTCACCAATACACTTGTTCTCGCTCTGCAGATGTTTTCCCGTAATTTCCTTATTTAATCTTTCCATTCGTATTTCATATTACAGCAGTAAGCCCCATATTTTCCATTTCTATGCACCCGGGGAACATATTTCTTCTCTTACACTTTTCAATTTCCACACTTCTCTTTCCACCGCGTCCTTCTATTTTCCTTGCATTAAAATAACGTTGAAGCTGTTTTTATGAACTCGGGTGGTAGTTCCTTTCTCTGAAAATCCGACTTCTTGCAGATACGCGGCGTTAAATCACTCGATCCATTTTCCGCTCATTAGTTCTACGAATTTCACCGAAAGTACAGTATGTTCCTTTAGACCTGTACCGTTGGCTACTAAAGAAACTTAACAATGTAAGAAGATATGTGTGTTCCATTCACATGACTTTCTCTAGCGGTTCCGCAAACAAACTTTTTATTCAAGATTAATCTTTCATTTGCATCATGCTAATCAAGATAAACATAGGTGGAATTAGTCTTGTTATTTGCTTCCTTCAATTAGAACGGAAACAAGGGACTGCACAGGCAAAACGATAGTCTCGTCCCTTAAAATCCGGTCACTATGTCAAACAATTCAAATTGAATTGTCTTTACTTGCCAAGAGTAAATAAACGACAACGATGCCTTCCCGTTTGAAAAAAATTGAAACCAATTACCCGAAATATCTTAAAAACAGTTAACTCTACAAAAAAGTCTGTATAACATAGATTGTATGTTTTAATGAGATCTACATTTTTTTTGTAGTAAGTTTTTGTATATCTCTTATGGTTTACCAGTTATAAAAAACCCATCCACAATGAAGAGAATTTCAGAGGCTATTCCCAGAAAGTTCAAAATACACGTCTTATTTGTGATCTAAATATTTTTTAATATACGGTGTTTTAATCAAAATCGTTAGAGCCATTTTTGAGAAAATCAAAACTTTAAAAACAATTTCCATGTAAAAGGTAGTTTATGTTGGGGAATTTTTTTGAAAATCTTCGTATCGCAGCCTTGTAAGCATATAAACGTAAATACGAAGTTTGGTATTTAATAGTATTTCAGTTTTTGAACTATGCTGCCCACAAACACTCACGGGCCCTTTCTAAAAATAAGTTTTTTATTCAGGGGGTCTCAATATATATTTTTCCGGTGAAATCTCGGTACGGAATTTCTGGGTGCATTACAATACCTTCTCTATACACTATGTAGATAGTTCGTGTAGAGAAAGTAAAAACAATAAAGTTTACGATACCCGTTGCAAATGCAGTAGTTTCCCTTAAGGTCAGGTATCTGTGAAACTCCACCCTACGTTGTGAAAAATTAATAGCTTTTTCATACTAAAATAATATTAATTCTAAACTTTTAAGAAAATGTATAGTTTTTCCACATTTGCCGTTGTTTAACTACAAATTAAATGAACTTTTAAATGGGCAGGCGCATTAATAGGGACTCCACAAATTTAAACCATGTTTTCTCGCAAACCTTTTCCCATCTTTTCCGACTCAAAAATCTCCATACGATCCAATGTTTAACGGTTTCTATCTCTAAAACGTATGTTAAAGAAAATGTTTTTAAATAATTCTTCAATTTGGAGGAAAATATTAATTTTTGAAAAATCGAGTATTTTGTAGATTAAGAAAAATAAAATGATTTTACAAGTAAATATAAATAAAATGATATGACCAATCTATTGGGAAATCTATTTGAACACTGAATTTAAATAGTGAAACAATTATTACTTTCTCTACACGTACTATGTACCTAGCATATAGAAAATGTATTGTATTATTCCCAAAAACTCGATACCGAGATTTCACCGGAAATACATGCCTTGAGATCCTTGAATCCAAAACAAAGCATTATTTTTTCTCTACATGCACTATATACATAGTGTATAGAGAAGGTCTTATATTGCATTAAAAAATCAATACAGAGATTTCACTTGAAATACACGTTTTAGGGTCCACTGTAAAAAAAAAACATTTTTGGAAAAAGGTCCCTATGAGTGTGTCCGTGAACACGATAACTCAAGAACGAAAAGTCGGTAAAATACAGACTTGGAATTTCAGTTTAGTGTCCTCCAGAGATGCAATACGAAGATTTTGAGAAAATCCCCCCCATCCCAAGCTACCTTTGCATGGAAAAAGTATCGAAAATGTTGATTTTCTGTAAAATGGCTCTAACGATTTAGATTACTATACCCTTTATTAGAGATAGTTATATTGCAGATAAAATGTATATCTTGAATTTTTTGGGAATATCCTCTAAAGACATCCTTATTCTGAATGAATTTTGCTAAATTTTGCATAACTGGTAAACAAAAACTTAATATAGAGATCACTTAAAACACACAATTTATGAGCTATGCTTTCCACAGACACACATACGGAACTTTTTCTAAAAATGTTTTTTCGGACTCAAGAGGACCCCAAAACATATACTTCCGGTGAAGTCGCCCTCGGTAGTGTAAAGTTTACCATGCTAACTTCATATACCGAAGGTCGCGGGTTCAAACCCGGTGGAGGACGATGGATTTTTTCGGATGTAAAAATCCTTACCATGGCTTCCTTCGGAAGGGAAGTAAATCCGTTGGTCCCGTGTCGTAGATTTACGGCACGTAAAAGAACCTCAAGCCTGATAGAGAGGCCTCTGAGAAAAATTTCTTTCACGCCCAATTTAGAATGGGATGCTGAGAACCACATCAGTTAAGGATCGTTCATAAATAACATGACATTTATTTATTTATTTATTTATTTATTTATTTATTTATTTATTTATTTTGCTGTGAAATCTCGACATCGAATTTTTGGGTGAAATACAACACCTTCGCTATCCACTATGTACATTGTACATGCGGGCCAGAGAAAGTAAAAATCTGATATGCTCCATTCACAGGACTTTCAAATTATTGTTAAAAAGTATATTCTTTTATTTACTTTTTGATAATCGAGATAAACATTAGCAGAAATTGTCCTATTTATTTACATCTTTGTTAGTAGAAGGAAAATAAGGGTATACACTAGGCAAAAACGAAAATCAAATCTCTAAAAGCTGGTTGCCATGTGAGTAAAAATCCGTTTCTGTGTAAGACTAGGAGTTTACCACTTTTCGTGTGAGAAAAGTTCAAGTATTTTAAATCTGAAACATATAACGAATATCTCAGAAATGGTTAATTTCATGAAAAAGAAACCGAGAAAATATGGCATAAATTGTGTGTTTTAACGTGATCTATATTTTTATGTAGTAAGTTTCTATCTCCTACGGTTAACCAGTTACGCATAATTCGGCAAAATTGATTCGGAATAAAGAGGTCTTTAGAGGCTATTCCCAGAAATTTCGACATATACATTTTAGTTTCCATATTAATACCTCAATATACAGTATTTCAATCAAAATATTTAGAGCTATTTTTGAGGAAATCAAAATTTTCGAATTTTTTTCCATTTAAACGGTAATTGGGGTTGAGGATTTTTCTTACTCTTCCTGTCGTATCCGTGGAGCATACTAAACTAATTACCGAGTTTGGTATGTTACCGACTTTTCGTTTTTGAATTATGGCGTACACAGGCACACAGGCATATGGACAGGTACAAGAACTTTATTCTAAGAATGTTTTTTTTTATTACTTTTTTATACAGGGGACTCTAAAATGCGTATTTCAGATGGTCTTGGTATCGACATTTGGTGGTGTCAGTTGCTTCTTTAACTACGTACCATGTAGTATGCAGAGAAAGTAAAAAACGATATGAGCATTATCTTTAACATATTTTTGCAAGGCAATATAAAAATTTTGCAAAAATTATTACAAAATTGCATCGTCTGAAACATTTTGAGTATGGAAAAGTTTAATAAAAAGATTTAGGAGAAAACTGGGTTAAAAGTTGAGACCGTATATTAATAAGCATGCGCATGTTCATTGAAAGCATCAGTTAAAAATAGTTAAGGGGCGTCAACTGGGAAAAACGTTCCATTTTCTTAAAGTTCAGAACACATATCCTACAATAAAAAAAAACATAATTTGTAAAATATTTCACAATTTTTAGTCAAAAATCTCAGATATATCACCTTAAGTAGAACTAATGGTAGACACAAATTATTATTGACTGACCTCTGCAGTCGAGTGTTCAGCGTTCTGGGTTTTCAACTCAAACGTCCCGGGTTCGATTCCCGGATAGAAAGGGAATTTTTCTTTAACCAGAATAATTCGTGTCCCTCGCAGAGTTCGGAAGCTTAATGTGAAAGAGAGTATGCGTGTGTTTAATAAATAGTACTGAAAAATCTACCTTAAGAAACCCTATATTTCAGAGAGCAAAATATCAGCAGCTGTTCAAGTCAAAGCCCCCGATGTCATCATAGAAGTTAAAGGGGACAATTCAAGTGTAAATGAAAAAAGATCACTAATTTTAATTGCATTATTTTAATACAAATACCTTTGACAAAACTAATGAATATTTATATTTATAAAGTGAATAAACCTCTTCCTCCTACTACTACTACTACTACTACTACTACTACTACTACTACTACTACTACTACTACTACTACTACTACTACTACTACTACTACCACTACTACTACTACTACTACTACTACTACTACTACTACTACTACTACTACTACTACTACTACTACTACTACTACTACTACTACTACTACTACTACTACTACTACTACTACTATTACTCCTGCTGCTGCTGCTGCTACTACTACTACTATTACTACTACTACTACTACTACTACTGCTGCTGCTGCTGCCTCCGCCGCCGCCGCCGCCGCCGCCGCCGCCACCACCTGTATTTAGGGTTCGAGTACTAGAGTTTTGACATCAAACCATTAGGAGACGGACACATCCGAGTGTCAGGCGAGCACTCACGTAAAATGTTTTCCTGTCAGGCGAGCACTCACGTAAAATGTTTTCGTTACTCACTTTGTCAAACCAACAAGAGATTAGCGGAATTATAACACAATTGTAAGGGAATCCTACCAGCATTAAATACAGAAAATCACCATAAGAAAGCAGAGGCATCGGAACTTCTTTACACCCATCTATATAAAGCCTGGGTGTAGGTCAGTGATATAGCTAAACTTAAATCTGTTTAGTTTACAGAGAGAGAGAGATTTATGTCCAAAACACCTTCGAGTCACCTCTTTGCCTATAAACCTCTCAGAGATAACTTAAAGTGGGTGAACAAGCTATTTCAATTTAAAATTAACCTGTATTCACTTGGTGGATAAGCTATAACCCTGGGTCAAAAGCTGTACTGGTGTAAAAGTAAATCTCTTGTTGTGGAGATAGAAAAGGCTCCCTAGAACACGAAAAGCATAAACTCTTTCCACTGTAAAGAATTCTATAGTTCCTAATACAAAGTAGGAAAGCTGTAAAATTATGTTACACGGTTTAATTTACTCAAAAGTCGCACTACACATAAATATATGTACATGATAAATATACAAATGATTTCAGGCAACTGTCTTTTCTTTTCCATATTATTTACCTTTGTCTCATTTTTTATGTTTACGTGTTTCATGAACATTTGGGTTTAAATAAAGCATTTTGATACTTCTTAAAAATTCGTATTTTGATGTTAGTGTCAATGTTTACTTTCTCTACACGCACTATTTACATAGAGCACTGAGAAGGTATTACATACACCCAAAAATGTATACCGAGATTTCACATAAAGTGTAAGTTTAAAAGCTCCCTGAATACAAAAAAAGTACTTTTTCTACATATACTATACATAAGGAATGTTTTGCACTCCACCCAAAAATTCGATACCAGAAATTATCTGGAAATACACCTTTTAGGGTCTCTTGTATCCAAAAAGAAGCATTTTTGGGAAAAGGTCCGTGTCTGTGAATACGATAACGCAAAACCAAAATTCGGTAAAATATCAAACTTCATACCTAAATTTAGTATTTTCCAGGGATGCGACACGAAGATTTTGAGAAAAATTCCCTCAGCCCATGCTACACTTTACGTGGAAAAAATTTTGAAAATTTTCATTTCCCCCAAAAATGGCTGTAACGATTTTGTTTAAAATACTGTATATTAAAGATATTTATATGGCAAATAAAATGTATATGCTGAATTTTCCGGGAATGACCTGATTCAGAATGAATTTTGCAGAATTTTGCGTAATTGGTAAACCATAAGCGAAAGACAAAAACTTAACTTAATAGAAAATGTAAAACTCGTTAAAACGCCCAATTTAAGCTATGTGCATCTTTTTCGGAGAGTTGATAGTTTTCTTAGATATTCCTTGTTCTTTGTTTCAGCTTTAAAACACTTATACTTTTTCATACAGGAATTTTTCAACTTCTGTCCATACAAACAAAGGAACTTCAGTCACATAGCAACCAGCTTTTGACTATAACTTTAACCTATGGTACTCCCTTATTTCCCTTCTAGTTACATGAAGGCAAGTAATAAGACGATGTCGGCTATTTTTTTTTTTTTTCGATTAGCATGAAGTAAATAGAAGAAAAAGCTTTTTAATAACAATTTGTTGTAGTGATGTAGAGAAACTCGTAAGAATGGAGCACACCAGATTTTTAGAAAAAGGTACTTGTGTGTCTATATATGTGTGTGTGTGTATCTGTGAACATAACTCTAAAACGAAAAGATTGTAAAATACCGGACTTGGATTTAAGTTCAGTATCTTCCAAGGATGTAACACGATGATTTTGAGGAAAATCTCTTTACACCAAACTACCCAGAAAGGTAAAACTTTCGAAAAGTTCAATTTGTCAAAAATGGCTCCAACGATATTGATTAAAATACCGAATATTAAATGTATCTAACTGACAAATAAAATGTATATCTTTATTCTGTATGTATTTTGCTGAATTTTGTATAAAGGGTAAACCGTAAGGATAAACAAAAACGTTTTGCATAAAAAAGTAGATATAGTTAAAACACACAATTTAAGTCATGGAGGTTTTTTTTTTTTTTCTTTTTTGGTGGACTTCGCCATTTTTGAGATATTCCTTGTTATTGGTTTAATTTTGAAAATTCTTGAAACTCTTCTCATATGGGAACTTGTCAACTCCTGACAATGCAAAAAAAAATGGGTTTTAACCACATGGTAACCAGCCATTATTACTCTTGATTATCGCTTTATCCTAGGGTAATTCCTTATTTCCCCTTCTACTTATATGAAAAGTAACAAGACCATTTCTGTTTTTGTTTATCTCGATTATCATGAAGTAGATAGAAGAATAAGCTTTTTAGCAATTTGTTACAAAGATATAGGGAAAGGCATGTGAATGGAACACATAAGATTTTTAGTTACACTGTATACAGACACATACACACACTGACCTTTTTATAAAATACCTTTTTTGGATCCAGAGGACCTCAAAACAAGTACTTCCGGTGATATATCGACATCCAGTTATTGGGTGGAACACCATCCCTTCTCTATGTACTATGGATATTGTACATACGTGCTAAAGAAAGTAAAGTAAAGGCTAGACAATTTTTTCCGACACCTCCCGCACTGTGACCACTGCAAATCAATTGGAAAAGGTGAGAATTCATATGGGCCAAAAGAAGACGAGCCAGCAGAGACGCGCGGAAGTCCCTAAGATTTCCAAGCCCTTAATACTACCGTGACCGAGCGTGTTGGCGCTTTGGTAACGTGCGCGTCTCGCATTCGGAGGGTCGTGAGTTCAATACGCCAGGTGGCCTTACCCATAGATTTTTTCGTGTGTTCTCCGTCTCCATGTGAATCCTGGTAAAATGTATTAAATCTCCAGAATGTCCTGTTTCTTGCGCTTCCTTATCTGTTTAAGAATTACAACGGTGTTTTGCGGGCTGCGGCGGGACGGTTGCTTACGCACTGTAGAGGTCCAGTCCAGTGTGATTGGCAGGCTGAGGGCAGCCCGAGGTGTGTTAGACGTGTCCCTGTTCTCAGAGAGAACTTAACCACGTTCTGACGGGATTGTGGGTTTTGTAGGATGGCGGGTGTGTATTGGGGTTGTGGAGTACTGTAGAGGTTTTTCTAGTATCACTTTATCTGGTCCCGCTTTTGGGTGCTTACGGCTAGGGAGCGTTCGGGGATCCGCCGGAGTCTTGGGGCTTGTGGGCTGGGTCCGAACGACGTTTAAGTTGTTCAGTATACAACCGTTAGGAACCCCATCCATACTTGCGTTCGTCGTCATCCGGATCTGTTTGCCTTTCGGGTATCTCCCCTCAGTACCCCTCCCGCCCTATGGTCACGTAAGTGACGGGGTAACTCGTCTATGGGTTAATGCTAATAACTCTGCGGGCAGCCAGACAGAGCGTACAAGCAAAAATAAACAGAATGGCCAAATAATGTCTCCTAGAGTAATCTTTCAATTAAATGTTACATCTGCGCCATCTTCCCGCACTGCTATACATCACTGAAAGCACGTCTGAAACATGACAAGGAAACAGAATGATGAAAGCAACACAATACTTTGGGTTTCGAACACGAGACTTTGTAATGCAAGTCGCACACGTTACCGCAGCGCCACCTGGCTAGGCAAGAAAGAGAAAACAAAGTGAAGCAGAAGATAACGAAGCGACTGAGAAGAACGCTACCACTACCACAAGAGTTTGCTTCTCTCGTCTACTTGACCATTCTGATGCGATTAAACGGGCTCTTTGTGTTTGGCAGAGCAATTACTGGCATTAAAGAGGTCTCGAGGGGCCCCGCCTGGCTTTGGGCAACGGCCCAAAAATAATCGTCCGCAAGAGCAACAATAGAGGCCACCACATGCTGTCCAAGAATAAAAGTCGTTATACCACAGCTGCTGGTAATTGCCAAAAAAGCATTACATGAAATATTACCCACCTTATATTGTACCTGATTTCAACAATATATCAAACAGGAATCAATCCCGTTACGTTCATCATATTTTCTCTGCAAAAATTGTATTTAAAATATCTAATGTGTTCTATATACACAACTTTCTCTAGCCGTTCCCAATACAAACCACTCTTATAAAATATTATTCTTTTATCCAGTCCATGCTAATCGAGGTAAACATTAGGAAATTTGTTTTATTACCTACCTGCTTCCTTGTAAGCAGAAGGGAATTAAAGGAATAAAATTATTCTAAAGCGTAATCACATCAATGATATGTGAAACAATTGAGGTTTGGTTCGCCTTGTATGGTCCCGTTTGTGAAAAGCTAGTTTAAAACTGAAACCACTAACAAGGAATATCTCGAAAACGGTCAACTCTCCAAGAAAAACGCACATGACATAAATCCTGTGTTTTAACGAGATATACATTTTAACTTTCTCTACTCGTGCTATGTACGTAGAGTATAGAGAAGGTATAGCACTCCACCCAAAAATTCGATAGCGAAATTTCACCGGCATTATATGTTTTAAGGATCTCTTTATCCAAAAAAAGCATTTTCATAAAAAGGTCCGTGTGTCCCAGTGTCAGTGTGTGTTTGAACACGACAACTCAAAAACGAAAAGTCGGTAAAATACCAAACTTGACATTTAAGTTTAGTATCATACAGGGATGCGACAGGAAGCTTTTTAGAAAACTCCCCCAACCTTAAACTACGCTTTACATGGAACGTTTTTCAAACATTTTTATTTTCTCAAAATGGTTCTAACGATTGTGATTAAAATATCACATATTAAAGATATTTACCTGACAAATAAAATGTATATCTTGAATTTTCAGGGAATAGCCTCTCAAGACTACTTTATTCTAGATGAATTTTAGGAATTCTGCATAACTGCTAAACCGTAAGAGATGGACAAAAGCTTATCACCCGTAAAACGTATACACATTAAAACACACAATCTATGTTGCATACATTTTTTTGTGGAGTTGGCCGTTTTCAAGATATTCCTTGTTTTTAGCTTCAGCTTTGAAAACTTACAGGAATTTGTCAACTCGTGTCCATACAAATAAAGGAACTTCAGTCTCATAGCAACTAGCTTTGGACTGTCACTTTAACCTATGGAACTCCCTTATTTTGCTTCTACTTACAAGGAAGCAAGGTATTTCTGTTAATTTTTACTTTCTCTATACGTACTATGTACATGGTGTATAGAGAAGATATTGCACTCCACCCAAAAATTTGATACCGAAATTTAACCGGAAATATATGTTTTAGTGTCCCCTTTATCTAAAAAAGCATTTTTGGAAAAAGGTCCATGTGTGTGTGTGGGTGGGTATGCGTGTGTGTGTGTGTGTGTGTGTGTGTGTGTGTGTGTGTGTGTGTGTGTGTGTGTGTGTGTGTATCCGTGAGCCTGTGAACACGATAACTCAAAAACGAAAAGTCGGTAGAATACTAAACTTGGTATTTAGGTTTAGTATCCTCCAGGGATGCAACACATAGATTTTGAGAAATATCCCCCCACCCGCAATTATCCTCTACATGGAACATTTTTCGAAAATGTTGATTTTCTTAAAAATGGCTCTAACGATTTCGATTAAAATTGTCGCATATTAATTAACCTGACAAAATGTATATCTTGAATTTTCTGGGAATAGCCTGTGAAGAGTATTTTATTCTGGATGAATTATACGGATTTTTGAATAACTGCTTAAACGTAAGAGATGGACAAAGAAAAATGTAGAGCATGTTAAAACACACAATTTATGTTATATTCATTTGTTTTTCGCAGAGTTCATAGTTTTTGAATCATTCCTTGTTTTCGGTTTCTGTTTAGAAAAACTTATACCTTTCTCATACAGGAATTTGTAAACTGCTGTCCATACAAACAAAGGAACTTCAGTGACATAGCATCCAGCTTTTGATTATCACTTTAACCTTTGGTGCTCCCTTATTTCGCTTTTAGTTTCAAGTAGGCCAGTAATAAGATCATTTCTGCTAATGTTTTCTGATTAGCATGAAGTAAATAAATGTATAAGCTTTTTAAGAATTATTTGTTGCAGAGATGTAGAGCAAGACATATGAGTGGTACAGATAAGAATTTTCTAAAAATGTTTTTCTTTCTCTGCCCGTAGTATGTACATAGCGTATAGAGAAGGTATTGCAATGCACCAAAAAATTCGATACCGAGATTTCACCGGAAATACATGTTTTGAGACCCCCTGAATAGAAAAAAAAGCATTTTTAGAAAAATGTCGGTGTGTGTCCCTTTGGGCAGCATAGCTCAAAAACGAAAAGTCCGTTAAAAACCAAACTTGGTTTTTAGTATTGGTATCTTCCAAGGATGCGACACACAGATTTTCAAGAAAATCCCCCCACTCCCAACTACCCTTTGCATAGAATATTTTTTCGAAAAGTTTGATTCTCTAAAAAATGGCTCTAACCATTTTGATTAAAATATCGCATATTAAAGATATTTACCTGAAAAATAAAATGTATATCTTGTATTTTCGGGGAATAGCCTCTAAGGCTACTTTATGCTGGATAAATTTTACGGAATTTTGCACAGCTGCTAAACCGTGAGAGATGAACAAAAGCTTACGACACAAAAAATGTAGATTACGTTAAAGCACACAATTTATGTGATATATTTCTTTTTTCGTGGGGTTGGTCGTTTTTTAGATATTCCTTGTTATTGGTTTCAGCTTTCAAAAACATACTTTTCTCATACAGGAATTTGTCAACTCCTGTCCATACAAAGGAACTTCAGTCACATAGCAACCAGCTTTTGACTATCACTTTAGCCTATGGTACTCCCTTATTTCCCTTCTACTTACAAGGAAGCAAGTAACAAGACTATTGCTGCTACTTTTTTCTCGATTAGGTTGAGGTAAATAGAAGCATAAGCTTTTTAATAATATTTTTTGCAGAGATGTAGAGAAAGTCATGTGAATGATACATATCAGACTTTTTCTCAATGAGCATGAAGTAAATACAAGGTTAAAGTTTTTAACAATAGTTTGTTGCAGAGAGGTAGAGAAAGTCGTGTGAATGTAGCACATCATATTTTTAATTTCTATATACGTACTATGTATATAGTGTATAGAGAACGTATTGTATTGCACTTAAAATTTCGATACCGAGATTTCACCAGAAATATCTGTTTTGGACCCCTTGATGCCAAAAAATGCCTTTTTATCAAATTAAATTATACCCGAAGAAATCCAGCGTCCGCCACCGGGTTTGAACCCGCGACCTTGGGTATATCAACTTACCATGGTAACCATTACACCACAGACACACACACGTGGACCTTTTTCTAAAAATACTTTTTTTAGGACTCAGGGAACTTGAAAGCGTATATTTCCGATGAAATCTCGGTATGGAATATGTGGGTGGAATATAATACCTTCTCTAGCTACTATGTACATTGTATATACATATGTACTATAAAATGGAAATACCTTATCGCTCTATTGCATGCTATTGGAGAGAACAGTGAACTGAAAATTCTTAATTCCATATTTCTCTTTCTCTACACGTACTGTGCACCTACGGAAATATGCCGATGCTTTTAGGGTATTTTGGTGTGTTTCTTTCTTTAGTGTTGGTGGAACCTTTCCGCAATTTGTTTTCCACACCAGTCCTGGATTTGCCAATATCCTATTGGTTTTTATTCACGTTCGACAAGCAAGCAATGAGCGATTTCCAAAGGGCGTATCCAAGGTGAGTTGTGCAAATGGAATGGTAAGGAAATAGTTAAACCCGAGTGGAACGATTATCAATATTACTTCCTGACAGAAGGATGCTGTTATAAGCAACGGGAGTTCGTGGATTAATAACTGCAGCATTAGCTTACTTCAGTTTCAGGATCGTTCTTTGTGTTTTCCCTCTTATGTTTGTATACTTAAAGAAAACAATCTTTTGGAATACTTTTATATGCTCAATGTATTTTGTGTATGTTCAGCTTTAATTTACAGTGACTTATTTTGTAATAAAATGACATGTAATATGGAGTTTAGGTTAATACACATATAAAACAGATAAATGTGCTTCAACCCTCATCCTCTTCTCCCTAAAAATACCAAAAATTAGCATTTTAATCATTCAAAAAGTTTAGCCAATCTGATTTTTACTCCTTTCCTCAACAACTGCTGATAGTTTAATCAAATTAAGATAAGACGCATTCTGAATTATATGTTTCAGCGTATCTAAAACTGAGTTTCTGGTTGGTCTCCACCATCGCGAAACAAAGGGCAAGCGCATGTTACCAATCACGCTTTTCTGTAATTATCAGTGGTTTGAATAGGGGCGTGGTAGAGAAGGGGTGTCAATCGCCCACCAACTTAAACAGCTGTTCCTCATATCGGCTCGTTTCCGTACATAGTGTATAGAGAAAAATTCGAAACCGAGATTTCACTGGAAATTCGTGTACTTAGGCTCCCTGAATAATTTTTTTTAAAAAAATAATTTTTAGAAAAAGGTCCGTTTGTGTATGTGTGTATCTGAGTGTGTGTGTGTGTGTGTGTGTGTGTGTGTGTGGACAGCATAAATCAAAAAGTACTCGCATAATGTTTTAACATTATCGAGAAAAACGTTCGCATAAATGCATGTATTACATTTTCCCTTTAAATAGAAATCAATAAGGAAAAACTCTCGGCTAAAGCGATAGTCAATATTTTTTAAAGCTGGTTACTATGTGGTAAGTTTTACTTTTTTCTTGACCTGGAACAACGAAAACAAATTACGATAGCCCAATCGAGGAAAAATAAGTATTTTAAAATTGAAACTAATAATAAGGAATATTTCTTGAATGGTTAAGTTCACAAAAAATGTATAACATAAATTGTGTTCTAATGAGATGTACATTTTTATGGAGTAAGATCTTGTATCTCTCTTTGTGTTTACCAGTATTCAGAATGAAGAGATCGTTTGAAGGTATTCCCAGAAAATTCGAAATAGGCATTTTATTTGCCACTAACTAGCTTTAAAATGGCATTTGAGCCATCTTTGTGAAAATAAAAATGTTAAATTTTGCATTTAAAGGGTAATATGACATACCTATGTCACATCCTTCGAAGATACTGAATTTAAATACCCACTTTGGTATTTAATGGACGTTTGTTTTTAGTTTAGCCCACATATACACGCACGGATCAGTCTTTAATACTTTTTTTATTCAGGTGTCCTCAAAATATATTTTTACAGTGAAATCTTGATATCAAATTGTTGGGTGATATACAATAGGTACTGTTGTGGATCCAGTAACGACCCTCTCCACTACACTTGAATAAGTATGAATGTTGCTCTGTGCATTATTCTCTCTGTATTTGACCTGTACTTTTGTATGAAAGGGTTGGCTAATCTGAGCCCAGGAAGGAAGAAGTGTGTTGTTATTGCTCTCATTGCCGACATAATTTGGTGCCGAAAGCCCGGGATTTGCAGGGAATAACTACTGCAACAGGTATGCCAGTGAAGCACTAAAGCATGCACTTCATTAACGTTATATTGATGCCTCGTTGTTGAGACTTATTACACGAAAAACAGTGACAATTGTGCTCAGCAAGGGCGCAATGTACGTGGCTGACTTGCACGCCATCTATCGAAGAACAGTGGAACTCACTAGACTACAATGCTCAGTCGGTGATACATCCTACTGTTGAGAATTGCACCAGCGCTTCTGTTGACTGACTCCTTAAACATTGTTTCCATTCCCAGCACGCATGGTTTCCAAATTAATCATGACCGAAAACGACTCACTACATAAATTAAAGAGAAAGAGAACCACGGAGAGAGGAAATGTGACTCGATTTTGTACTTCCATGGACAGCTTCACGGAAGAGACTGCGATAGAAGATTATGAACACTACAAAGTGCGTCTGGAGGAAGCACTGGCGCGACTGTTACGTCAAGACGACGCACTTCATGATGTTCTACCCGATGAGTACGACAGCGATATTGTAACATGTGAAGAATACACTGATATAGCCAAGCGTGCAATCGAAAGAGCCTCTAAGGAAATAGAGAAACGGTTGACTGTCACCACGGCTCACCTTACATTGCATCAAAACACTACTCCGGCGACATTGGTGTCTCCTCCCTCTGCAAACATTCCATCAGTTAAGTTGCCAAACGATAAAATTGGAGACTTTCACAGAGACATAGAATGCTGGCCCCGTTTTTGGGAACAATTTGAGTCATCCGTAAGGCAGAGTACGTCACTATCGACCATAAACAAGCACATCTTCCTTAGAGGATACTTGGAAGGAGAGCCAAAGTTACTAGTGGACGACATTTCTGTGACAGCAGACACCTAAGAAAATACCACAAATACTGCATTCACGATACAGCGATCGAGATCGTATCATACAAGCCCACTGGGACTATCTTGAGGATATTAAACCAATTCGATTTGTGTGTCCAGAACCGTTAAACACCACGTTCATTGAATGCAACAGGTGCATCCAGGCACTCCAATCACTGGGAGAAGACGTTAATGGTTACGGCCGTGTCCTTACCCCCAAAATACTACGTACCTTCCCTGATGACATATGTAGAAGATGGATTATCCACATATAAAGAGGGAAATTGTCGGAAGGTGATATCATCAAACTAATAAAGTTCCTTTGAGAGGAAGTAGACGCAGCTCACTGCCTCTAAGCTACGCGGCGAGGTTGCGAGCGCAAATGCCTTCACTCCTACAGCTGCAACGCTTCACGTACAGTCGAAACACAGAACAGAAGTGAGCAATGAGTTTGGAACCCTTCTGCGCCTTCTACGAGACCCACAATCACTGGGCACAATATTGTAAGACTGCAACAAGTGTGCGAAACCGCGATCAGAAGTTGGAGTCAGCAAACCGTTGTTTTCTCTGCTTTAATCGTGGTCACGACGTTAAAAACTGCTACAAGAAAGAAAAAGCATTTTGCTGCCAGTGCAAGAAAAATCACCATACGTCAGTTTGTGGTGACTGGAAGAGCCCAAATTCTCACTTGACTTCAACGAACAGCACTTCTGTTGGGAATATTGGCATAAGACCTGCTAATTTTACGTATCTCCAGGAATACGCGTCACAGGACCTACTGGCTTAAGCAAGTTTACTCGATGCGTACTGGATTATGGCAGTCAGTCGAGTTTTGTCTGCAAGTCTTTGATAGAAGACCTATAGCTAGAGCACCTTAGAATTGAGCCTTCGAGACCTCCACTGCTATACCAGGCCTACGTCGTCTCGTTCGGCTGAACGCGAAAAGTGTATGGAACAACTCTCAGATTTCTCTTGTTGCCTTTGAGAGCGTACACCGCTTCTCTCATCACCCAATGGCTCCACGAGATATACACCTCATTGGACAAACCCGTAAACTTCAGCTAGCTGATTCTCCTGAGGAACCTAAAAACCTTCCGATCGAAATACTTGTAGGCGCCGATCAATACTGGAAGATTGTCAAGGACGCAGCACCCATACGCATTTCATCATTTCTTGTGTTGCTACCGTCGCATTTTGGATAGATCCTGAGTGGAAACTGCTCTGGCGTACTAGCAAGGAACACTACAGTCAACCTCATTAATATGAATCATAGACAACTAGTGTGTGTGAGGACGACACCTTGCGACGTTTCTAGGAACTAGAAACAATAGGCATAACTGCAGCGCAAGACATCAAAAAATGCAAAAGACATCAGACTTATGGAGGAATACTTCACTTCATACTCCTTAGAAGATGGGACGAGTTGTGCATTTACCTCAAAAGAATTTAAACAGCTTTTCGAGCAACAAAAGTAATGCAGAAAGCCGTTTTGACGCATTAGAAAAAAGACTTCAGAAAAACGACGACCTCAGGATGGCTTACGAAAGGCAGATGATGGACCACATAGCAAAGGGTCACATAGAGCTAGCTCCTGGGGTGGAATCGCCCGACACATTCTACTTGTCCCACCACATGGTCAAAAGGGAGAAACGAGGCAACATCAAATGGCATATTGTGTTTGCCCACTCTTCGCAGGAAGGAAATTCACTCTCCCTAAATGACGTATTGGAAATGGGCTCCAATCTCTTGGCTGAAATCACTGCCACGCTTATGCGAATTCGCATGCATCCTGTTGCGGTCACCGCCGACATTGCTCAGGCCTTCTTGCAGTTATTAATTTGTCAGGACGACAGAGCATACGGGGCAACCGTTTACATTCGTTCAGTCCAAGGAAAAGACATTCAAGTGCACATAGTCTGCAGTAAAAGCAGACTATCTCCACCCAAACAAGTAACCCTGCCACGACTAGAGCTTTTGGTAGCGTTGGTAGGAACGCGATTACTACACTACTTTTGTACAGCTACAGGCTGCGACATCTCTTGTGCAACACTTTGGACAGATGCCATGTTAGCCTTGGGATGGATAAGAAATGATTCAAACATATGGAAGACGTTTGTCTGCAACCGCGTCGCTGAAATTCAAACACACACTAATCCTACACAATGGAGACACTGTCCTGGAGAAGAAAACCCTGCTGACCACCTTTCAAGAGGGCTGCTTGGTAACTAGATACACAGTTTGGACATCTGGTGGCACGGACCATCATGGCTTGACAGCATGAAAAGGAATGGCCAGCTAGAACCTTCACCACGAAAACACTTACAGAGGAAAAGCAACGCTGTCAAGTTATGACTACATCTACCCCCGGACCAATTGATGCTTCTAAATTCAGCTCCTATTGGAGATTGCTACGTACCACTGCGTGGGTTTTTCGTTTCCTGCAAAACGTCCGTGGAAGGGAAAAGGCCAAAGGAGAACTAACTGTTGCTGATCTCTCTGCTGCACGCATGTATTGGATAAGAGTGGTGCAAAGGAATGCCTTTGTGGCCGAACTTGATGCACTGCAGAAGAACTCGGCTCTTCCGAGAGACTCGAGAAATTCACGATTCAACCCTTTTTTGGACAATGGATTCATTCGCCTTGGTAGCAGGCTACAACATTCTACTCTTTGTAGAGAAGAACGCCATCCATTACTCCTTTACAGAATTACTTATCTCTGACACACACGTCCGGCTGAGTCACCTTAGAGTTCGCGTCGTCATGACCGAACTTCGAAATGAGTTTTGGGTTCTTAGAAGTCGCCAAACAATCCCAAAGGTTTTACACAGATGTCTCCTCTGTAAAATTCTGAACAACCCACGAGGACAGCAGGTAGAAGCACCACTTCCAGCCGACTGACTGAAACCATCACGTTCATTTACAGCAACTTTGCTGGTCCGCTTTATATCAAGATGGGGAGAGAGACGCAGAAAACCCATATTACGCTCTTCATTGTGCCACCATCAGAGCATTACATCTGGAATTGTGCACAGACTTGAGTACAAACAAATTTCTCATGGTATGGCAGCGATTCGTCGGTCACAGAGGTCTATCACAGACGATCTACTTGGACAATGCCAAGACATTTCAAGCCGCAAACGCAGAACTCATTGAAGTCTGGCAAACTTTGTCATCCTGCAACACTCACCAATTACTCGCCCAAAACGGTATAACCTGGAAGTTTATGGCACCTCGGGCGACTTGGTGGGAAAGCTGGTGGGAGAGAATGATGGGCACCACAAAACGTTGTTTATGCAGTGTTCTAGGGCAATCCAGACTTACTGGAGAGCAGCTAAACACTACTCTAGTTAATGTTGAAGCCGCCGTTAATTCTAGACCTATCACGCAGAACGAGGACTCCGAAGCACTCACTCCAGCACATGTCTTGTTTGGAGATGGACTGTTGGCTATTCCAGTTGGTCCCGAACCCAAATTTTTGGACCAAAGGCAAAAGCTGACAAAAGAATTCCAACTGAGACTTAAACTGACAAATGATTTTTGGAAGCGCTGGCAGAAGGAATATCTGCTACAACTGAGGAGCTTCCACAAAGTGCGAAGACCAGGAAAGCTCAAAGGCGTGCATCAGGGAGATCTCGTCCTAATTCAGGAGGATCTGCGCCCGAGACACATGTGGAAGAAGGCAGGCATTGAAGGTCTGCTTGAAGGAAGGGACAACAAAGTACGGACAGTACTTCTCCGTACTCCAGAGGGAAGAAAAGATGTTGAGGATCCAGTCACGACCCTCTCCTCTACACTTGAATAACTGTGCATGTTGCTCTGTGCATTATTCTCTCTGTATTTGACCTGTATTTTTGTATGAAAGGGTTGGCTAACCTGAGCCTAGGAATGAAGAAGTGTGTTGTTATTGCTCTCATTCCCGACAGGCACCTTGTCTAATTACTGTGTACTACTTAAATACGTCAAGAGAAAGTAAAAAGCACATAATATTTATTAAAGGATAGTTTGATACAACATATAAGATATATTTCTAAACACTGGCATAAATATTGAACATATAAGATGGCATAAATGATGTGTTTTAATGATATTTACATTTTTTGTGCAGTAAGTTTTTGTATAGGTTATATCTTACGGTTTGCCTGTTGTACAAAAGTCACCCAGAATGGAGAGGTCTTCAGAGACAATTCCCAGAAAGTACAACATATGCATTTCGATGATGAAAATCGTTAGCGTCATTTATGCGAAAATCAAAAATTTCGAAAAATATTCTATGTAGAGAGTATTTAGGGTGAGGGGATATTTTATCGCGTCCTTGAAAGATACTAAACTTAAAAGCGGTTTGATATTTAACACACACACACACACACACACACATAGGGCAATTTTCCAAAAATTCTTTTTTGGTATCGAGTTTTTGGGTATAATACAATATTTTCTCTATACACTAAGTACGTAGTGCGTGTAGAGAAAGTAGAGGAATCGAGCCCCGTTCGTGCACGAATATCTAATGTCCAAAGAAGTCGAAAGTAAATTGTCACAAGTGAACGTTGTGTAGGTCGTGTTTTACACCATATAGGAAAGAAGTGCTGCAAAATGACATGTATCTTTTTTTTTTATCCAAGAACTGAGGGCGAAGATAAGGCAAAACATGTGAATTCCGGTACGCGGTTATATCAAACAACAGAGAGGAATGTTGAGTCCGCTACTGTATGGTGAAGCCTGGGCTTCTGACAGGACAGCTGAACTCCCAGAACGCCAGACACTGTCAACAAACAATCTTTTTACGGTCTCTGAGATCGATTTATTTTTTTTAGTTTTGATATTTGTATTATAATTATAAGTCATAATTTAATTAGAATTTTTACCTCTTCACGGTGAAAAAATCGAGTGTGATATGCCTTATGAGCAACTTGGAATGGGGCTCGATATTTTTTTAAACAACAGTTTACACTGATGCGTATATGCAAATTTTGAGGAGTTTTACGCACACTTGACCCCTATGAGCGTACGTCTGCTGTCTTTCAACAGGACGGGCCGACCTCACACTTCATGAACAATTCTCAGAAGAAAGGACTGTCAGCAAAGTATTGTGGCCGCCGCGTTCACCGGATCTAACCACTTGTAACTTTTATCTGTAAGGCAGATTAAAAACAAAAGTGTACGCAAATAACCCAACATTTACAAGACTTAAAGACAACATTCTTAGTGACATTTTGAATACGAATGTGGCAGAATTGTGCAAAGTGTAGGGCGTACAAAGAAGCATTTTTCAGCACCTAATATAATGTAAAAGACAAGAACCTTCAGTAAATATAGACCTGTACATCAATTTATTTATTATTTCTTTATTATATAATTAATACATATTTAACTGTTTGTTGTTGTATCTGCAAGTGGCGGGCAATTCGTGCGTAATTGGCGGGCGAGCAGTCTATACTTGGGCGGGTTTTTCGTCCGCCACCCTGTATTTTTGAGAAGAGGGCATATGAAATCAATAAGTATAACATCCGTGAGATAGAACTTTTAATCTGTCCTAGTTACAGAAGCTTCTGCTCATCATGAGAACCCGATGGAATGTCACTATCGGAAAGTAGGTGAGAAAGGCTCGAGAGTTTGTTTCTGCTTAGGAAAATTCAATTTCCGGGAGAATCTCGCTGGAAGGGCTTACTGGGCCCTTCAGGTCTAGTTAATTTGGAAGGCTGTAGTGCTCCTCTGGCACACATCGAGCGCCGTAATGTCACTTGTTCACACGGACATGGTGGAACAGAAAGAGAAGGAACAGGCATTTGTTTGTAATGTCTTCCGGAGAAACGGGGCCATCATCAGTAATTGCTTATTTTCTGCAAGTTCTCATCTCCTGAAATCTCTTCACATACTTTTCTTTGTGTAACGGTCTCCAATTTTCTCTGATGGAGTATTGTGAACAAAAGACTATCTTCAACAATGTACTCTTTCTCCTGGATGTAACCCAAAAGCATATTTCCAAAGAAAAATTGAATGAGGACTATCAACTGACCCCTTGAAGTTTTAAATGTTTATTTCGCTACTGTCTAGAACAAGCTTATCCAAAGGTAAATCATGCGAGATAATCATGTTTGAACTCATACCCCCGGCTCTAAATGTTGCCGAGTTACACATACTGTAACATATAGCGTACGTATAGTGCTTCGCAGCGAATGTGCTGTTTCTAAAAACAGTATGTCTGTTTCGAACCACAGAAGACATTGTTTTCATAACGCTTTCAGAAACTCCACATGAACTGAAAATGGAATTACTTGCTTCATAAATTGTACGAAATTAATGTTCGAAAGGAAGAGGTTGGGAGTTATTAATAGCATTGCCTAAGATTTCATATCTACTTTTCCGATACCAAGATTTCACCGGAAATTTATGTTTTGAAGTCCCCTGAATCCAAATAAGCATTTTAGAAAAAGGTCCGTGTGTGTCTGTGTGTGTGTGTGTGTGTGTGTGTGAGAGTCTGTGGACAGCATAGCTCAATATTAAAAGACCGTAAATACCACCTTTGAAATTTAGGTTTGGTTGCTTCCAAGGATGCGACATTAAGATTTTCAAAAACATCCCCCACCCCAAACTATCCTTTACATGGACAATGTTTTGAAAATGTTGATACTTTCAAAAATGGCTCTAACGATTTTGGTTAAAATATCGTAGATTAAAGATATTTACCTTTAAAATAAAATGTGTATTTTGAATTTTCTGGGAATAGCCTTTGAAGACACTTTATTCTGGATGCATTTTACGGAATATTGCATAGCTAGCTAGCAAACCGTAAGAGAGAGACAAAAAAGTATGAAACAACATACGTAGATCTCGATATAACACACTATTTACGTCATATATAAATGTTTCGTAGAGTGGATCGTTTTTTAGATATTCCTTTTTATTGGTTTCAGCTTTAAAAAACTTACTGTCCTCATACGGGAATTTGTCAACTCCTGTCCATATAGCAAAGGAACTTCAGTCACATAGCAACCAACTTTTAACTAATCCTTTAGCTTATTCTAATCCCTTACTTCGCTTCTACTTGCTTGGAAGCAAGTAATAAGACTATTTCTGCTAATGTTTTTCTCGATTAAATTGAAGTAAAAAGAAGAATACGCTTTTTAACAATTTATTGCATAGATGTAGAGGAAGTCATGTGAATGGAACACATCAGATTTTTTGGGGTTCAGATGCACCCAAAATATGTGTTTGCGGTGAAATCTCGGTATCGAATTTTTGGGTGCATTACAATACTTTCTCTATACATTACTTATATAGTACGTTAGAGAAAGTAAAAATTCATATGCTCTATTCACATGACTTTCTGTACCTATTCTGCAAACAAATTAATCTTAGAGGTCGTGAGACGGGACGAGCAAAACATTTACCTGAAGACCTGATGAGAGAAGTTGCGCAAAAGTCTGAACAAGTTCTGTCCGAACAAGTGAAGTACGCTAGCGCTAGATTTAGCGTAGCATTCTTTAGTGTTCATGCAAGTGGTACCTACCATCTCAATAGTGATGCTGGTTTTGAGAACGGACATGATGTTGCAATGAGTGGGATGAGGAGATGTAGAAACATGTGCTGAGTACAGTAATATTGGCTATGTTCATGGCTGCCAACTCATTGTGTGATAAACTGGACTGCAACCAAAAACAAATCATTTCCATTCACATAGCTTTCTCTACATCGCTGTAACAAATTATTGTTAAATAGCTTATTCGTCTCTCTACTTTGATAATTGAGATAACATTAGCAGATTTGGTCTTAATCGCTTGCTTCCTTGTAAGTAGAAGCAAAATAATACATTAGCCTAAAACGATAGTCAAATCTTTTAAAAGCCGGTTGTCATGTAAAAGAAATCCGTTTCCATGCAAGGCCAGGAGTTTACAATTTCTTTCCGTGTGAAAAAGTTTTAAATGTTTTAAATCTGAAACAAATAACAAGAAATATCTCAGAAATGGTCAATTCAACGAAGAAAAGTATATTGCATAAATTGTGTGTTTTATCGTGATCTACTTTTTTTTGTAGTAAGTATTTGTTTCTTACGGTTTACCAGGAGAATTCTTTCAGGATAAAGAGGTCTTTAAAGGCTATTCCTAGAAAATTCAACAGATATATTTTATTTGCCATACAAGTATATTTAATAGCTCTGCAGTATTTTAATCAAAATCGTTAGAGGCAGTTTATTTTCGAAATTTCTTACATGTAAAGAATAGTTGTTGGATGGATTCTCTTGAAAATCTTCATGTCGCATCTTTGGAAGATGCTGAACTTATATACCAAGTTTTGTATATAACGGGTCTTTTAGTTTTTGAGCTTTGCTGCCCACAGACACAGACACACACTCAGACACGCACACAGACACACACACTCAGACACGCACACAGACACACACACTCAGTCACACACGGACACACATAAAGACACACAGACACTTACTCAGACATACACACTCATACACACTTTCAGACTCACATAAACATACACAGACACACACAAACACATACAGACAATCACACTCAGACACACACACTCATACACACTCACACACACTCACACACAAACACACTCAGACATATACACTCACACTCACTCACACACAGTAAGACACACACACTCACACACAAACACACTCAGACATATACACTCACACTCACTCACACACAGTAAGACACACACACTCACACACAAACACACTCAGACATACACACTCATTCACTCACACACACTCAGACACGCACTCACACACACACACACACACTCAGACAGGCACACAGACACACACACTCACACAAACACACTCAGACATACACACTCATTCACTCACACACACTCAGACACGCACTCACACACACACACTCAGACACGCACACAGACACACACACTCAGTCACACACGGACACACACACACTCAGACACACACACAGACACACACACTCAGACAATCACACAGACACACACACTCAGTCACACACGGACACACAGACTGTCACACACGGACACACAGACTCAGTCACACACGGACACACAGACTCAGACACACATTCAGACACACACACTCAGTCACACACTCAGACAGGCACACAGACACACACATTCAGTCACACACACAGACACGCACACAGACACACACACACACTCAGTCACAAACGGACACACACACTCAGAGAGGCACACGGACATACACACTCAGTCACACACGGACACACACACTCAGACAGGCACACAGACACACACTCAGACAGGCACACAGACACACACACTCAGACACACTCACACTCACACACACACACTCACACTCACACACATACACACTCAGACATGCACACACACACTCAGACACACACGGACACACACACTCTGACACACGTAAACACACACAGACACTTACTCAGACATACACACTCATACACACTCTGACACACATAAACACACACAGACACTTACTCAGACACACCCATTCATACACACTCTCAGACACACACAAACACATACAGACACTCACACTCAGACACACACACTCATACACACTCTCAGACACTCACATACAAACACACTCAGCTATATACACTCACACTCACTCACACACACTCATACACACACTAGGACACACACACTCAGACATACACACTCAGACATATACACTCACACTCACTCACACACAGACACACACACTCATACACACTCTGACACACACACCCACACTCATACATATACACTCACACTCACACACACTAAGACACACACACCCACACACACACACTCATACACACTCTGACACACACACTCACACTCAGACACATACACTCACACTCACACACTAAGACACACACACACTCACACACTCAGACAGGCACACACTGACCGACACACACATACTTCAGATATTGTATTAATAGAGCGTTATTTGTATGGTTTACAGTGACATTAAAATTGTCTCAGCGAAAATTTGGAATTTACTCATGAAAAGTTTCTGCGATGATTTAGTATAATTTTCGACGTGGATTATCAAGATAATGGTGCATTGATCAACTTGACTACAACATTGATGAAGCTGTAACCTTTACCAATGTGAAACGCTCTTATGACGAGTTTAAAGGTGACCGCCGTTCGCTAACTGACGAAATTCGTGAAGGTCGTCCAAAATCAGTTGTACCAAAAAGCATTGATGCTGTGCAAAACTGATTGTGCAAGATCGTCATGCCACATACTGTGAGATAGAAGCAGCCCTAGGTGTTAGTTCCACCGACATATATACAATATTGCATGGTCATTTAGGCCTGAAAAATATTGCTTTGCTTGGATCATTTGACACAATCCCAAAAGGAGTCTCGTATTTATTAGTGCACGCAAGTGCTCAAGAAATACAGTGGTGCGATTTCAAAAGACGTATATAAGATTGTGACAGATGATGATGAATCATGGATCTTTGCATATAATCCGGATCGTAAACAGCAGTCGACTGTATGGGTGTTTCAAGATGAACCAAATACAACAAAAGCTGTTCGCACTCGAATCACTTCGAAACAAATGATCGCCTATTTTTTTTTTTTTATTTTATAAAAACTGGTCATGTGACAACAGGACCTTTATGGTCAATTCTGAATGGTACACAACCATTTGTTTACCGGAAGATTTCGGTGAAATTAGGAAAACATACAAGTATCGTCGGACTGTTCTTCATCAAGACAATGTTAGCGCTCATTTATCTCGTCTAACAACCTATTATTTGAATCGAATTGATGATTCATCCGTCGTACAGTCCAGACTTGACACACAATGATTTGTTTTGTTTGTTTTTTGTTTTTTTCTTTTTGATTAACATTTTTTGTCGCTTTGACGACTCGTCAGTCTTATCGCGTCTGAAACACTGATGCATTGTGATAATAATTATTACAGGATGGTTATAAAGATAAATTGGAATATAATACAAATTATGTTAATTAACATTCTGTTGGCAAACGGGTAACAATGAATACAAAATTACATCTTATGAAGTTAATATAGAGTAATATTAAACTCTACAGATATATTTAAATTTAATGATCTATAATGTATTTCATACATTTTTGTGAATGAAAGCAAATAAAAGCGGTATTAATGTATATTACAATTTTAGATTAAATTTTTCAGAGCATAACACTTTTATACATGGTTTAATTATCTAGTATTTTTATATCACCAGTGAGTTTGTACATTTTCCTCTGGGGATCATAACGGCGGCATTCCTAAAGCATGTGAGGCACTGTTAGTGGAGTATTGCAAGTTGTACACTGAGGTTGGGCATCTCCGGTGATCAAGTAGGCATGGGTCATTATTGTGTGGCCAATTCTCAGACAAGTGATAATGGTTTGATGTTTCCTATTTAGGTTTTTAAAACAGCAAACAGCAGTGGAGGATCCTCTGAGTGTAGTTTAGTTCTTTGATGTTGAGACCATTGAGTATTCCAAACATTGATGACTTGTTTTTGTTCCGGAACACCAAGAATAAAATGCATGGACAACGATTTTCGTCCTCAGAAGGAGCTGTTGATGAGTTCAAGAAACATATTTGGAGGTGTCTCAAGCAGATTGGAAAAAATGCTATGACAAATGATTCGAATGCAAACAAAAAGGATTGGTTATAAAGGGGAATATTTCGAGAAACAATAAAGCACTTTTCAATGACAAATTGCTGGTTTCTTATTATTGGGCTCTAAATATAAATAGTGTCCCTTGTATTATCGTTTCCACATAATTTCACAACAGTGTGAATGAAATTTGACTCTATTACCTGGTAGTGTGTTTGCAGACTTCCTATTGTTCTCCATTACACCTCCATTATTTGATTACGAAGAATAATAAGCCTCGATTATTCAATAAGGCGAGGTTTGACCTTTTCCCTGCATTTCACATAATTAACAGATTACGTTCCGAAACTTTCATATCGTGCGTTGTTCGATTTTCCCCGCCACTGAAGATAAAGCTGTTAAATTGAGTGAGGAGGGGTAAAGTTGGATCTGATATAACCTCCACAACTACCATTAAAAATGGAGCAGGGCGCGGTAGAAGCGCAATTTTGTTTGCAGATTTAAGTGTTCCTTCCCAGCAGTTTAAAGGAAATTAATTTTCTGATGAATCGCGGAATCTGAAACGTTTACAAGTATTTTGGCGCAATGCACTTGATAAATCTGCTTAAATGTGATTTCCTTAATGCAGCTACCAGACTTGCTGCAGTTCTGTAAACTTCTGCAACTGTAATAATGATTTTCTTTTACTTTCTCTACACGTACTATATACATAGTGTACAGAGAATTTATTGTAATGCACAAAAAAATTCCATACCCAGATTCCATCGGAAATACATATTTTAGGACATCCTGAATCCAAAAGTAAGCATTTTTAGAAAAAGTTGTGTGTGTGTGTGTGTGTGTGTGTGTGTGTGTGTGTGTGTGTCTTGGCAGAATAACTCAAAAACGAAAAGCTATTTAAATAACAAACTTGGCATTTTAAGTTCTGTATCTTCCAGGGATGCGACACGAAGATTTTCAAGAAAATCCCCGTACCCCCAACTACCCTTTACATGGAAAAATTTTCGAAGAATTTTATTTTCTCAAAAATGGCTATAACGATTTTGATTAAAATGTCGTGTATTAAAGATATTTATATACATGGCAAATAAAAGGAATATCTTCAATCTTCTGGGAATAGCCTCTGAAGACATGTTTATTCTGGATGAATTTATCGGAATTTTGCATAACTGATAAACCGTAAGAGATAGAAAAAAAACTTACTACATAAAAATGACGAGCTCATTAAAACACACAATTTATGTTATAAACATTTTTTTCGTGGAGTTGACCGTATTTGAGATATTACTTGTTATTGGTTTCAGCTTTAAATTATACGTTTCTCATTCGGAGATTTGCCAACTTCTGTCCATACAAACAAAGGAACTTCAATCACATTGCAACCAGTTTTTAAAACATTTGCCTATGGTGCTCCTTTATTTCCCGTCTACTTACAAGGAAGCAAATAATAAGACACATTCTACTAATTTATTTTCTCCATTAAATGAAGTAAATAGAAGAATATGTTTTTTAACACTAATTTATTGCTAAGATGTAGAGATAGTCATATGAATGGAGCACATTGGATTTTTTTATATCGAGATTCTAAGCCTATAATCAAATTAGGCTATTTTATGAAGAAGCCTTCCACTTTTTGGCAACACACCATCATTCAGTGTTTGGGGTTTCATTCCAAAAATTGTGTTACAATCATGAATTGCTCTACATCTTGGCAACAAATTATTATTAAAACCCTCATTCTTCTCTCTGTTTCAAACTAATCGAGATAAATAATGATCGTATTAATTAGTCCCATGTATAAAGGAAATAAGGGAATGTACTATGCAAAAGCGATAGGCAAATCTTTAAAAGCTGGTTACAAGATACATCTTTACTGTATCGGACATGTGTGTTTGTAAATGTGTATATGTCTGTATATCTGTAAGTACAAAAGGAAATAAATAAGAAAGCAACAGAAAGCTAAGGATAAATATAAAAAGAAGAAAAGCAGATAAAATAAAATTAAAAAAAAAAATAACCCTAGCTGAACGAGGCCAGGCAGTGAGCATTGCTAAATGGTGCAACACGTTTCGAAACGGGAGCACGCCTACTCCATCACTTCATAGTTATACCGAACCTCAAGCCGGAAATGTCGTGACTCCTGACTGAGTTCCAAGGATGATACTGGTACACAAGTTTTCCTATGTTTTGTACATGCTTGTTGTATACATAATTAAGTGTAGCGTTCTAAGGCAAAAATTTGGAAATCAAATTGCACTTGAGAATATAGAAACATGCGATTCCTCGCGCATGTACCTTACCTACTTCTGCCCAAGTCTCTAGAAGACAAGATTAACCCTTTTCGGCCCAATTTATTTTTGAAAACTGACGCTCTAGGGATTATATTTACCTTAAAATGTTAGCCTGAGCTAACTAAGGTGATAATGTCTTATTGTTAGCTCAGTTATGTAAACATCTAAAACACTGAACATAATTTATAAAGATTTCAATGTCCCAGGATAGCCTAGGTTGGATTCTTAATTACAATGCTGCTGCGATAAAGGAAGGGTTGAGCGCAGTTAAAATAAACGCTAATTAATATATCTAAGGGTTGAGTGAACCTCAGTAGCATTATAAGGGATTAAATGTAGCTATTTGTTAGAATAAATCTGATGTGTTCCATTCACAAGACTTTCTCTACATCCATGTTGCAAATTATTGTTCAAAAGCATATTCTTCTATCTACTTTATGATAATCGAGATAACCAATAGCAGAAATTGTCTTAATTACGTGCTTCCTTCTAAGTAGAAGGAAAAATAAGGCAATACTCTAGGCTACAACGATAGTCTAATCTTTTAAAAGCCGGTTGCCATGTGGATGAAATCCATTTCTATGCTGGGCCAGGAGTTTACAGCTTTCCTTGTGAAAAAACATGATGCGTTCCATTCACATGACTTTCTCTACATCTCTGCAACAAATTATTGTTAAAAAGCTAATGCTTCCATTTACTTCATGCTAATCGAGAAGACATTAGCAGAAATAGTCTTATTACTTGTTTCCTTGTAGGTAGAAGCCAAATAAGGCAGGACCATAGTGATAGTCAAAACTGGTTGCTGTGTGACTGAAGTTTCTTTGTTTATATGGACCCGAGTTGACAAATTCCTGTATGAGAAAAGCATAAGTTTTTACAAGCTGAAACAAAAAGAAAAAAGGAGTATCTAAAAAAAAACGATCAACTACACGAAAAAAATGTATATAACATAAATTGTGTGTTTTTAAGTGCTCTACATTTTATGTGGTAATTTTTTGGCCATCTCTTACAATTTAGCAGTTATGCAAAATTCCGTGAAATTGCTCCAGATAAAGTAGTCTTCAGAGGCTATTCCCAGAAAATTCAAGATATACATTTTATTTGTGAGGTAAATATCTCTAACACACGATATTTTAATCAAAATCGTTAGCCATTTTTAAGAAAATCAAACTTTTCGAAAAAAGTTCCATGTAAAGGGTAGTTGGGGGGGGGGGAGATTTTCTTGAAAATCTTCGTGTCGCATCCTTGGAAGATACCAAGCTTAAATACCAAGTTTGGTATTCAACAGTCTTTGCGTTTTGGAGCACGCACACACGGACCTTTTTCTGGAAATGTTTTTTTTTTATTTAGGGGGACCCAAAACATGTATTTCCGGTGAAATTTCAGTATCAAATTTTTGAGTACAATATAACACCTTCTCTATACACTATGTACATAGTACGTGTAGCGAAAGTAAAAAGTATTTTGCATCTCAAACAAATAACAAGAAATATCTCAGATATGGCCAATTCAACGAAAAAATTGTGTATTTTATCGTGATCAACATTTTTTGAGCAGTAAGTTTTTGTCTGTTTACCAATTACGCAAAATTCAGCAAAGTTCATTCAGAACAAAGAGGTATTTAGAGCTTAGTTCCAGAAAATTCAAAATATACGTTTTATTTGCTTTATACACACACACACACACACACACACACACACACACATCTTCAATATATGGCATTTTAATCAAAGTTGTTACAGCCAATTTTTAGTAAATCAAAATTTTCGACATATTTTCCATGTAAAGGGTAGTTGGGGGAGTGTTCTCAAAAGCTTAGTGTCGCATCCCTGGAAGATACTAAACTTAAATACCAAGTTTGGTATTTTACCAACTTTTCATTTTTGAGCTATCCTGTTCAAAGGCACACGGACACACACACACGCAAGCACGGACCTTTTTCTGAAAATATGTCTTTTGCATTCAGGGGTACGCTTAAACGCGTATTTCCGGTGAAATCTCTGTACATATTTTTTGGGTGGAATTCAATACCTTTTCTATTCACGTAGTACGTGTAGACAAAGTAAAAAAAAAGTATGTTTGAAGGTATGTTATTTTCACTTTTGCTTGTTCTAAGCTTTGTTAACATCAAGATATTCAAAGAAAATATCGAAATATACACAATGAAGGTGGAGAATTATTGAACGCTAACCTTTAACCAACAATTACGGATAATATTGTCATATAGTACCATTTGGCTGGAAAGGGTTAACACACTATTACAGCTCCCGTATTAAGAAGTGCAGTGTTAACAAACATTATCATTGCTGCCATCTAGCATCGCAATGAGGTACCATCTGCTATAATTAATGTGTTGCAAGAGCGCGGGAAAAGAAGCTTAGTCATTCCAGCACGTTTTGCAGTATGCACACTACGAGGGTATTGGCCCAGAAGATATCAGTCGCGCATTTGCAAAACCCACTGAACCACCTTTGGTGATGTGCCTCTATCATTGAGGCATTTTCTCACTCAGTGTCACTACTTTCGGCGCTGCGCGAGTCTTCGTCCCTAGCTTGTATTCTAGGCAAGTGTATGGTCTGTATTGACAAGTTCATGCATTAGGTGTATTCCTCAAGAAGATTTAACTCTTTGCAAGTTTTCATGTGTTTCATTTTAATTCTGCCTGTTATAGTAATCGGAGTTTCTGATCAGAGAAGGTTTATTGATTTTGCCATTTTGACAGTATATATAGTTGTATTTGCTGTGATTGCTTTGATTATATTATTACTTTTATCTACACGTACTAGGCACATAGTCTATAGAGAAACTAATGTAATATATCCAACATTCGATACCGAGATTTCATGTTTTAGGACTCCTGAATCTAAAAAAAACAGAATTTTTAGAAAAATGTGTGTGTTTGTTTTCTGTGCGTAGCTCAAAAACGAAAAGACCGATCTTCCAAGGACGCGACAGGAAGATTTTCAAGAAAATCCCCCAAAAATGCACCCACCCCAAACAAACCTTAAAATTGAACATTTTTCGAAATGTTTGATTTTCTCAAAAAAGGGCCTACGATTTTGATTATAATACCTAATGTATAGGGTATTTTTATGACAAATGAAATCTATATCTTGAATTTTCTGAAGACCTCTTCATTCTGAATAATTTTTATATAACTGGCAAACCGTAAGATGTATGTGTGTGTGTGTGTGTGTGTGTGTGTGTGTGTGTGTGTGTGTGTGTGTGTGTATAACATTACTACACAACAAATTTAGATCTCACTAAAACACACAGTTTGTCATAAAACATTTTTAGCGCAAAAACCGTTTTCGGGTAATTTAGGATTATTGGGTTCACTTTTAACTTTTCTCAAACGGGAAGACATATTTTTTCTCGTTTCTTCTTTATTTACTGGCAAGCAAAGATATTGGAATTTCAATTACTTCATATAGCGACCGGATTTTAAAGGACCAGAAAATCGCTTTAGTCTGTGTATTTTCTTATTTCCCTTCTACTTATAAGGAAGCTAGTAGTTAGACTAATTCTGCTAATGTTTATCTTGATTAGAATGATGTAGATAACAGATCAATGCTTTTAATGAAAGGTTTGTTTTCCGCACAGCTAGAGGACATTGTATGAATGGGCCATATTGGATTTTTCCCTTGTGCTTACAAGGAAACAAATAATAAGGACAATTTTGCTAATGTTTATCTCGATCATCATAAAGTAGATAGAAGAACAATAATGTGTTACAGAGATGTAGAGAAAGTCATGTGAATGGAACACAGATAATTTTTTTTTATAACATCCTGTAAATAAACATATAGTCTGACGGTGGCGCTGATGAGCCACCCATTATTAAAAATAACTCTGATGTGTTACACCCTTATGATTTTGTCTAACTGTTCTACAAACAGACTTCTTACAAAAGATTGTTCTTCTTTCTACACCATGCTAATCGAGATAAACATTAGCAGAATGTTCTTATTACTTAGTTCCTTATAAGTAGAAGGAAAGTAAATGAATCGCTATGCTAAAGCGATAGTCAAATGTTTTAAAAGCTATCGTTATGCGATTGTCATTGAAATTGACTCGTTGCTTGGCCAAGAGTAGAACAAAAGAAAAGCGAATACTTCCTGTCTGAGAAAAGTATAAGTATTTTATAATTGAAACTACTAACAAGGAATATATTGAAGACAATCAAGCATAGAACAAAAATGCATATAACATAAATTGTGTGTTTTAACGAGAATTGTGTAGTAAGTTTTGTCTCTCTTTTACGGTTTAACCGTTATGCAAAATTCTGCAAAAGTCGACCAGAATAGTGTTCTTCAAAGGCTATTCCTAGAACATTCAAAATATACATTTTATTCGTGTTGTGAATAACTTGAATAATCAAAATAGCTAGAGCCATGTTTGATAAATTCAAAATGATCGAAAATGTTTCCATGTAAAGAGTAGTTTGTGGTGCGGGGATTTTCTGAAAATCTTCATGTCGCATCCTTGAAAGATACTAAACCTAAATACCAAATTTGGCATTTAATGGTTTTTTCCGCTTTGAGCTGTACTTCCATAGACACACACACACACACGGAACTTTTTCTAAATTATTTTCGGACTCAGGGGACCCCAAAACATATATTTCCGGTGAAATCTCGACATCGAATTTTTGTGTGGAATACAATAGCTTCTCTACCCACTATGTACATTGTACTTACGGCTAGAGAAGGTAAACATTTTTTTTACTTTCTCTACACATACTATGTACATAGTGAATAGAGGTGGTACTGTATTGTACCGAAAAATCCGATAGCGAGATTTCACCGGAAATATTTGTTTTGGGACCCCCTGAATAATATATATTTCTTTAGAATAAGGTCCTTGTGTGCGCGCACTTGTGAATAGCATAGCTATTAAGACCTTTAAATAACAAAATTGGCATTTAATTTTGGTACCTTCCAAGGATGCGACACGAAGATTTTCAAGAAACCTTCCCAAATTACCCTTTACGTGGGGAAAACTTTTTGAAAATTTAGTTTTTCTCAAAAAGTGGCTAACGATTTGGATTAAAATACGTTATGTATAAAATATTTTATGACAAACGAAATGTAATGGCCTTAAAAAGCAATGTTCGTGTACTTCTGGTAAAGTCATAAAATCGGATTTTTCAGCGGATCGCCTTAGAAACGAGCTGGAGGAAATAAATGTTTCCAGATTTAAACTACTGAAGAAGTCTTTATGCGTTATTTGAAGAAGCGTATGAAAGCAGGCGGCAAGGTTCTTGTTTCTAAACCGTGAACGAAATGGCTCTTGCCGCTCCGTGCACGGAGGAAGATTTGCCCCCCTCCCCGGCCCAATGCTTTCCTCCTCCACCCCGGCTTATAAATATTGTCCAGGAAGATGGAGCGCAGCATTCCCCAGGGATGCCAACCACAGAATTTCCGCACTAAATCGAAACGATAAAATGGTACAACACGAAAACACTGAAAAATAGCTTTGATATCGCTTCTGCGAAGGAAATAACGAAAACGCTTTCTGGAAATGGAGAATGAATTTATAAATACAATGTTAAAAGGCCAGCCCAGGAGCTAACGTGCTCGCTAGATAATGCAAGGGTTATATACCTGCAGGAGTTACGATGTTACGCTCGTTCCGGGGCCCCAAGGAGGAAATAGGCCCATAAAGCTTGCCCTGGGAAAGAGTACAGGCAATCTGCGTTAAGCATAGAAAAATCATAATAGAAAAATAACGTTGCAAGCGAGGAAAACAAAATTGGGAGATGGGAAAACAGATATAAAACAGACAGGAAAGTGGATGAGAAGAAGGATTGGTGTTGAAATATTTACAATCGTGGCTCTGGAAGGGTGTTCCTGGAGCTTTTACCATTATTACAGTCACGACTGCATTAAAACACGCCATTTATTTAACTTCTCACTGCTGCCTTTAGTGAAATAAAGAAGATGTTGTATCTCATATGAAACGTATATATGTGTGTATGTTTTGAGGTACCCTTAACAAAAATAGTCCGATGTGTTCCAGTCACGACTTTCTCCACAACAGATAATTCCTTTATCTATTTTATGGTATTGGAAATAAACATTAGCAGAAATGATTGTATTAGTTCCTTCTAAGTAGAAGGGAAATAGCTAATACACGAGGGTAAGCCGATAGACAAATCGTTTAAAAGCCGGTCGCTATGTGAAACAATTGAATTTAACAAATGAGAGAAAACGAAAGACCTCCTCTCATTATTGGACAAGTTTAAGTAGCTTTATTTTAAACCATTAACAAGGAATATGTCGGAAACGGTTAACTCTACAAAAAAATATGTTGTAGCAGTAGCAGTACTTTTAGTGCCAAAGATTTTCAGTTTACATTTGGAAATGTAACATGGACATCATAACCGTACATGCCTTTCCTGTCCTTGGATATTTGCAGTAAGAATTTGGTAAGTATTAAAGATATGCATTTAGTTTTTGCAAAATAGCAATAGACAAAAGAATAAGAAATAAATAAAATGAAATTCAACCATAACCATAGCATTACATATAATATATACAGTGTTGTGACGATTAGGAATAACTACAACCTCACTCCCTTGTATCCGGTCCGCTCTTCCGTTCTGTTTGGTGAGATTTTTATAAAACAGTAAAGATATACTTTTAGATACTGCGTAGTAACACAACAGAGAACTGCATAAAGATAAAACGCATCAAACAAGAAAGAATTAAGGTGCAGCTTAACTACAAATGTATGCTTACATCTAATATAATAGTATTCGGAGTTAAAAATAATCTGATGTGTTCCATTCACATTGTTTTTGGTAGTGTTTAACACCCTCTTTTACTATCTGTGGCACCGCAGGGGATGAACATTCGTCATATATGGAATGCAGATGGAGCACCGGTGGAATGTGATGCCAGGTTCTCCCTGGAGAAAACCCGCCCCTGCTCCGGCTTTGTGCACCACAAATCTCACTCGCGGCCCGTCTAGGTGAGAGGCGAGTGGTCTAAACACTCGACCACATCACTTTCTGTACATCTCTACAACTATTATTGTTAAAAAGTTTATTCTTCTATTTACTTTCATGATAATCGAGAAAAAAGTTAGCAGAAAGACTTTATTACTTGCTTCCTTGTAAGTAGAAGTGAAATAAGGTACCATAAGTTAAAGTGACAGTCAAAATATGGTTGCTATGTAACTGAAGTTCTTTGTTTGTATGGCCAGGAGTTGACAAGTTTCCATATGAGAAAAGTGTACGTTTTTTAAAGTTGAAACCAATAAAAAGGAATACCTAAAAAATGATCAACTCCACGAATAAAAGGTATATAGCATAAATTGTGTGTTTTAGCAAGTTTTACGTTTTCTATTAAGATTTTGTCTATCTCTTACGGTTTACCAGATATGCAAAATTCCACATCCAGAATAAAGAGTCTTCAGAGGCTATTTCCAGAACATTCAAGATTTACATTTTATTTTTCATGTAAATATTTAATATACGATATTTTAATCAACATCGTTAGCCTTGTTGATAAAATCAAAATTTTCAAAACATTTTCCATATAAAAGGGTAGTTGGCGTGGGAGGATTTTCTTGAAAATCTGCGTGTCGCATTCTTAGAAGATACTAAACTCAAATACCAAGTTTGGTTTTTAAGGACCTCAAGTTTTTGAGCTATGCTGCCCACAGACCCACCCACCCAACCACACATACACACACACACACACACACGGAGATTTTTACTTTCTCTATACATGCTATGTACATAGTGTATAGAGAAGGTATTGTAATGCACCCAAAAATTAGATACCGAGATTTCACCGTAAATACATGTTTTGAGACCTCCTGAATAAAAAAAGCAGTTTTAGAGAAATGTCCGTGTGTGTGTGTGTGTGTCTGTGGGCAGCATAACTCAAAAACGAAAAGTCTGTTAAAAACCAAACTTGGTATTTAGGTTTGGTATCTTCCATGGTTGCGACACGAAGATTTTCAAGAAAATCTCCCCACTCCCAACTACCCTTTACATGGAACTTTTTTCGAATTCTTTTATTTTCTAAAAATGGCTCTAACAATTTTAATTAAAGTATCGTATATTTAAGATATTTACCTGACAAATAAAGTGTATATATTGAACTTTCTGGGAATAGCCTCGGAAGACTACTTTATTCTGGATAAATTTTGCATAACTACAAAGCCGTAAGAGATGGACAAAATCTTAACACACAAAAAATGTAGAGCACGTTAAAACACACAATTTATATTATATACAGTTTTTTCGTGGAGTTGATCATTTTTGAGATATTCCTTGTTTTTGGTTTCCGCTTTGAAAAACATACTTTTCTCATACAGGAATTTGCCAACTCGTGTCCATTCAGGCAAACGAGTTCAGTCACATGGCAACCAGCTTTTGGCTTTCACTATAAATTATGATACTCCCTTATTTCGCTTCTACTTACAATAAAGCAAGAAATAATACTATTTCTGCTAATTGTTTTCGATTAGCATGAAATAAATAAAAGAATAAGCTTATTAACAATACATTGTTACAGAGATATAGAGAAAGTCATGTGAATGGAACACATTAGGTTTTTCTAATTTTTTATTCAGGATGTATCAAAACATAATTTCCGGTGAAATTTCGGTATCGTATTTTTGGGTGCAGTACAATACCTTGTCTATACATTATATACGTGTAGAGAAAGTAATAACAGAACCCTGTCCCCGTCTTCTGTTCTCCATAAAAATTAACCTCTTTTGCTGAATCTTAGACAGAAGCAATCCCATTTTATGATACGCAGCGTCCAACATTACATCTATACAAGTCTTCACTCCCGGATTGGAATCCAAAAACTGCGTTGATAAATATTGCTGTTTAGCTGCATTGTGCCAGAATATGACTCTACGTTTCCATTTTCCCCGCAAAGTGGACAAATTCTCAATCCGACGTCATCAGTTCATATTTTGCCTTTTCTTAACCACGGTAAACCACTTCTTTGTTCACGAGAACAAAGACCTCCCTCCCCCCAAACCCCGCTATGGACATAGTAAGCTAAGAGAAACTTTAGCCGCACACTTATTTTCCAAATTATGACGCAAATTGTGTTTTAACGAGTACTGCATTCTTTGTGTAGTAAGATTTTGTCTTTGTCATAGGACTACCAATTATGCACATTTCACCCAGAATAAAGAAATCTTGAGAGGTTATGCCCACAAAATCCAAGATATACTTTTATTTGTCATGTAAATATCTTTAATATACAGTATTTGAACTAAAATTCTAGAGCTATTCTTAAGAAAATCCAAAATTTTCAAAAAAGTTAATGTTAGGGGTGATTGGGGGAGGGGATATTCCTTGCAGTTTTCGTGTCGAATCCTTAAAAGATGTCAGCTTAAATATCCAGTATGGTATATAACGGAATGTTCGTTATTTAGTTATGATGCGCTCTACATACAAGCACACATACACACATAGTCCAGTTTTACTTTCTCTGTACGTACTATGTACTTAGTGTACAGAGAAGGTATTGCACTCCACCCAAAAAAATCGATACCGATATTTCACTGTAAATATATGTTTTAGGGTCCCCTGTATCCAAAAAAAGCATTTTCAGAAAAAAGTCCGTGTGTGCGTGTGCGCGCGCGTACTTGCATGTGTGTGCATGCGTGCGTGTATGTGAACACGATAGTCCAAAAACGAAAAGTCGGTAAAATACCAAAATTGATATTTAAGTTTAGTATCTTCCAGAGATGCGACACGAAGATTTTGAGAAAAATTCCCCCATCCCAAACTACCCTTTAGATGGAAAAAGCTGTGATTTTCTCAAAAATGGCTCTAACGATTTTGATTAAAATTTCGTATATTAGAGATATTTACATGACAAATAAAATGTATATATTAAATTTTCTGGAAATAGTCTCTGAACACTACTTTATTCTGGAGGAATTTTATAGAATTTTGCATAATTGCTTAACTGTAAGAGATGGAAAAAAAATGTAGAGTACCTTAAAATACACAATTTCTCTTATATACATTTTTTTTTTCGTGGAGTTGATCGTTTTTGAGATGCTCCTTGTTTTTGGTTTCAGCTTTAAAAAACATACTTTTCTCATACAGGAATTTAACAATTGCTGTCCATACAAACAAAGAATTTCAGTCTCATAGCAACCAACTTTTGATTCTCACTTTAACATATGGTACTCCCTTATTTCCCTCCTACTTACAAGGAAGCAAGTAATAGGCTTATTTCTGCTGATGGTTTCTCAATTAGTATGAAGTAAATAGAAGCATAAGCTTTTTAACAATAATTTGTCGCAGAGATATAGAGAAAGTCATGTGAATGGAACACATCCGAGTTTTTTAAAAGTATAATATATTTCATTCTCATGACTTTCTCAACCTGTTCTGCAAATAAACCAACCTTATTGATTCTGTTATCCAAGTTATGCGAATCGATAAACTTTGCAAAACTGGTATTATTACTTCCTTTCTTGTAACTATGGAGAAGGGAATATGCTGGGCTAGAGTGGCGGTCAAAGCTATTAAAATTCTTTAAATGTGCATCCCTTTACATAGCAGAATTAAAACAAACAGATATGCAACGATTAACGATTTTCCGTTTGAGAAACGTTTAAGAGTTTTAAAATTGAAACTTACAAAAGCAATATCACGGAAATGGTTTTAATATACAAGTTGGTTCAGCTGTCCCTTGTTCTCTGGTTTTATGCAACCCGCAGATTACAGTCTAACCTGAGGACATTGTTCCCGAGACCCATCTGCTGCACACTAACATTATGGACTTTCGAGCTGCAAGTTTTAGCTAAACAGTAACGTAATGGATTAATGCGCGAAGTTAATATGAGTTCTAAGCTACTCGATTCAGGTTGGAATCTTACCCAAACATTGACCATTTTTCCCCCGCTTTCTTTCTTCCTGGTTTTTACAAAAATCTAGATGCGACATCGGAATATTATTTTAACTTGCTTATTTGTTTCTTTTTTGCTGTTCTCTTTGTGAATGTTTATTCTAATTTTATCATCCAATTACAGGAAACACAAATGAAAATGAACATTCTTAGGCATAGTCATTCAGTTTCCTTAAAGTATGCAGGCATTATTAAATGCTTTAAAACTAACATAGGTATTTCAGAACCAGATCCATTTTCAGGGTATTTCTGAAACGAAAAATACACAAGATGCCTAGGCTGACAATCCCAAACTGTGCCAAATGCACAGGTATTCACCAATATCTTCAGTTGAAAACACAATTAGGTTTAACCCCGATAACTTAAACTTCTCAACCTCCATACCTTGATATTTACTTTGTACATTTGTATCTAATGGGGCATGTCTAGGCCTAAAGTGTCTTCCGGTAGTATTCGCTAACCCACCGAGGATACCAGGTGCCAAAATTTTGTAGAGAGCACTTTCTAACTACGAAGAACATTCGATAACATGTTTGTTATAGTATTTTGAAATTGTTTTATTAACTTTATACGTTTTGAAAACCTCCAAGGCGTTAATGAAGTTTCTTTTTCAAAATAATTACAAAGAAAGTTAAGGATCGAAGACTGAAGAATACGTAAAATGAACTGTCGTTTGTTCTTCACTTGTATACCTTTTTGTTTACTCCTAAAATTATTAGAGTGACCAACACTGAACTAACTTTGCACCTCGATGGATAATACATAAAGAAGAATAAAAGGGCACGCAGATTGTGGGATTCGAACCACTGACACGTTGGTGGTGATAAGGGAATATGAAATTAACCAGTTGAGCTACAATCATTGCGCCCATCTGCTGCGTTTAAACTTGTAGGTATAGTATCCTACATGTCTCCCTCTCCGCTTCTCATCTCTTTATAACTGGTGTGGACCCCTTTTTGTAGCTTAAGCCGTTCATTTAGCCTTAATCCATTATAATTTACGTTGCAGAACATATGACAGCGATCCTATTGGTATGACATGTACTGTAACAGGAGTTATTAAGCGCATGTTTATGGAATGGACGTAACTATTGCTGCTAAGGTCTATTTTTCGATGAAGAGCAAGCTAGATTTGCATAGTTACCAAATGGCCGATAAGTATGGTACTTTCGACCTTATTACTTTCAGAGTATGAAGTGTTGCCTATCTCCAAAAATAATAAGGAACAGGTGAACCATCTTGTTGGTCATACCGCACGTGATACGTGAATATAATTTTCGGCTCTAAATTCGACACATACAAAAACTGCCATAAAATCACCATGGATTAGGCAGTCGTACATAACCAAATGGCTCGTGCCTGGCCCACTCCAAGAGAGATACCGCTTGGTAGCGAAGGTCCCAGTCACGTGGTGTAGGCGTGGTTTGATAGACACGCCGGCGCGGGACAGGTCACCTTAGTAATGGAAAACGTAACATGAGGGTGAGGCGTTTGACAACCGCTGTTTTTTCGCTGCTTAATCCCAAATGAGTGAGATTTTTAAACATACATAAAACTTTAAATAGAAGAGTTTGAAAGTTGCGACATCAAGCTTCGGGCAAGTCAAAAGTGTAAGGCAATCGACTGCTATTTTCGTTTGGTGCCGTTTTGAAACGTCTTGTATATGCCATATATACACCATGAATTGTTTTTTAACATCTACAATTTTTAATATTAACATTTTGTATATTTCTATATGGTTTACCAATTATAGTTAGGAAGTTACATCCAGAAAATTCAAGATATTCAATCCATTTGTCATGAAAATATCTTATTATATTATTGCATTTTAAAGTATTTGGGTGAGCTGGCATCTTCCTTAAACGCTACGCGTGTTTCCTTGGAAGATGCTGAACTAGCAAGTTTGGTATCTAACGGGTTTTTCGTTTTTGAATTGCCTGTTCACACACACACACAGAACATTTGTTTTATTTCTCTAGCATGTATGTACCTACATAAATGTACAAAGTATTGTATTCCACCCAAAAACTCTAGGTTGAGTTTCACCGTAAATATATGTTTTGAAGTCCCCTGAGTCCAACACATTTTTTTAGAAAAAGGCCCGTGTGTGTATGTGAGGGGAAGACAGCATAGCTCAGAAACGAAAACGCCGTTAATTATCAAACTTGGCATTCAAGTTTTGTGTCTTCCAAAGGATACCATACGACGATTTTCAAGAAAATGCTGCCACCCCAAGCTACCTTTTACTTGGAACATTTTTCGAAAATGTTGATGTTCTGAAAAATGACAGACGATTTTCATTAAAATATCGTATATTAAAGATATTTACCAGGAAAACAAAATGTATATCTTGAATTTTCTGGGAATAACTTCTTAAGACATTTGTCCTAGATGCATTTTGCGGCATTTTGCATAACTAGTAAATCATAAGAGATAAACAAAATCTTACAATACAAAACTTGCAGAGCTCATTAAAACACACAATTTATGTTACCTACACAGTTTTCGTGAAGTTGACCGTTTTTGAGATATTCCTTGTTAATGGTTTCAGCTTGAAAGTACACTTTTCTCATACGGGACTTTGTCAGCTCCTGGCCTTACAAACAAAGGAACCTCAATCACATAGCAACCAGATTTTAAAAGATTTGTCTATCGCTTTAGCGTTGTGTATTACCTCAGTTCCCTTCTGATTACTAGGAAGCAAATAAAAAGAGCATTTCTGCAATTTTTTTTCTCGATTAGCATGAAAGAAAGGGAAGAATAAGCTTTATAACAATAATTTGATGTAGAGATGAGGAAAAAGTCATGTGAATAGAACAGAACATATTTTTTTTTATTTTTGAGTTCCCCTTAATACTTAGCAACCACTTTAGAAAAGAAATTGCCTTTCATTCGCATTACTTTCTCTAGCTGTGTTCCGCAAAGAAATCTTTTCTTTCTAGAGCTTATTCTTTTATCTACCTCGCGATAAAAATTAGCAGAATTGTCTTATTGCTTGCTTCTTTGAAAGATGGAGAGAAATAAGGGAATAACGATGGTCAAAGCTTTTAAAAGCCAGTCCTATGTGAATCGGTTCTACTTTCCGTTTTGGAAAAGTTTAAATAGCTTAAATAGCTTAAAAATACGAATAAGTCTGAATGTCTCAATAACGGTCAACTCTGTAACAAAATGTGTATGACATAAACAAAAGCTGAAGTTAACACAGTTTATCTCTTGCAGTTTACCAGTTACACAAAGTTATTGAGAAGGCATCCAGAATGAGGAAGACTTCAGAGGTTATTCCCAAAAATGCAAGATATGCATTTCGTGTGGCAAGCAAATATCTTAAACATGTGGCATTTTAATCAAAATCGTTAGAGCCATTTTAAGAATAAGTAGAAGAAAATTAATAAAAAATTTCTCCATGTAGATGGTAGTTTGGGGTGGGAATTTTCATGAAAATCTTCGTGCCTCAGCCTTAGACAATACAAAACTTAAATACCAGGTTTGGTAATTAAAGTTTTTTTTCGTTTTTGAGCTATGCTGCCCCCCCCCCCCCCCACACATGCGCAGACGCACACACACGGGTCATTTTCTGAAAATACTGTTTTGGATTCAGCGGGTGCTAAAATAAATATTTCCGGTGAAATCTCGATATCGAATTATTGGGTGGAATACAATACTTCCTCTACACGCTATGTACGTAGTACATGTAGACAAAGTAAATATATATTTATATTGGTATACGATAAAATTTCTGCACCGAATTTTTGGGTGGAATGCAATACTTTCTTTAACTATACATAGTAGAGAAAGTAGAAATGTATGGGATGAATTTGAAGTTAAAATAATGGTAAAAATGAAATAAACATTTTCACTTTAGCAGTTAACAATGTTTTTGACGGCTGCTCTGTTTGCCAGTTACAAGAGAAACGTAATTCTGTGTGTACGACTGTTGCACACCTAGCGGCAGAAGGCATAACGTTGAGACGTGAAAATAACCAAAGTTTTACATTTACCCTAGCAACTGTTACTTTTCTCTTTTACTTGAATATAAAAATAATGAGCAAAGTTGGGAGCTCTTCTGCAAGAGACGTCTCCGTCAGAGAGAGAGAGAGAGAGAGAGAGAGGGAGAAAGAGAGAGAGAGAGAGAGAAAACAGTTGAACAGTGGCAACCACACAGATTGGCTACCATCTGCTTGCAGCTTTGCTTTGTATTCCTGAAGTTCTGATATATTTCATTCACTTGACTTTTGCCACTCGCTGTTCTACAAGCTATTCAAGAAATGTTTATTATCCTGTCTACCTTTTCTTATAGTGATGCAAGTGTCAAATTTTGTCAAAGGTTAAGAACAATTAATAAATCTGGTGTGTTCCATATGCATGACTTTATCTAACGGTTCCATAAATTAACTTTCCCTACAGAAGATTACTCTTTTATCTTTGTCATGCTAATTGAGATAAACATTAGCAGAATGGGTCTTGTTACTAGCTTCCTTGCAATCAGTCGCCCTACGTGGTGAAGTGGTTACCAAGTTAGTCTCTTGTGCCCAAGGTTGCGCGTTGAAACCCGCGGAGTACGTAGTTGTTTTTTTCGGGCGTAAAAATCCTTAGCATGGCTTCCTTCGGAAGGGAAGTAAAGCCGTTGGTCCCGTGTCGCAAAGAACCACAAGCCTAATAAAGAGGCATCTGAGCAAGCTTAAGCAGTCTTTCACGCCCAACATAAAATGGGACGCCGAGGACCACAGTAGTTAAAAAAAATTCCATTTCATTTTTTTCTTGTAAGAAGAAGGGAAGTAAGGGAGTACAGAAGGCTGAAGCGATAGTTAACTCTTTTAAAAGCTGGTTGTCATGTGATTGAAATTAATTTCTTTCCATAACCAGGAGTTGACAAATTACCGAACGAGTAAAGTTTTAATATTCTATCACTGAAACCAACAACAAGGAATTGACTGCCTCCGTGGTCGAGTGGTCAGCGAGCTGACTTCTCACCCGGAAGTCCCGGGTTTGATTCCCGCCTGGGGGCGGGGAATTTTTTTTAACCAGAATCTTTCTTTAACCCCCACAAAGTCTGGCAGCATGTATGTGAGAGTGAATGTGTGTGTGTGAGTGTGTGTGTGTGTGGTGTTGAAGAAATGAAATGGTTTAAACCCAGCGTAAACCTACAAGCCACGAGTTGTTTCTAATTCGAAGCCCCCGATATGATCTTAGATGTTAAAGGGGGCTATATAAATGAAAAAACCGAATGTTCAATGGAAATAAGGTAATATATTAGACTAAAGCGGTAGTCGAAACTTTTAAAAGCTGAGCACCATGCTACGATGCTGAAACAAAAAAAAAGTAAAAGTTTATCTTTGCATACCTAGGAGTAAAAATCCAAAGAGAAATGAATGGTGAATTCTCAGCTGAGAAAATGTGTGTTTGCAAAATTTAAATCAATAGGAAGGAATCTCTCCACAAAAAAACAAACAACTTATATATATATATATATATATATATATATATATATATATATTTTTAATGTACTTATTGCCTATTTAACATGGTCTATATAGTTTTGTATTAGTAAGCCTTAGTCTGTCTTTTATGCTTACCAGTTAATCAAAAGTTATACAAAAAAAAAAATCAGATTGCAGAGGTCTTCTATTCCCAGAATATTCACGATCCACACTTCATTTGTCATAAAAAAGTTGCATCTAAAGGGTTGGGAATGGGGTACGGAAATGTTCGTCCTATCGTATCCTTGGAAGATACTCAACTTCAACACCAAGTTCGTTATTTATTGGAATATCTTCACCTGCGCGCCCGGATGTTTTTATATTATCCATTTCTACTTCCTATACATGCTACATAGAAGAGAAGGTAATGCAGACCAGTAAATAATCCAATACAGAGATTTCATCGAAATACACGTTTTAGGGTCCCCTGTATCCAAATAGAGCATTTTTAGAAAAAGATCCGTGTGTGTTTGTGCTGGAGTCCGATTGGCCGTGAACATGATAACTCAAAACGAAAAGTCGTCCCAATACAAAACTTGGCTATTAAGTTTAGTATCTTCCTAGAGTGCTACACGAAGATTTCTAGGGAAATCCCCCCACCCCATACTGCATTTTATATGGAAAATATTTACAAATTTTAGATTTCTCAAAAAATTTACAAAAGGTTTTGAATTAAATACGTATATTACATATTTTTAATTTTCTGGAGAAGCCTCTGAAGACCTGTTCCTTTTGTATAACTTTTGCTAACTGGTAAGCCGTAAGAGATAAACAAAAACTTACACAAAAAATGTAGTTCTCGTTAAAACACACAAGTTAGATACAATTCACCATTTCTAAGATATTCCTTGTTATTGGTTTCTTCTTACAATTTTTAACTTTTCTCGTACGGGAATTTGTAAACTTCAAAGATACTGATTCCAGTCATATGACAACTAGTTTTCAACAGATTTCACTATGAATTTAGCCCGGTATTCTATCTTATTTCCCTCTACTTACAAGGAAGCAAGCGATAAGACAATTTCTGCTAATGTTTATCTCGATTAGCATGAAGTAGATGATGGAATTAGCTCTTTAACAAACATTTGTTACGAGGATGTCGGAGGCTCCAACGCATAGAATATTTCTGGTGACAACTTGATACCGAGTTAAATGAATGAAAAACAATATTTCTTGCAGTTACTCTGTTGCAGAGGAAGTGAAAATGTAATCTTAAGCAATAATGAGAAGCTCATTTGAGTTTGAGCGTGCTGTAGACCCGGTATCTGCAGATCTGCAACAGATTAAGATGATGATCACTTGTAATGTTTGTATATTTATTAAAGCCAGGAAGACCATCAGCACTAGTCCCCAAGTTAAACACTGATAGTTGTAAACGCGAGGCAAACAGCGACTCTATTACTGCAGAGTAAACCTTTCCAGCCTGGAGGAGGAGCACCAGATGATGATGCATCAGTAAACGCAATCTTGCGCTGCTAAAGTTGCAACAATGCCCGTGGGACTTCTGCTCCAAATTTTGCTTTACTTTTTCCCGCTAACACAAACATTTGCCTGCCCAACCAAAACATTATCGTCTGTAGGGGAGCCCCTTTTGTTTCTCTATAGCTCTTCCCCTTTCCTTCTTTTTATCTAAGAAAAGAGATGTAGTCAAGCGGTGACGTCACCGACCAGCTTTTGGGCAAGATATGATCTGCATTTCCTTCCTGAAGGAGCAATGCTCAAAAATCTGATGATTTCACATGACTTTCATTGTCTGTCTGCAAACAAACTCTTGTTCCAAAAGATTATTCTTCTATCTACATCATGATAATCGAGATAAAAATTAGCAGAAATTGCCTTATTACTTGCTTTCTTGTAAGTAGAAGGGAAATAAGGGAATACACTAGGGTAAAATGATAGTCAAATCTTTTAAAAGCTGGTTGCTATATGAAATAGTTGAAATTCGGTTCGCTATGCATGGGAGATGAAACAAAAGGTGACTTCTCAGCTGTGAAAAGCTACGTAGTATAAAACGAAAAAAAAAATAAACAACACAGAATACCTCAGAAATGGATATCTCTACTTAAAAAAACATATATGACATATTTTCGAGTAATAAGTTATTAACTGTTTCTTATAGTCACCACTTATGCAAAATACAGCAAAAATCGTACAAAATAAAAAGGTCTTCAGAGTCTATTTCAGATTATACATATTATTTGTGACGCAAATCTTAAATATACAGTGTTTTAATTAAAATCGTTAAAGCAATTGTTATAAAATCAAAATTTCCACGTAAAGGATAATAAACTTTTCGTTTTTGTGTTATCGTGTTCACAGACACACGGAGCTTTTCTAATTTGGATACAGAGTTCTGCAAAACGTGTATATCCGGTGAAATCTGAGTATCGAATTTTTTGCTGGAGTAAAATACCTTCTCCACCTACGATAAACAAGGTAAAAGAGAACATACTTAAATAATTAGTAATCTACATTTTGGCAATTAGAGTTTAATATCAGCATATTTATGCTAAAAAGTACCTGTAAAATAATAATAATACTACTAATAATAATAATAAAAATAATGATAATGTTTTTAACGTAATAAAAGAATTTATATACTCTAAAATGCTTTTAAATGTCTACGTAGCTAAAACAATGTTAGAACTTCTTATTCTAAGTTACTACTACTTTACAAGATCCTTATTAAATAGTAAGTTAAACAATATAGTTACTGTTTTTGAGATATTTACTCTCGCAAAGTACACTAGCACTTCACACTTTCTTATAGGACAGAAAAAAAAAAAAAAAAAAAAAGACTCCTTTATCGCCTACACTTTAATCGCGTAGTAAGTAGGAAAATATTGAACTCCACCCAAAAATTCGATTCGGACATTTCACCGGAAATACACGTAAGAACTCATGAATTGAAAAAAGTGTGTTCCATTCACATGACTTTCTCTACATCTCTGCTACAAATTATTGTTAAAAAGCTTATGCCTCTATTTACTACATGCTAATCGAGAAAAAATTAGCAGAAATACTCTTATTACTTTGATTCCTTGTAAGTAGAAGCGACATAGGGGAGTAGCATAGGTTAAAGTGATAGTCAAAAGCTGGTTGCTATGTGACTGAAGTTCCTTTGTTTGTATAGACAGTAATTGACAAATTCCTATATGAGAAAAATGCAAGTTCTTTTAAAGGTGAAACCAAAAACAAGGAAAATCTAAAAAACGATCAACTCCACGAAAAAATTTATATAATATAAATTGTGTGTTTTAATGTGCTCTACATTTTTTGTGTGGTGACTTTATGTCCACTCTTACGGTTTTGCAGCTGTGCAAAATTCTTCAGAGGATATTCCCAGAAAATTCAAGATATACATGTAATTTGTTAGGTAAATACTTTTAATATATGGTATTTTAATCAAAATCTTTAGAGCCATTTTTGAGAAAATCAAAATTTCAAAAAAAATTCCATGTAAAGGGTAGTTTTGGGTGAGGGGATTTTTATAAAAAAAAATCTTCGTGTCGCATCCCTGGAAGATACTAAACTTAAATACCAAGTTTGGTATTTTATTGACTTTTCGTTTTTGAGTTATCGTTTTCACAGACACACGGACACACACACACACACACACACACACACACACACACACCCACCCACCTTTTTCTGAAAATGATTTTTTTGGATACAGTGGACCCTAAAACAAATATTTTCGGGAAATCTCGGTATTGAATTTTTGGTTCGAGTACAATACCTTATCTATACACTATGTACATAGTGCGTTTAGAGAAAGTAAAGAACGAAATGTCGCTTAAATATCAAACTTGGAATTTAAATTTAGTATTTTACATGAGATTCAGGAAAATCCCTCCGCTTAAACTGCTCTTTGCATTAAAGCTTTTTTCGAAATTTTCGATTTAAAAAACTGCTCTAATGATTTTGATTATTTATTGAATATACCAGTACATAAAAGGCTATTTCACCCGAAAGTATATAAGCTTTATAGCCATATACTAATGAATTTTCAATAATATTAAGTAATTTAGTCGTATAGGATTTTAATTAAAACGCCGTATATTAGAGATATTTACTTGGCAAATAAAATATATAGCCTGAATTTCTTGGGAATTGCCTCTGAGGTGCTCTGAATTTCTAAATGACTTATGTATAACTGGTAAACTGTGAGAGATGGACAAAAATGCGCGTTAATAATCGGATTTCCATCACAAAAATGTAGGACCTATAAGTGGATGCCTAGAGGTGAGAAGCCTGTCGATGAGCCAACCACAGAATGGAGAACCTGGAACGAGCGGTCAGTCCGTATCCTGGCATGAGCGTGTGCATTTAAGAGATATTCCTTGTTATTGGTCTCAATTTTAAAATACTTAAGCTTTTCTCAATCGGAAAACTCTCGTTCGATGCATCTCTCTATTGTCTTACTCCTGGCTATGGAAACAGGACGAAATTTAAATAACAGTCGCATAACGACAGCTTTTAAAATATTTGACTATGTCTTTAGCCTAGTGTACTTCCTTAATTTCTCTTCTAATTACAAGAAAGGAAGTAATAAGACAGTTTCTGGCCATGTTTATCTCGATTAACATGATGTACACAAATTAATAATCTTTTATAGCAGTAGTTTGTTTGCAGGGCAGATAGGGAAGGTCATATGAATGTATTATATCTGATTTTTACTTTCTCTGCACGTACTATGTACATTGTGAAAAGAGAAGTTATTGTATTGCACCCAAAAATTCAATACCGTGATTTCTCCGAGAGTACGTGTTTTGGGGCCACCTGAATATAAAAGTGCATTTTTAGAAAAACGTTCGTGTATGTATGTGTGTCCGAGGGCAGCATAGTTCAAAAACGAAAAATCCGTTAAACACCAAACTTGATATAGAAGTTCAGAATCTTATAAGGATGTGACACGAAGATTAAAAAAAAAAATCTCCCACCCAAAGCTACATTTTATATAGAAACATGTTTTCGAAAAGTTTGATTTTCCCAAAAATAGCTCTAACGGCTTTGATTTCAAATGAGCATTGGCATTGTTTTGAAGATCTTCGTTGGTTTGAAAGTGCTGCCCTCCTTGCCACGCCTTCAGTTCTGGGAAACGGTGAAAGTCGCGGGGTGCCAGGTCAGGACTGTTCGGCGGATAATCGAAAATGTTCCATTAAAAGTTTCAAAAAGCCGATGGGTTGTGCCAGCAGTGTGTGGACGAGCATTGTCATGGATCAACACAATTCCTGAAGTCAGCATTCCTCTTCGTTTGTTTTGAATGGCTCTCCGCAAACGTAAAGTTTCACAATAAACAGTTGCATTGCTCAATCTTTTCGTGATTATGTTTAAAAGTAGCATTAAGTGTACAAAACTTTTAGTAATAAAAGAATTGTTTTCTGTGAACGTGTCTTTTAGTATAGCCTATCGGAAGTTGAAAAAAAAACGGCCCTCGTATTTCAGAGATGTAGAGAAAGTGATGTGAATTGATTTTTCTGTTATGCTGTGCGCAGATACACACAGACAGATTGATACAGGTGGTTGTGGCGTTTCGTCCGAGAACGGCATTTGGTAGTTCGTGGGATCAGTTCCCCGGTGCCTACTTCTCTCACCCATTGTTTTTTCGGTGGTTTTCCCAGGTCACCAGGCGAATGGTGGGGAGGCTTATTCATTCCCGCGAACTTCCCGTGCCTTCATTTCATCCTAACCAGTCCCTTTCAGGCTTGTAAATGTCGACGAGAACTGCGGTAGAGGCCTCATTTCGTGGAGGTGACTGTGCTCTGGAAATACAGCTCTCGGCCACGGAATGGGACTAGTGGTTGTCTGCGGACTCGGATGGTCTATCATGGACTGAGGGGCAGGTTCCTGGCGCTCCCCGCCTCAAAATGAAGAACTGCTTGTGAACTGTTAGGGATCCTCCACGACCTTACCGGTTGAAATTATCTTATCCTTCCTCCAGGAATCTGACATACAAAAAGTCAGTTAGTGGTTGAGGTCTGGAATCCCCTCCGCTACACCAACTCCACTACCAACGCCATAGAACAGAAAGACACTCACACAGGGCCATTTTACTAAAAGCGTTTTCTCCAATTCAGGATGTCAAAACATATATTTCCAATGTAATATGAATATTTGGTGGAATGCAACGCCAACTCTACGTACTATGTACTTGACAGAGAAAGTAAAAAGCACAATTTATTGTTAGAGTAGCTTTAACATGAATTAAAATAAATAGAGAATGTCGTATGAATATTACATGTACTAAATTTTCACTTCTGAATCATGGGTGTTCAAAAATATTATTTCATACTTCTTGATTGACATTTTGTATTGAAATGGCCGAATTTCTCTTGGGTTATTGACATTTAAATTCTCATTGAGAGCTGACCTACGACATAGTAAAATTATTGCGGACGATTTCGTAATCTATGCCAACTGAAAATCATTAACCTTGGCATAATGATCTTTCATAATTACTGTGACCTGCATCAATTCGCAATGTTGTCTGCACTGGACGCGACTCAGTTGAACACTGCCCCCAATTAACAGCCGCTTTGACCGAATTTCACGCTGTGAGTGTGCTCTTTAACATAGAGTAACACATTTGCTCTAGAAATGTCCTTCTTTTGCTGGTACCAGACAATGCATAATGTATATCTTGAATTTTCTGAGATTATAATCTAAAGACCTCTTTATTTTGAATGAATTTGGCTGAATTTTACGTAACTGATAAACCGTAAGAGATAGGCAAAACTTATACACAAAAATTTAGATCACGTTAAAACATTCAATTTATGTCATATACATTTTTTACGTGAAATTGACTATTTCTGATATATTGTTTGTTGTTTTCTTCAGATTCAAAATACAACTTTTCTCACACGAAAGTTGTAAACTCTTGGCCGTGCATAGAAATGGGTTTCAACCACATGGCAACCAGCGTTTCAAAGAGTTTACTAACGTGTATTCCCTTATTTCTCTTCTACTTATAAGGAAGCAAGAAATTAAGAAATGCTCTATTAGTACTTTATAAAATAAGGTAAACAAGGAAATGCACTACACTAAAGCAATAGTCAAATCTTTTAAAAGTTGACTGCTATGTGATTGATACTTGCATGGCCAGGAGTACAACAAAAGAAACAGTAATGTAAAATTCCCGGTTGAGAAAAGTTTAGGTATTTTAAAATTGAATGTAGTACACACGTTTAAAATCTTACAAGGATATGAACCGAAGATTTTGAGGAAAATTGCACCATCCCAAACGGCCCTTTAATTTTCTCAAGACTGACTAACGATTTTGAATAAAATACCGTATATTTAAGATATTTATATGACAAATAAAATGTATATTTGAATTTTCGGGGAAGAGCCTCTGAAAAGTTCTTTATTCTGGATGAATTTTGCAAAGCAAATAAACCGTAACAGATGGACAAAATCTTACTACACAAGAAATTAGGTACAGTATTTTTCAGAACATGATGTCCGAGCCCCACTCTTCTTCCAGTCAGCCTGACTTCCACTTACTTCCCTTAACTGAGGCCTGATTCCCGGCTTGCAGCAGTCTCTCCAGGAAAAAAAAATACTAGATTGCTCCTGCCCCTAGCTCATATTAAAATTATATATTTCTTAAAAGACTCAATTTATCATGTAAATTTTTCCTGGAGTTGTCCATTACCATGATATTTATTGTTATTGGTTTTATTTTTAAAATATTTAAAACTTTTCTCATAGGGAATTTTTTTAATACCCGATCATGCAAAGAAATGGACTTAATTCACATGGCTACCGGACTTGAAAAGATTTGAGTATTAGCCTAGTGTATTCTCTTATTTCCCTTCTACTTATAAGAAAGCAAGTAATAAAACAATTTCTGCTAATGTTTATCTTGATTAGTATCAAGCAGATAGAAGAATAATCTTTTCAGCAATCATTAGTTACAGATTTCAATAGAGGGTCTTGTGAATGAAGCCATTAAATTATATGTTGATGTCATTCCAAATGACTTGTATAACTGGTAAACCGTAAGAGGCAGTCAAAGATTACTACGCAAGAATTGTAGATCTCGCCAAAACACAATTTGTGTCATATAATGTTTTGTGGAATTAATCATATGAGTAATTCCTTGGTATTGGTTTAAATTTTCCCTTACTTTTATTTCTCTAAACTGTAAGGTCCTTGTTCGCTTTTCTTTCTGCTGGTAAAGCAAAGAGAACTGAATTTCAATTTCAAAACTTTAAAGACCAGCTTTGAAAATATTTGGCTATCGCTTTAGGCTAGCATTTTCCCTTATTCCCGTGTTACTTAGAAGGAATTAAGTAACAAGGCTACTTCTAATAAAATGTTTCTTGATTAGCATGGAGCAGAATGAAGAATTACAGTTTTTAATTACAATTCGTTGCAGAATAGGTAGAGAAGTCATGTGTATGTTGCTTATCAGAGTTTTAGAATTATATCTCGGTAGGGAAATTTTAGGTGAAAAACAATCGCAGGTTTGTGCAGAGAAATAATAAAAGTTCCCCGCTTACAGTGCATGTGTTTTTAACTGCGCTTTTCTCTCTAGACATTAACAGAGGAACCCGTTTAAACAAGCGGCTTTGCACACAGTATGTCAGTATTTCTTTCTCCAAAATACTGAGCTCAAATTTTACTGCATTTTTCATAACAAACTCTGCAGTTATTTATTTACTTTTGGAGAGCAAACACACACTTCTGTCTGTTTGCAACAGTATTTCAGTAAACGAAACAAACAAAAATCGTCCGAATGAAAACAAAGCTTGGGCTTATTAACACCAGAATGGCCGCGCCGTGGCCGAGTGGTTAGACCACTTGCCTCTCACCTAGACGGCCGGGTTTCGATCCCAAGCGACCGCATGTGAGATTTGTGGTGGACAAAGTGGCGCTCGGGCTGGTTTACTCCGGTTTCCCCCGCCATCGCATTCAACCGGGGCTCCATCCTCATTCATGTATCATCAGTGTCACCGCCTGCGGTGCCATAAGTAGTTAAAGCGGGCGTTAAACACTACAAAAAAAAACACCAGAATCCATGTTGTTGTTTTTACTTTCTCTACACGTACTATGTACATAGTGTAGAGAGGAGGAATTGCAGTCCACCCAGAAACCGAGATTTCAGCGGAAATATAAGTTTTAGGATCCCCTGTAACCAAATAAAACATTTTCAAAAAAAGGTCCGTGTGTGCCTGTGAACATGATACCTCAAAACCGAAAAGTCGGTAAAATACCAAACTTGGTATTTAAGTATCTTCCAGGGAAGCGACGCGAAGATTATGAGAAAAATCCCCCCACACCAAACCACCTTTTACATGGAACTTTTTTCGAAAATGTTGATTTTTTTCAAATATCCTCTGAATTCTACTTTACTGTGGATGAATTTTACGGGAGTTTGGGTAACTGCTCAACCGTAAGAGATGAACAAAAACTTACCAAAAAAAATGTAAAGCTTGTTAGAACACACAATTTATGTTACATACATTTTTTCGTGGAGTTGATCGTTTTTCAGATATTCCTTGTTTTTGGTTTCTGCTTTAAGAAATGTATACCTTTCTCATACAGAAAGTTTTCAAATGCTGTCCATACAAACAAGGAAACTTCAGTCACGTAGCAACCAGCTTTTGATTATCACTTTAACCGATGGTACACCCTTATTTCACTTCTACTTACAAGGAAGCAAGTAATGAGACTATTTCAGCTAGCTTTTTGTCGATTAGGATAAAGTAAATTAAATAGAAGCATAAGCTTTTTAACAATAACTTGTTGCAGAGATGTAGAAATAGTTGTGTGAATGGAACACATCAGATTTTTCTGTCTTGATTTTGTATAATGTAGTCTCTCCTCTCTCAAAGGTTAAATTAATTTTTCCTTGGTTATTGCGATCCCGAATTGACTTATACTTAAATAAAATGTCTGAAAAATGTTCTTAATTCCAAAATGTTCCAAGCTTAAAACTCTGTTTTCAGTGAGTATAGGGAAAAGTCGTGCCTTTTAATTTTTCTAGCACGTATTGGATATAGTGGGTAGAGAAGGTATCGCATTCCATACCCAGATTTTGAGGTCCGCGTCTGAAAGAGGTCCTCGTATGTATGTGTGTGCGTGTGTGTGTGCGGGCGCGCATGTGTTTATTGACCACATAACCGAGATAGCTGAATGCCAAACTTCGTATTTAAGTTTGGTGTTTTTTTTTTTTTTTTTTTTTTTTTTTGTTTCTATTCAGGAGAACTCAAAACATAGGTACCTATATTTCCATTGGAATCTCAACTTAGAATTTTTGGGTGGAACATAATTCCTTTTCTACCTACTATATGCCCACTACGTGTAGAGAAAGCAAAAATGTGTGGGTTTTTCTTTTTCTTGTATTCAGGTGACCTCAAAACGTGTATTTGCTGTGAAATATCGATAGCACATGTTTGATCGATATGCAATATATTCTCTGCCTACTATACACATTGTTTGTGGTAGGGAAATTAATAGTAGAAATGGGATTTCGATTTTCTCTCTCCCTCTATTCGGCTTTACCGCTGCTGAATAAACTAGGTTTACGTAACAAGAGATAAAAGTGAATTTTTTTTTCGAGGTGGTTACTCGTTCCGGTTCTCCTGTAAACTCACAAAGGATTCTCGCTGGTAATCGCATTAATTAAATCAATATCAATTTGCCTAATTGCTAGTCGAGTTTGAAGAGGTTAACATAAACGGATTCCATTCTCTCTTTTATGTTTTTCCTTTCTTCTCGTCCTTATTCATGCAGACACGGTAAGAAGGCCGTAAATTTGCCTGATAAAATAGAAGGCAATTCTGTGTTAAAAGGACACGGAAGATTTATGCCGTATTCTTGGTCCTGCACTATTAAAAGATAACGCCTCTATTTAAACGAATATTGAAATAAAACAAGAAAAACGAGTACTCCGTTAGCTTTCTTTTGAATTCTGTTATAAATTCTTTCTCGTATTTAGTTACTAAAATCAGATGTGCTCCATTTCACTTTCTCTACTCGTTCTGCAGACAAGCTCTTCTTACAAACAATTATTCTTTTATCTGCATTGTGCTAATCGAGATAAACATTTGCAAAGTGCTCGTAATGGAATTTACTAACCTAAACCAAAAGTGAAATACTTTCAAAACCGGTCGCTATGTGAAACAATTGAAATTCAATTCTCTTTGCATTGCTGGGAGTAAAACAAAAGACACATGAAATGAATTACAACTTCCCGTTTGAGAGAAGTGTAAGTATTGCAAAACTGAAAGCAATAACAAGAAATATCTTCGGAAATAGAAAACTTCAAAGAATGTAGAAACTATGATGTGTTACAGTCTCATGACTTTCTCTAGTTGCTCTACAAATGTCTTACAAACGATTGTTCTTCTTTCTACGCAATGCTAATCGAGATAAACATTAGCAAAATGTACTTGTTACTTAGTTCCGTATAATTAGAAGAGAACTAAAGGAATGCGCTATATTAAAGTGATAGTCAAATGTTTTAAACTGCTGTTATGTGACTGTTTCCCTGCCTGGCCAGAAGTAGAACAAAAGAAAAACGGATACTGCCTATCTGAGAAAAGTATAAGTACTTTACAATTGAAACCAATAATAAGGAATATCTCGGAAACGTTTACCTCCGCAGCAAAAACGTAAAGCGTATAAATTGTGTTTTAACGAGATCTACATTTTTGTGTAGTAAGTTTTTTTTTCTAAGGAAAATTTGGCAAAGTTCATCCAGAATAAAGAGGCCTTCAGGGGCTATTCTCAGAAAATTCAAGATATACATTTTATTTGGAATGTAAATATCTTTAATATATGGGATTTTTTTTTTATTGCTTCATTTGTATAGTCCCCTTTAACATCAATGGTCATATCGGTGGCTTTCACTTGTGAAACTGTAGGTTCAGAACATTAGGTTAAACTTTATATTACTAAACACACGCACATTCACTCTCACATTCATACTTCCAGACTCTATGGGGGATAGGCAATAATTCCGGTTAAAGAAAAATTCCCCGCCCCAGCCGGGAATCGAACCCGGGACCTCCGGGTGAGAAGTCAGCTCGCTGACCACGGAGGCAGTCTATATGGGATTTTAATCAAAATCATTACAGCTATTTTCGAGAAAATCAAAATTTTGAAAACAAATTCCATTTAAAGGGTAGTCTGTGGTGGGGGATTTTTTTGAAATCTTCGTGTCGCATCCTTGGAAGATGCTAAACTTAAATACCACGTTTGGTACCTAATGGTCTTCGTTTTATAGCCATACTGTTCAGACACACAAACACACACACGGACCGTTCTGTAAATATCTTATGTGTTCAATTTACATGAATTTCTCTACATTTCTGCAATAAGTTGTTGTTAAAAAGCTAATTATTCTATTTAATTAGTGCTAATCGAGAAAAAATGGCAGAAAGTGTGTTATTAGTTGCTTCCATGTAAGTAGAAGGTAAATAAGGGAGTAGCATAGGGTAAAGTGACAGTTAAAAGCTGGTTGCTGTGTGATTGAAGTTCCTTTGTTTGTATAGACATAGGTGACAAATTCCCCTATGAGAAAAGTATAAGTATGTAAGTTGAAACCAATAACAGGAATATCTCAAAAACGCTCAACTCTAGAAAAAAATGTATATGATATAAATTGTTTTAGTGAGCTCTACATTTTTGTCTATCTCTTGCGGTTTAACAGGTATGCAAAATTTCGCAAAATTCATCCCCGAACAAATATGTTTCAGAGGCTATTTCCAGAAAGTTGAACATACATATTTTATTTGTCTTTTAAACATGTTTAATATACGCTATTTTATTAAAACTGTTAGAGTCAACATTTTCTGAACTTCTTCCATATAACGGGTAGTTCGGGGTGGGAGATTTTCTTGAAAATCTTCCTGTCGCATCCTTGGAAGATACTGAACTTAAACCCCACGTTCGGTAATAAACGGACTTTTCCTTTTTAAAAATGCTTTTTTTCTTTTTTTAGATTCAGGAGGTCCCAAAGCATATATTTCCGGTGAAATCGTGGTGTCAAATTTTTGGATGCATTACAATACCTTTTCTATACACTGTGTGCGTAGAACGGGTAGAGAAAGTAAAACTCCTTTTTTCTAGACTCAGGGGCCCCAAAATATATATTTTCGGTGAAATGAAAAACGTAGAATTTTTGGGTGGCATACCCTATCTTCTCTATCCAATGTGTACATTGTACATGCGGGCTAGAGAAAGTAAAAAAACTCGTGTGTTCCATTCACAAGAGCTTCTCTACAAACTATTGTTACAAAAGGTTATTCCTTTATCTACATCGTGTTTTATCTGTATGAGATATATATTATCAGAAACGGTTGTATTACTTTCTTTTAAGTGGAATGGAATTAAGTTAATACACCAGGATAAAGCGATATTCAAATCCTTTAAAAAGTCTATCAATATGTGAAACAATTGAAATTCGATTTCGCTTTACACGGTGCGGAGTATAACAAAAGAGACATTAAACGAAAGATTACCTCCCGTATGAGAAAAGTTTAAATAAAACTGAAATCAATAACAAGGAATATCTTGGAAATGGTTAACTCTTCAAAAACAAGGTGTAAGACATAAAGTGTATGTTTCAATGTCATCTACATTTCCTGTGCAGTAAGGGTTTGACTCTCTCTTACGGTTTACCAGTTATGAAAAATGTCATCCGCAATGAATAAGATTTCAGAGGTTGTTCAAAGAAATTCAGAATATAAATTTGAATTATTTGTAAACATCTTTAATATAGAGGTTTTTAACCAAAATTATTAGTAATTGTTTGGGAAAAATGTTTATCTAAAGTGTAGTTTTGTGTGTGTGTGTGTGTGTGTGTGGGGGGGGGGAGTTCTTCTAAATCTTAGTATCGAGTCCTAGAAGGACACTACACTTAAACACCAAGTTTTTTATTTAACTGACTTATCTAAAGTGTAGTTTTGTGTGTGGCGGGGGGGGGGGGGGGTTCTTCTAAATCTTCGTATCGAGTCCTAGAAGGACACTACACTTAAACACCAACTTTGTTATTAAACTGACTTTTTGCTTTTGACGTATGCCGCCCAGTGGCAGAGAACACTTACACACACACACACACACACACACACACACACACACACACACACACAGACAGGCAAAGACTTTTTTGTCCAAAAATGCTTTATTTTGGATTCAGGGGTCCTGTATTTCTGGTGGAATCTTTGTATCGAAATTTTTGGGTGGAATACAGTACATCGTTTGCCTTCCATGTGCATTGTACACAGTACTCGGTAGAGAAAGTAAAAATATGTGTTAAATTCGTATGACCTTTGTACTTACTCTTTTACAAATTAACTTAAATATTAATTACTTTCTATGCTAGCTATTAAATAAAATGTGGATCCTATTTAAGCACATAATCTATATTGCATGCTTTTTTTTTTTTGTAACTTTTTTTTTCGAAACCAATTCCGATATATTCCCAGATATCTTATAACTTTTCCAATACTTATACTTGTCTCAAACGAGAGGTCGTCATTCCAATTTTCTTACTCCTGTGCATACAAAGAGAACCGAATTTCAAAGTATTCATATAGTGGCTAGCTATAAAAAGTTATGATTTGCGTATCGGTTTAGCCTAGCATATTCCTTACTTTGCTTCTACTTACAGGATACTTAAGATGATGATACACGTTTATATTAACCATAATCCTGTATACGTTCTTATGGTTTTATTATATTTTAATTAGGGTTGCTATTTTTGTTACTCCTTAGTCCCCTACACCTCAGCAACACGGTTATATGTAAATGTATTGTGGACCCTGAGCTTCACCTTGCTACTATTCATTCCCACTCTTTCATCTTCATCTTCTTGTTGATCATTCTCATCCATTTCTCTCTGACCTCACTCAAAAAGTCACTTTTATACGAGGGTCATCCGGAAAGTGGCACGATTTGACAAAACTAAATAATAACGAAAGTTATCAACACAAAACTTTATTTACAAAGTTTCAGTACCTTACTCTATTTTTCAACGTAATTCTCCATGCTATCAAGGTCACGTGGCACCGTTTTACAACGTAGATGATGTACTCTCTCGCCGCTAAAGATATGAGCCAAGATATCATTTTCACATTGAGGTCTTCATCGGTTGGCAAATCTTTTCCACCCAAAAATTCATGTAAGGTGCCCAAAGTGAAACACCGGTTTTTCTTAATTCTTTTATAAGCATTTGCCTTCAACTCCTCCACAACGATTGATGAATTTCCACTCCGACGTTTTTCATACACACTGGTTCATCGTTGATTACTCATAAATTATTCGGCATTTCCTCACTGAAGACCCGTTCATTGCATTATCACATGCAGTTGCGTTATTTATCTATAAAATTCGATTGGCGGAACATTTTGTGCATTAAAAAAAAGGATAAGTTCTTTGGCGATAGAAAAGTATAACATCAGCCTTTAAAAACTGCTACCACGTGGCAATAAATGTCTTGACATAAAGGAGACACCTTAAGAAATAGAGTAAAGTACTGTAATTTTGAAAAATAAAGTTTGGTGTCGATATCTTTCGTTATCATATGGTTATGCCAGAGCGTCTGTCACTTTCTGGATCGCCCTCGTATTACTTTCTTTATACGTACTACGTACATAGAGTATAGGAAAGGTATTGTATTCCGCCCAAAAATTCGATACCGAGATTTCACCGGAAATACATATTTTGGGACCCCTGAATACTTTTTCTAAACGTACCTGTGTGTGAGTGAGTGAGAGAGAGAGAGAGAGAGAGAGAGAGAGAGAGAGAGAGAGAGAAGTTTGGGCAGCATAGCCAAAAAACGAAAAGTCAATTAAATACCAAACTTGGCATTTAAGTTTAGTATCTTCGTAGATACGACACCAAGATTATCAAGAAAATCCTCCACCCCCAAATAAACTTTAAATGAAAAAAATTAAAAAATGTTGATTTTCTCAAAAATGGCTCTAACTATTTTGATTAAAGTACCCTATACAAAAGTTTTTACATGACAAGTAAAATGTATACACTGAATTTTCTTGGAATAACCTTTGTAAACCTCTTCATTCTGTATAACCTGCATAATTGGTACACCGTAAAAGATAGACAAAATATACTACAAAAAAATGTAGATTCGTTAAAGCACACAATTTATGTCATATACATGTTTTTTCGTAAAGTTGAGCGTTTCCGAGATATTCCTTGTCATTGGTGTCAGTTTTAAAATACTTTAAAAGTTTCTCTTACGGGAACTAGTCAACTCCTGGTCATACAAAGAAACTGATTTCAATCCCATAGCAACCCTATTTTAAAACATTTGACTGTCGGTTTAGCCTAGTGTATTTCCCTTCTACTTATATGGAAGTAAGTTCTGTTAATGTTTATCTCGATTAGCATGAAGTACACAGAAGAAAAAGCATATAACAATAATTTGTCACAGAAATGTACAAAAAGTCATGTGAATGGAACACGTCAGATTTTTTTGTCTCCTTTTGCGGACAAAACCCTCTTGACCACTATTCCCCCATGCAATTTTTCTCATTTTCGTTGCAAAATTTGACCTCTCCACATCTTTGTTTTTTTTTTTTGTAGTGTTTAACCCCGCTTTAACTACTTATGGCACCGCAGGCGGTGACACTGATGATACATGAATGATGATGGAGCACTAGTGGAATGCGGGAGAAACCGGAGTACCCGGAGAAAACCCGCCGGAGCGCCGTTTTGCACATCTTTGTTTGATTACAGTATAGCATACAATGGAAATCATACCAATTTCTGCGCACATTGGAAGTTTTCTTGCATCTTCATCATGTCTCGCCTATGCAAATCCCTCTTTACTCAAGTCTATTGAATTTCGCTATGTACTTTTCCCTTTTCCAAACTCTTTTTATTCCGTCATATATCCTCAAGGATAATTTATCTTACACCGCTAAAACTATCTTGTCTATCAATATGCTCTTGCCTTTATTTTATTACTCTACAAAATCCATATTCTGCATTTAACCGAGAGCTTTCCAAACATGTTTTTAGTTTCTCTAGCCGCGTATCGACTAAATGCATAGTGGATAGAGAAGGTAATGTTTTACACCCAAAAATTCAATACTGAGATTTCACCGGAAATATATGTTGGGATCCCCTGAGTTCGAAAAAAGCTTTTTTAGAGAAAATCCGTGCGAGTGTGTGTGTATGTGTGTGTGAGAGTGAGAGAGAGAGAGAGTCTGTGGGCAACATAGCTCAAAAACGAAAAGGATAATGAGATTTAGTGTCTTCCAAGGATGCGACATGAAGTTGTTCAAGAAAATCCTCCCACCACAAACTACCCTTTACATGGAACGTTATTAAAAATTTTTGACTTTCTCAAAAAGTCTCTGTCTAATACTTTATGTTTAAAATATTTTTACGACAAATGAAATGTATATCTTGAATTTTCTGGGAATAGCCTCTGAAGAGATTTTTATTCTGGATGAATTTTGTGGAATTTTGCATAACTGGTAAACCGCAAGGGCTAGCCAAATCTTTTAATATCTGTCGCTATATATATTTTTATCTCTTTAGCCTAGTGTATTTTCTTTATTTCCCTTTACCTACAAAGGGAGTAAGTGAGAAAAACTATTTTTGCTAATGACTTTCTCTACACGTATTATGTACATAGTGTATAGAGAAGGTATTGTATTACACCCAAAAATATCATCGGAATCACATGTTTTGTGACCCCTGAATCCAGAAAAAGTTTTTTTTAGAAAAATCTGCGTGTTTGTCCTGTCAGTGTGTTGTTGTTGCTGCTGTTTTGCGGAATTTTGCTTAACTGGTAAATCATAAGAGATAGACAAAACTTAATACACAAAATTTATGTCTCATCAAAACACAAACTTATGTTAGATACTTTTTCGTGAACTTAATAGTTTTGAGATATTCCTGGTTATTGGTTTCAGCTTTAAAATATACTTTTTTTAAACTAAATTTGTGATCTCTTGGCCATACAAACAAAGGAACTTCAGTCACATAGCAACCAGCTTTTAAAAGATTTTTGACTATCGATTTAGTCTATGGTACCCCTTATTTCCCTTCTACTTACAAAAATGCAAATAAGGCATTTATGCTCATATTTATGTCAGTTAGCATGAAGTAAATAGAAGAATATGATTGTTAACAAAAATGTGTTACAGAGATGTAGAGAAATGCATGTGAATGGAAAACAGATTTTTTTTTAATCTTGATTAGCATTAAGAGTATAGGAAGATAGAATAGTTTGTTGAAGTCATGTGAATGTAGCACAATCTCACTTTTTCAAATATTGGTTTGTTTGTGAAGCATGTCAGGTTGGCCATGCCTCTTTGAGATGTTGGTAGGCATGCTGCCTTATCCCTCCCTCCGATACGATGTTCCCTTGTTCATGGTGTTAGCGCATTACCAGGGGCAGTGGGGAGTGTTACACCGGAAACTTTTCCGCTATGTTTTATAATAATGCAATATTGCCCCGGGGCCACACTCCCTTTTTCCGAACCGAGATGGGTGCTAAACACCAACTTTCTCCTCTCCTCCCAACATCGTTTTCCTCGTGTATGCGATTTATGACGGCCAAAAATATCCAGGAAGCTGTAAACAAAAGAGCAGCAGTGCGCGACGCCTTGTGTTCTGGAACAAAGGAGGCTACCTCTCGATGAAGGATAACTCGCGTATCAGCTCGGGCATTTAGATGTTGTTGTTTCATACTTTCTACGTTCGCTACTGCATAAAATGAGTCGGGGAAGTATAGTATCAAACCCGAAACTTCGATGTCGAGATTTCACCAGTAACACGTGTGTTGAGATATCTTGAATAATAATTATAATAATAATAATAATAATAACAGTAATAATAATAATAACAGTAATAATAATAATAACAGTAATAATAATAACAGTAATAATAATAATAACAATAATAATAATAACAATAATAATGGTGAAGATTTGTATGTGCTTGTGAACAGCATAGTTGAAAGCATAAGAAAACAGATTTGATGTGATTCACTCACATGTCTTATTTCCTATCTCCTTTGTACTAACCAAGATATACATTAGCAGAAATGGTTATATTACTTAGTTCCGCCAGCCTAAAAATATATTGAAATTTTCTACTTAAACGTAGCATAATATAACGTTAGAAAATAGCGGAAAAACGTCAAACAAAAATCGTTCTCAAACGCTGATAACAATTCTGCACTTACTCACCACCCACCAAATATAAAACATATTATCTGTAGATTATAATTATATTATAATTAATTATTTTCAGTTAATGTTTTTCTAGTTCAACTTTGATTGGTATTATTTATAGTTTTAATTAAGCATTTATAGTTGTTATTGTTTAGTATGCTTTGGTTATAGCAGTCTTCAGTTGAGGGGGTTTGAATTTATTAATAATTATTAATATATAAGCAGCTTCTACATGAAAGAACCCATTTTACCCTGAATGTCCGACTAAATATGGTGGAATTTATCTCATAATAGCGTACATGAATGTTCCGCCATTGCGTACAGCCTGCTAAAGGATGAACGGGTATGGTTGCAAGTCCCTTAGTGCGAAGCAATTATTAATCTACAAAATTAATTGAAAGAACACAATAAAAACTCTGACATTCTATTCACACTACTTTCCCTACCCATTCTTCAATGAAAAATCGTATTACCTTTTCTGTCGATTAAAATGTACATACATAGTATGTGGAGAAGGTATTGCATTTCACACAAAAACGTTATACCGAAATTAAACCGAATTACATGTTTAGAAGACCTCTAAATGCAAAATAAAATTGGAAAAGGATCCATGTATATGTGTGTTTGTGTGTGTGTGTGTGTGTGTGTGTGTGCGCGCGCGCGCAGCATACTCAAAAATGAAGAGTCCGTTAAACCCAAACTAAGTTTACTATCTTCCAAGGATGGGGCACGAAGGTTGTCAGAAAAGGTTACCTTTTACATGGAAGATTTTTCGAATTCTTTTATATTCTCAAAATTGTCTCTCACAATTTTGATTACAATATCCTATATTGAAGATATTTGTATAGCACATAAAATGTACACATTGAATATGTTTGGAATAGCTTTTGATGCCCTATTCTTTCTGATTAGTTTTGGACAATTGGTAACCGTAATCTTAGCCAATTCAGCTATTGATATTAATCTCCATGACACTTAGTATGTTGTAGCCCATTTTCACTGTGTACTTTCTATAGGAGCTATATTTGCCATCATAGCCGGGTTCGTACATTGATAGAGATATATTGTAAGAGATACACAACAAACTTGTTAAACCACGTTAAAGCACGTTTAAGCACGCAGTTTATATCTACATTTTTATACAAATAACCATATCAGAGATATTTCTTATTATTTATTTTAAAATACTTACGACTTTTCTCTAATAGGAAGCCTCTATTCTCTTTTTCATCCTGGTCATTCAATGAAAAGTGTATTTTAAGCACATAGCAACCAGCGATTAAAATAATTGACTATGGCTTTATGAATGCATTCCCTTATTTCCGTCTGCTTAGAAGGTACTAAATAATGCAACCATTTAGACTAAATGTTATGTTTAATGGTCGAAGTAGAATGGGCTTTGTAAGAATAATGTTATGTTGAATAAGCAGAGAAAAATCATGTGAATAAAACACATCATATTTTTCTTATATTTTCATGATACAATTTGCATAAACGTATCTCCTTGAGATGCAAAATAATAGTGAAATATGCTAGGCTTAAGTGATATCAAATCTTTTAAAAACTGTTGATATGTGATAGCTTTGAAATTCCATATTCTTTGCTGAGGAGGAGGAAGAAAAATGATTAAACATTTCTCATTTGAGAAAAATATAAGTATTTGAAAATTAAAATCAATAACTGGGAATATATCGTAAATCTTAACTCTACAAAAGTATTTTACTTTCTCTAGCACGTACGTACAATGTATAGCGAGGACATAACAAATGAGTCATCCCCAGACATGTATCGATTGAAGAGCTTCGTGATCTTCGTAAAAACTGAGTTCACAATGCACACAAAAAACTGTATAATGGTCTAACTGACAGGTTAATTTATGAATACCTACTGAAAAGAGTTCGGAGAACAATGTTACGGCGTCCAAGAAGTTAATAAGGCTTTGTTTCCACTCATAAGTTCCCAGGTTCAAATCGTACGCTGCTTATCACTTTTTTATGACTGAATATATGGAATATAATATTGAATTAGTATAGCTTTGGCATTGACTATCTATGCACGCGAAAACATAATTCTACAAACACTTGTTAAATGACTAAAATAAGATATGTGTAAATAAACTATTATCTTCTAAAAATAAAACACGAAAAATAAAAACATAATTACGAACCCTCAGCATGTATAACTGCCCTCAATCTCCGGGGCATAGATAAAAACTTAATGCTTGCAGTAATATAGACGAGAAGCTACAAGCTCCCAGACTTCTTAAAGTTGTGCCCAGAAGCCAACCTCTATTGGAGTGCAGCTCCCATTTTACCGCAGTCCACACATTCTCAATAGGGTTCAGATATGGTGAACAGGGAGGTCAGTCTACCCCTTTGATATCATGCCTCTCTGAAAACCAATTTGAAACCTTTCGATACAAGATGATTATTCTGAACATATTAAAAAATTACATCAGTGTATCTCACCCTCATAAAGGAATACAAATATTATCAAGTATCACCGTGTACTGCGCATCCTTCTGTGCAACATCAAGCTACCACAGCACACCCTTGATATCCAGCCACAACACGATATAGATGCGCGACCATGATGGAATTGTAAAGATACGTATTTTGCATCGTATTGGACCCCGTTGGACGATAGACAAAAATACCATTCCCTTGTGTATGGAAGAAAATGGAATTTTTTCTGAGAATGTCATATTATTTCAGTTGGAATTTTCTTGTTGGATTGGGTGTGTTGATTCGATTTGAGAAGGGTATGTTAAGTTAAAAAAAGTTCCTAACTCCCAAAAAAATAAAAATAATTTTCCAAGAATTGGATTCCCTAAAATGTTTGAAAACATTGGTTTTTCTTAACAATACTTTTAGTATTTTTAATGCTATACAAATTCCATTTTTTTTTCATTGAAAGAGAATTGTTCATCTCTGATGCGTTTGCGCACCATTCAGTCCTCCACATGCTTTCGTGTGTAGCATATTGCTGTTCGGTAGAATAAACCCTTACAGAAGCATCAAATAACTGTCATATTATTATTTGTACCGAATGGCGTGGATGAAATAAGTATGTATAAAACAAATTGCCGCCATTTGTTGATTCAACATCATTAAGAATAGAGAAAAAAGAAGTTTTTTATATGCTTGAGGCGAACCTGCGACGCTTAACAGAGGAGTAACCTACGATTTGTCACAGAGCTACAGTGAACACGCATGGAAAGTGGCAGGTTTAGTAATGCCGTACAAACATGCATTATGATGTTAGGTATCGTCAATAGTTTTAGTTAATATTGATAGTTTGTTGTTGAAGAAGCTTAAGTTATGTATTTGATTATGATTATTGATCATATGGGCTAGCAATATTATGATTTGGAAGTTGTGACGACTTGTTGCTGCCGCTACACAACTGTATCACGGATGGTGTATAAAAGTCGCTGTGCTGTGTAGGACTTGGAGGAATTTGACATTCCGGAATATGAAATGCAATATCAGAAGATATTTATTCCACCCAAAAATTTGATGTCGAGATTCTGCCGGAAATATATGTTTTTAGTTTCCCCAAGTCCAAAAAAGCATTATTAGAAAAACGTCCGTGTTTGTGTGTCTGCGTCTTTGAACACTATAGCTCAGAAACTAAAAGACCGTGAAACATCAAACTTGTTATTTTAAGTTTTGTGTCTTCCAAGGATGTGTCACTAAGATTTTCAAGAAAATCCCCACCCCAAGCTACCCTTTATATGGAAAATGATTTCAAAATTTTGTTTTTCTGAGAAGTGGCTTCAATAATTTTGATTAAAATGACATATATTAAAGGTATTTACATCAAAAATGAAATGCATTTTTTGAATTTTCTGGGAATAGTCTCTGAAGACATCTTTATTCTTGCTAAATTTTGCATAGCTGGGAAACCATAAGAGACAAAGCTTATTACGCACAAAATGTAGATCTCGTTAAAGCATACAGTTTATGTCATATACATTTTTTGTAGAGTTGACCATCTCCGAGATATTCCTTTTTATTGGTTTCAGTTTTAAAATACTAAAAACATTTCACATACGGGGATCTTTCAACTCCTAGCAATACAAATAAACAGATTTTATTGACATGGCAACCAGTTTTTGAAAGATTTGACTAATGCTTTAGCCAAGTGAATTCCCCTATTTCCGTTCTAATTACAAGGAATCAAGTAATAAATCTATTTCTGCTAACGTTTATTTCGGTTAGCGTGAAGGAAATAGCAGAATAAGCTTTTTAACAATAATTTGTTACCGAGGTGTAGAGAAAATCATATGAATGGAAGGCATCAATATTTTGTTTAAATAATTGAGTGCTTAAATGAGATCTATAATTATTGCTAAGCGCAATATCGTCTTTCAGTTACGGCCTCACCAGTTATACAAAAGTAATTCAGAATGAAGAGAACTTCAGAGCTATTCATGACTTTACTTGCCTTCAAATATTTCAAATATGGTAATTAAACATAATCGATACAGCCATTTTTGAGATTAAATGTTTCTAAAACTATTGGACGTAAAGGGTAAATTATTCCTTGAAAGATGTCTAGATAAAAGACGCAATTTGGTGATTTAATGTACCTACTTTTTTTTTTTTTTTTTAGTTAAGCTGTTCACTGCAATCTGGATAACCAATTTTTGTCTGGAATGCAAAACTTTCTCTAATAATGATGATACACCTGCAGAGAAAGTAAACAGGGGTTTATTTTTATTTTATTACATATTCACTTTATCATATTATTTATTTTATTCCTTTTCTTGCACGTTTCATTACTTACGAATGATGTAACCCTGTAGACTTTAAGTTGAGCAGTAAACAAAAGCGAACAAAATTTTAAATTGTGTTTAATGAACTGTACACCATATTATCGTTATCCGAACAATGGATTCTGCTTCTATAACTACAAAGCAGAAATCTAATGTTCTTTTGCGTTCTTTTCTCCCCTCCCCCCTCCAAAAAAAATCCACAACGGAGAAAAACAGGAAAAATGTTAAATCTGAATTGAATTACAACACTGCCGTTGAAGTGTAAGTGAGAACCCTAGTTTCGGATTGTTCCGGATTGAATTTCATGTTGAAGATCGCATTAGCAGATAGGATGGGACGCTGTTACTGGAACTGCTGCTTCGAGAGAATCGAGAAGTGGTATCGATTGGAAACGTATTGCTTTTAGGCGGCTAACTCTGATAGAACCTGACGGAGTTATCAACTCACAATCTCCGGTACCTGATACTTTATTTTCATCTCGGTGCACTAAAACATTTCATTGGTTTTTATTTTTACTTTCTATTCAACATAGTAGGTAGAGAAGATATTGCATTCCACGCAGAATTTCGAGGTCGGAAATATGTTTTGAGATCCCCGGAATCCAAAAAACATGCTTTTGCATAACTGGTAAACCTTAAGAGATATTAAAAAACAACTTAAATGTAAAAAAAATGCAGACCTCGTTAAAGCACACAATATATATGCCATCTTCTTTGTAGAGTTAACCATTCCCGAATTATTTCTTGTTATTGGCTTCAGTTTTAAAATACTTAAAAGTTCTCGCAAACAGGAATTCGACACCCCTTTTATATATATCTTTTGTTTTACTCCTAGCCATGTAAATAAAATAGAACTTCAATTTTCACATAGCGATCAGATTTTAAAAGGTTTGACTACGGCTTTAGCGTAGTGTATTCCTTAATTTGCCGTCTACTTATAAGAAACTATTAAGACCATATTTGCTAATGTTTATCTTGATTAGCGTGAAATAGATAAAAGAAAGAGCTTTTGCATGAATAGTTTGTTATAGAATGGTCAGAGAAAATCATGTGAATGTACAAGATCAGGGTTTTAAAAATGGTTGGATAGTGTGGTATTATTGTTAAGTAGATGCCTATTACTATATTATTATTTTTATTTATATTATTATTGTTGTATTAATTATGATTAAAATTCCGTTTCGTATTTTAAGGTAGCTCATATAGCCTTGTAATACTGGTTTCCATGCATGCCGCGTTGTGTATATTGCGTTATCTATCGCTGTTTTAAACAAATGAGTTGAAAGCGGCACGTTAGCTTTCTCGCATGCAACTCTTTCCAGAAGATGAACAGGCTCAGGCTATTTCTGTTTGCAGAATAAACCTGTGAACTCTGGGAACTGTTTGTTAGCGGCTCATGTCAAAACAAGTCTGGAATAACCAAGTCATAACTTCAGACTGCATCAGATACGTTACAGAACACAGCCCCAGGTTGTGTAGAATGAAATTTACTTAGGTTACTGCCCAACATCCAGACTGACAAGTGCTTTAACAATACTGGCTAATAACAATACCTGTTAAACATTAAGTTACTGTCCAACATAAAGAGCGACACGTGCTTTAACAATACTGGCTAATAACAATACTTGTTAAACATTAAGTTACTGTCCAACATAAAGAGTGACAAGTGTTTTAACAATACTGGCTAATAACAATACTTGTTAATCATTAAGTTACTGCCCAACATCCAGACTGACAAGTGCTTTAACAATACTGGCTAATACAATACTTGTTAAACATTAAGTTACTGTCCAACATAAAGAGTGACAAGTGCTTTAACAATACTGGCTAATAACAATACTTGTTAAACATTAAATTACTGTCCAACATAAAGAGCGACACCTGCTTTAACAATACTGGCTAATAACAATACTTGTTAAACATTAAATTACTGTCCAACATAAAGAGCGACACCTGCTTTAACAATACTGGCTAATAACAATACTTGTTAAACATTAATACTAAGTTCTTTGAATTCTTGTGGCACATATTTTCTGGTGTACCATCTGGCAGTAGTATTATTTTGTCCTTCAGCGGAATCGTCACAGTATTGTTGCTTGGTGAGAAGCAGTAACAGATATTCTTACCAGCACTTCTCGTCCCTCGTCATTCTTGTTGGAAGCATCCTGTGAGGACAATATCCTTTAGTTTGTTTGTTTTCTGGTGGTATTTAACGCCCGCCTTTACTACTTGTGGCATCGCAGGCGATGATACTGATGATACATGGAATGAAGATGGAGCACCGGTGGAATGTGATGGCGGGGGAAACAAGAGAACCCGGAGGAAACCCGCCCCTGCGTCGCTTTTTCCACCATAAATCTCATGCGGTCGCTTGGGATCGAACCCGGGTCGTTTAGGTGAGAGGCGAGTGGTCTAACCATCGTGTAGTTTTTAGATCATACTGGTAAATCGAGCTTTCGTGAGAATGTTAAATATGTTGTTGGATCTTCCTCCAATGAATGTTTCAATAATTTCATGGCGTTATTGTACACTTGCTTGTTTCTACTCACTTGTGACGGGGTGGGGGGCCCAACGACTATAGGGCTTCCTGAAATGAAGTTGTTTTTACTACTGCAGGTATCCAATATTTAGGGCTTCTTGAACCTGGCCAAATGTGCAACGATGATCATCCTGCAACACGCTCTCTGCTTTCACCACATTTTCGTCCATTGTTGCTGTAGCTAGCCACTTGCCTGGCCTTCATCTTCGACTCTGGATACCATCGATAAATGGTGGATTGCAAAGGGCAAATACACAGTGCAGTCTTTTAAGGCAATCTCTCTTCCCTAAACTGGTTTTAAAACTATAGAAAATCATAACACTTGACATCCATCCTAGCAAATGGCGTAGAAATACCTGTTTTACTTGTATTCACAGACAGTACTGAATATCCTCGTTGTTGGAGCGCGCCATAATTTGCACATGTTCTCTGAATTTCAGTTTGAAGTCAGGAAAACTGCTCGGAGTGCCCCAGAAGCGGTAGCTTCAGGCGATACCGGCTTCCCCGCATACCATGCGGGCATCTGTGGTAACAGTAGCTACAGCTCTGTCCCTATACAATTCTGCAAGAGTTGCTTGGACATCAAAATTTAAATCAAACCTCCAAAATTAAACAAAATTTTGCAATAAGAGATGCACAAAAGCTTTTGAAACATGACTGGCAACGGTTGAGGAGCCATCTTGCTACTTACTCTCGCTCCCGCTCCTTTCACTCTTCAACCTCATTTTCAGCTGTCATCCTGCACACCTCACATCCTTTTTTTTTTTTTTTTTTTTTTTTAATGTAGTGATCGATCAACGTAGTGCGCTCTACATATCATTGATTTTAGACATTATTTACATGCATGGTACTGAATAACATTGAAATGAGGTTAGCCTCATTGGGCCCCTCATAAGTAGGTACATTTTTGTTTTTAATTTCCAGAAAGTCTTATTGTGAGAGCTGGTTCAGTGGTAGGCAACTCTTCATGCGAGTTGGATAGCTAGATTTTCTGCCAAGAGAATAGTGAATGGATCCTAAGACGTCCTTTAGTTTGCTGTAAAACTGTTCGGCTTGTGAAGAAAGTTACTGTTGAATGATGCTGATTCCAGTTTCTCTATGTAGTTGACTATTTCTGACAAACCATTATGCATTCGTAATATTTTGTTTTGAAATGACTGGATACATTTGATTTTGGAAGGACTAGTTCCTCCCCAAACTGGACAAGCGTATAGTAGTAGTGGTCTTAATAAAGTCGTGTAAAGGAGTGTGCAGTTTTTTAATTTGAGTGAAGATCTTTTGTTGAGGAGAGCGTAGAGCGTTGCCAGTCTTGTTCGGGCTAGTTTCCATGTGAGTCGTCGTTCCAGGGGTACACCGAGATGTTTCACTGTTTCTGTCTCAGTTTTCCAGGGTATCAGTTTCGCTGGAGGCGTTACTGGTGGTGGATAGTACTGTCTGCAAAGTGCAAAGTTAATTCTTCACAATTTTGCTGGTTGATCAAAATACGCCAGTTGTCCAGCCAGGGTACAATTAAGTTCAAGGCCTCTTGAAGATGATTTCTGGCGGTGTGGATATTGTGATGTGTTGAGAAGATTGCAGTATCGTCAGCATAATTAGCGATTTGAGCTCTGGGCGTTGCAGGCATATCAGAGGTGTACAGGTTGAACAGAATTGGTCCCAGGATAGATCCTTGAGGAACTCCTGCTGTTATAGGTTTTGTAGAAGAGTGACAACTACCTATGCGGAATGAGAATGTTCGTTGTGACAGAAAAGAGGAAATTATTTTATAGAGGTACTCTGGAATGCCGTTGATGAACAGCTTGTATAGAAGACCCTGATAACAAACCCCGTCGAATGCCTGAGTGAAGTCAAGGAAAGCTGTAGCTGTGTGTTCTTTCTTCTCGAAGCCTTGTGCCACTTGCTCTGTAAATCGGAAAATTTGATGGGTGGTTGAATGTTTGCGACACAAACCGAATTGAAAGGGAGGTAATACTGATGCTTCATTGAGAAATTTTGTTAAAGCGCTTCAGTATAATTTTTTCATAGACTTTGGACAGAGTTGATAGCAGACGATAATTGTTTGGGTCTGAGCTTTTCCCAGGCTTATGAATAAAAACAATTATACCGTGATTCCAGATTCTGGGGAAGTAGCCCATACGTATCAAACTATTGAAGAGTGAGGCTAGAATAGCAAGTGCTTTGCGAGTCAGATGTATTAATACAAAATTTGGAATAGGTCATCACCAGGCGATTTCCTTACTGGTAGTTGCTGGAGTATGAACAAGATTTCTTTTGGTGAGATGAAGTCAATGGGGAGTGGAACAGTGGTATGAGAATCAGGAAAACGTTCAATTTCGTGGTTAAATTCTTCGCTAATCACTGGATTTGGGCTCAAGATACTTTGTAGAGTATTTGCGAATAGTTCCGTCTTTTCAAAGTTGGCTATGTAGTGTTTTCCATTTTGTATAAAGGGTGAAATAAGCGTCGGTTCTTTTAATATTATTTTGGTTTCTTTCCACAAGGATGAATCTTCTGGTGAAGTGCTGGAGAGGTACCGTTGGTAAGTCGAGTATCGGTACTCATCCATTTGGTTTTTTACCTTTCTTGTGAGTTGGTTCAAGCGATGAAATTGCCAGGTTTCTCTGTACTTCTGCCAAAGCCGGCGCATTTTGCGTTTTTCTTTCAAGAGAGATCTGATGTTAGAGGGCAAAGTTTCGTGATAGGGTTTTCTTTGTTCCTGAGGTCTAGCTGGAGCTGTGGATTTGTCTATAACAGAAGTTATAACTTTTGTGAACTCAAGAATTGCTGCTTATGCACCACTGGAATTTTTCAGATTGCTCAGGTTATCAATTGCATGTTGGAAGATTTCCCAGTTTATGAAACCTCTGCTGAGTCTCATAGTGGACTGTGGACGTAAAATTAGATTGTCGTCAAATATTATCAAGACTGGGGAGTTGTCGGAGTCCATTTCAGGTAGAACAGTAATGGTGGGAAAGCCTGATACATTTTTGTAAAGTGTTATGTCTAGTAGGTCAGGTGCTACATTTTGCCTGAAGAAAGAAGGACCAGGTGGGCCTAAGATGACTGCATTGCGTTCAGCTGCTGTTAATAATCGTCTTCCGTTTGGCGTAGTCACACGGCAATACCATCTCCCACAAGAAGGGTTGGCACTGTGTCAGAGAATATATTAGTAATATCCTGGTCATTGAGGCAGAGTTCTGGTGGCTTGTATGCTGAAATTATTGTATTTTTAGAGGAGTTTTACATGGATATTTGAACTGCGCAGGTTTGGAGGCTAGTTAGTTGGGGTAGTAGGACCGAGTAGTGGTGTATGTCCTTTCGAATGAAGATGGGCACTCCACCTGAGGCGACGAGAGCGTTGCGATCGGACCTATACGCTGCATAACCAGGTACTGAAAACTTTTCCGGTCGTGCTAGGTGAGTCTCAGTGGCAGTGTGTCTTGAGATGAATTCCAGAAAGACTTCCCGCTTGGCTTTGATTCCGTTAGCGTTCCAATTTAGAATAGTTACTTGAGAGAATGTATATACTCGATTTTAGTGGCCATTAGGAAACAAACTTGCAAAAAGTTGTAATAAAAAGGATTTGATTTTTGGTAGATATGGTGCTAGAAAATTAATAGCTAGCTGAATAAGGTTTCCAGTGTCATCGGAGGAAGAAGCAGAAGCACTTTGTGCAAAAGCTTGCTGACTGGAATGTCGGTAACTTTTATCTTATGGAGGAATAGAGCGTGGCCACTGAGGAGTTTCAGGAGCAGAAGAGGGAGAAGTTGGTGTCGGCTTTGGAAAATTCTCCAGGTTCAGCTTTGGTGGTGTAGGTGTTATTACGTGTTCGGTTACAGTTGTATTGGATTTATTTTTTAATTCCAAGTAAATGCGACAACCTCTAAAATTTGCCGGATCTTCTCCGCAGTTCACGCAGGAGGGCTGAGTATTTTTGTCATTTGGGCATTCAGAGAAATGATGGTTAGAGGGACACTTTACACATCGAGGTGCAAGTTGACAGACGTTTTTAGTATGCCCGTAGAGGGCCTTTCCTTACATCGTGTGCATTATGGAATGCTTTTGGGTTTCTTACGGTATTCAACTTTTATTAAAGCATGGTGAATGTGTTTGACTTCAAAGATCTTCTTTCCTTGTTCATTGTTTTCTAATTCAACAGCGCATAGGGGCAAGGTTGACGATCTTTGTAAAAGAATCTTGTAACTTTTATCACTGGTAACTTCAAAGTGGTTAATTCTGTGGTTATGTCGTAGTTAGTAAGAGAGTAAGGAACATTTCCTAAGATAACTTCAAGTCATTTGGAATTTGGATCACGGAAAGTGTGAAAAGGGAGCTATGATTCTTCCAGGAATTTTGTAAGGGCGCAGAAGTCGTTGACTGAAGTTGTATTTATTTTAAGGACTTTATTTTGCTGTTGTGTTGAGTAGTCATCTTTTATAATAGTACCTATGTCGCGGATAATCTGCTGGTAGTTGTTCACTTCATGGAGAAAAATGGGTGGGATCCTGGTTTTAGAGGCTGTAGTAAAATTTATTTCAGCGACTGTGTCGTTAGCTTCCTCCACTGTTTCCTAAGGGGAAAATTTATTGTGTATGTAGGTGAAGTCCACAATATATTTAGAGTTTACAGCTGAGGTTGTAGCTATATGCTTTTTGTTAGGAGTGAAAAACCCGTCACTTGACGTGGAGGCATTGCCTTGATTGAGATCTTCGAGCGGGCATTTATGAACTAACTTGGGTGGTAGTAAGTTTGAACGAGATGTAGAAATTTCCACAGGATTAATAGAATGTGAATCTGAGAATCTTTGTTCTTGTTGATTAGATTGCATGGTATTGGCAACCAGACAAAAGACAGTCTGCTTTGCAGACAAATGACGATCTGCTTCGCAGACAACTGACAATCTGCTTCTTTAACAAAAGGCAATATTTTGAAGAGAGCTAACCAAATGAGATTAAATATATAATAAATAATGCGTTATATACAACGCACGGAGTTCCTAACATTTACACTGCTTGTTAAAGGTTTGGGGATAACTTCTATAAGCGAAATTACTTACAGGTTTAGCTGGTTGTGAAATATTGCAATTTTTAATAACACAGAAATAACACTATTAAAAGCTGTGCACACCGCCTGCTGTATTCTCACATCCCTTCAGAACGTGCTTAAAATCTAGCAAGAATATGTATACGTGTAACACATTTTCGGGCTGCCCTCGGTCCGCCAACTGCCCCTCTTCGTCGACGAAAAGCTGCTTCGGCTTACCGTAATTTATTGTTGTCAATTCTCAAAACTTTTGGGCTGACCCTTGTATGTCAAGTATGAACTATATTGGGTGATCCGCATACAGCAGAAAAGGTTTGACGGTTCCTAACCGGCTGGTGGTGAGGCGCAGACTCCAGTGTGAGATGAGCTCTTGAAAATGTGACATATATTTGTTAGTTGAAGTAATACGGCGCGTAATAAGTTAAATGGCTCTTCGGGTACGGTATTCGGATCCCCGGAAAGTATTCATACTTGTTGGCCTCCGCGTTCACCCTATTTTTGTATTTCTCGTGAGGTTGAAAACAGAAAGGTTGCAGAACAAATCCAAATAATTTAGTGGAACTTAAAATTTGGCAAGAAATTGCTGTCATTTTCAAAGAAAACTGCAGCTTTAAATGGCTAATTTTTAAGCAGATGTCAAAAAAGGGTTGAACTACGAAGGGAGGCATTTCCTAGATCTCCTGGCTTAATATATCTGAGTACTTTTTTAAGTGTTTAATTTTTGTTTCTTCATTAGAAATAACTTGCACGACAAATCGTAGTATATTTACTGCGGACGTGCTGTCACCCTCTCAGCACCACCGCCGGCCGACTAAGAGCTGATCGACGTGGTGTAAAGGGTATATTCGCGTGACGAGACGTGAAAGGGGAAGTCACCACAACAGACCACTCTGGTCTTCTCTCTTGGCATAACCGACGGCAGCCGAAGCAGTTCCCGATACGTGTGGAGTATAACCAGCCTAGGGATTTTCATTACTGAAGTTGGGGATTCTTAATTTGCCTAATGGACACAAAATAGAAATTAAAAGACTTATTTCAAGAAAAATGTACATTTGTTAGATAATTATCAAACTGCAGCTATGTATTAAATATAACTAAAAGTATTTACATTGTAAACCGTACTTGTCAAGTTAAATAAAGAAAAGAGAAAGCTACCCTAGAGCTTGGTAGCGGCATACGTCATAAAGAAGGAGAGACCTTACGCACGACCGATGTGAAAAAAATAACAAAAAAAAAAAAAACAACAAATCCATTAATTTACTGAAAACCTATAGGTTTATTGTATTATCTTCTTTCTTATAAGTTTTAGTTAACCAGCACTGTATCTCTAATTTAATGAAATGATTTATTAAACACGGCGTTTACACATTGATCAATGAGTTGTTTTTGTTTGCTGGTTTTTCGTTCACCAGTCTTTTTCTATTTTTATGAAGGCTTGCGGTCTGCTTTTGTATTCCATTAGGTGGTACTTGGAGCGTGCCTCGTCGCAAAGCTTACATCTACAGTCTACCTTGGGGTCGTGGTAGAGCGCATTTTCACAAATTTTCCTCTAAAAGCAGTATACCGCAAAACGTGTGTATAGATGCCAAAAACAGGACGTTCGGGTCTTGCCTTCCATCCGTTTTCATCTTATCTGCTTCCATTATCTCCCTCGTGAGATTATACACGTATTGTATACGGAATTAATATGTTTATAAGAGAGAAAAGAATTACATTAAGATGGCATAAATATGCATTGTGCCCCGTACACAAGCTGGTAAACGACCCAGGTAGACATGTACCGTTACAAGAGGGACTCGAATAAAAGGGGATGAAAGGCTCATCGCCTGATGGTGGCCATGACCAAGGGGGGAAAAGCAACGGAAGTTGTGTTGGCCGAGAGAAGGGATGCACTTACTGTGAGGGACGCAATGAAATAAAACGTTCTAGCCGATTCAGTGGCGACGAACGGGCTGTATAAGGCCGTTAGAGGAATAATGGTAATTAATGCTCTATAATAAGTATCAAATAATAGGGGATGGTAGGTGCAATCAAGTAAATAGTTGAAAGACGGAAGAACTTAGAGGAATGCGTGTGTGTTCGAAGACAGATAATATCTAAAGGAAAGAAATAAATGTGTTCAACAGTAATTGTGAATCCGAAGGAAATCATGTGACATAATACCCCACCCCGTTCCGAGAAAGATTCCATGCTGACACATTCTAGGCTAGGGCGTTCACACTCCCACGCCATTCCAACTGTTACGCGAGTTTCGTACCCGGAACCCTTAACCAACCTATAACACGAAGCACCACTCTCGGTATGCCGTTGGCTTTGTTTGGCTCTCTTTGATGGCGTTTCCGTAAGCCTGAATGCAAGTAAGGTAGAAAGAAACCCTGATGTTCTCGATGAAGTACGGTTCTTGAGATATTAGGTAGACATAACTGTTTCTTGAGTGGAAAGGAATAGGGCTCTCTTGAGATATCTGGCTTTGACATTCTGCAGTATCTTGCTGATACCAAATGATCTGAATTCCTTAAGTGCTACCTTGATTCGGAACAATGCCATCGCTTTGAAAGGAACAGTCTCTGTATCTTAGGAATGTAGTACAATGAGTTTATTGCAGTTGTGGTCCTGTCTTGTATGTGCATAGTGAAGGTGGTTTCCGTGGTCTGCAGTGTCATTCCCAGGTATTTACTCTAATGAGAGACAGTAGGTTATTAAATAAATTTTCTTTAGGAAGATCAATACCTGGGTTTATTAAGGCCAATAATTCATACATTTTCCTACCAAGAGCTTTTAATGAGAAGATAACATGAGAGGCTGTTTCCTCCTCTACATTGCACAACCTACATACTGGCTCTTCTTTGAAGTTTCCTATTGCATGTAGATGTTTGCTTATCTACAATGTCCCGTCAATATTCCTCTTATCAGGTTTGTTTGGAATGTGTTGATTGTAAGTGTGTCTTTTTAATGAGGAAGGTGTTCTACTCATCATTCTCTTACTGTTTCTCGTATCCTTCTGTTTGCACCCTTTTTGTTGGTGGTAATATTCAATGTTTCTTTGGAACAGAGTTTATAGGGACATCAAAAACTGGCTCATCACCACAGAGCTATATCCACTATGATGTGCTTTTAACAGTGAGGCATTTTCTCACTCAGTGTTGCTACTTCTCGGCGCTGCGCGAGCGACTTGGTCCGTGCGTAAGAGATCTGGTAGATTCGTGGAGAGCCTAGGTGAAGTTGTTGTGTACATGGTAAAGGCTTAACCACAGCAGGGAAGGATGATTGAGGTTTGGTGCTTTGGTGGTTTTTCGAGTGTTGGTGTTACGGAGGTAGTGCTATTGATAGGCTCCTCAACAGTCGCTATTTTCAGGAGCAGCATCCTTTTCCTCAGCTTCGCTAGTGTTTTATTTAGATTTTTTTTTTTCCGTTGGAGTTGATTGTTAGGTGACCATTCCCAAGGTTGGCAGGGGGTGTACTTAATTCAGCTTGTTTACTACTGGTTGGATTGAAGTCGTTGTTACAGGGGTTGTCCGCAAACCATGCGGGGAACCCAGTACTGCCTATATTTGCGTTCAGTAGTAAGTAGTCACCAGTAGTATAGTACTACTGTAGTCACAAGTACATTCTCATGTTGGCCCAATCGGGTGTAGACGTTTTGAGCCCGGTGCCTAATTACATCCTCCACATATGGGAGGGCCAAAGCTTCATGTAACAACCTCACTAGGAAACGGCGACATTCAGAGTAGATGGACCGGAGTTCTCTATTCAGTATCTGCTGTAACCGGAGAAGCCAGAAGCCTGCTAAAATGTTCCATTCTTTGCAGGCATAGGGCATCAGAGGAACAATGAGTGCTTTGAAAAGACGTAGCTTTAAGTGAACAGGCATTTGGGATGCCATAACAGGGTTTAGGGCGGCCACCTTCGATCCGTTCGTCGCTCCCTATACGTGTTCATCCTTTATCAAGAGTGACGCCTAGGTATCGGATGGCGCTTCCCCACTCTATCCTTTGGTCCTGATAGGAGAAGTTAGGTATGTGGGCTGGGAGGGGGGCGTTTCCTGGTAAACAGAGCAGCGTGGCATTCGCCACTGTCTGCAACAGTACTGGAGGTGTCTCTGTAGGGGGTTGAAGGCTCTGTGGAGGTTTTTGTCTGTAGAGTAGCACAGGATGTCATGAGCAAACTGCGCCATTTTGACACCCTGAACTGTAGGGAAATCTGCCATGAAGAGGCTAAATAAGGTGGGTGATACGACAGAGCCTTCGGTGACTCCGCCTCGTAGGAGTCGGTCTGTCTCTGTCACTGGCTAGTGTTCTAGGCGATGATTCTACCTCTATTGACAAGCTCATGCTCTATATTCCTTTAATTGGATTCCTCAAGAAGTTTTAATTCCATGCAAGCGTATAATTGTGTGTTGTGCTTCATTTTATTTCTGCCTGCTATAGTGATTCAGTGTTTCTTATCGCAGGAAGTTTTATTGATTGTGGCATATTAACAGTATGTATGGTTGTATTTGCTGTGATTGCTTCGACTGTATTATTTTTGTATATAACTGTCTGTGAATAAATATATAGCCAGAAGGTGGCGCTGATGACTCTGGTAGTTTTGCGGCACTCATTGGGGAAAAAAGAACAAAAAACAACTGTTTCAGTACCAGTGAATGCGCATGACGTCACAACAGGAGCAAGACGATTCTCCACGTGGTGTATGAGAAGAATTTTGCTGTATACAAGAATTGTGATCTTGCCTTTATGCATGAAATTACTAATTACATTGTTATTCAGTTACAACATGAGAATATTAATGTTTGCGCAGCTTATCGTTCGGTGGTAGTCAGAGATTGTTATATTTTAAATTTTGCGTTTTGTTTGTTTCTTCTTGTGTGGTAATCCATCGAAAGATTACAAGCAAGGGGTGTTTTACAGGATTTTATGGACAACGTCACATCCTTTCTTTGTTAAAAAATCTGGTGCTTCTATCTACTTAATGATCGAGATAAACGTTAGTAGAAATGGTCCTATTACTTACATCCTTATAAGTAGAAGGGAAATGAAAGAATTCACTAGGCTGCACAGACAGTCAAATGTTTTAGTATGTCGTTGCTATGGGATTGAACTCTCTTTCTTTGTGAAGCCAGGAGTTGACAAGCTCCGGCATGAGAAAGGTTTCAAGTATGTTAAAACTGAAACCAATATCAAGCAATATCTCGAAAACGGTCAACTACGAATGCATTTGATATGAATTGTGCATTTTAAAAAGATCTACATTTTTATGCAGTAAGTTTTTCTGTATCTATTATAGCTTACCAGTTATGTAAAATTCAGAAAAAATCATCCATAATAAAAATGTCTTAAGACGTTGTTCCCAGAAAATTCAAGATATACATTTTATTTACCATGTAAACACATTTAATACACGACATGCCACATCGTTAGACATATTTGAGAAAATCAAAATTTTCGAAACTTAAATACCAACTTTGGTATTTAACCAAAATTTCGTTTTTGAGCTATGCAGCCTAAAGATACACATCCACCCACCCACACTCACGCTCCACACAAACATGTTTTTAGAAAGGCTTTTTTTTTTTTTTTTTTTTTTTTTTTTTTTTTTTTTTTTTTTTTTTTTTTTTTTTATAGATTAAGGAGGTTTCAAAGCATATATTTCCGGTGAAATCTCGATATCGAATTTTTGGGAGCTATAACCTCTCTATCCACTATGTACTTGTACCGGTTTACGGAAAGTAAAAATAAACACAAATAAAAAAAGAATATTCTACGTAACACAAAATCCATTAAATACACATGTATATTGTGTATTTGTATAATGCTATAATTTCCCAAAATGCTGTCCTATTTTTAGCGCCTTCATTTCCATTTTGACCTGAAAATACAGTATTTTACCATATCTTCATAAAAGTTTGTAAAATGATAATTTTGCAGTGATAAACACAAACGAGTGTAAACTTCATGTCGATGGCTTCCTCATTCTAAAACTTACAACATTACAACAATCTTGTGTTCCATTCACATGACCTTCTATACATCTCTACAACACATTGTTAAAAAGCTTATTGTTTTATTTCCTTCATGCTAATCTAGAAAACATTAGCAGAAATAGTCTTATTACTTGCTTCCTTGTAAGTAGAAGAGAAAAAGGGAGTACCCTAGGTTAAAGTGATAATCAAAAGCCGATTGTAATGTGATTGAAATTCCTTTGTTTGTATGGACAGGAGTTGACAGATTCCTGTATGAGAAAAGTTAGTATTTTATAGCTGAAATCAATAAAAAGGAATACCTCAAAAACGATCAACTGCACGAAAAAAATGTACATAATATAAGGTGTGTGTTTTAAGGAGCTTTAAATGTTCTATTAACTAAGTTTTTGCCTAACTAAGGTTTTGCCTATCTCTTACGGTTTACCGGTTAGGCAAAATTTAGCAACAAACTTTCAGAATAAACATGTCTACAAAGGCTATTATTATCAGGAAATTCAAGATGTATATTTTAGTTGCCATGTAAATATGTTTAATATACGACATTTTAATAAAAATATCTAGAGCCATTTTTGAGAATTTTTCCATGTAAAGGGTACTTGGTGATGAGGTGGTTTTTCTCGAAAATGTCACAGACGCAGACACAAACACACACAAACACACTGCCATTTTTCTAAACATCTTTTTTTCTATTTGACACAGTAGAAATCTCGGTATCGAATGTTTTGGTGCCATACAATACCTTCTCTATACAATCTAAATATAGTACGAGTAGAGAAAATAAAAATGAAATTTAACAGCTTATACAAAATGATTCACATTATGGAATTTTAAAAAGTAGTTTTATTGTAAGCAAACACATAATATATCTGTTTGCAGCATATAAACCTCCCTGTAATACGTTTGTAATGTTTTACATAATAGTTGTTAGGCAGATATTTAGTACAAGTTTTATTTTCTCCACTGCATATAGTAAGAAGAGAAAGTAATGCATTTCACCCAACATTTCGATACCAAAACATTTCGATACCAAGATTACACGCAAGTTAATGTTTTGAGATTCCATGAATTAAGAAATTTTTTTTTACAAAAAAGTCCGCGTTCGTGCTTATCCATTAGTGTGTGTGTGTGAACAGCATAAATCAAAAAGGAACAGTCGGATAAATAACGAAACTTGGTATGCCACATGAAAATGTTAAAGATCCCCGCTTTACATAGAAGATTTTCTTAAAAATAACTAGCGGTTTTGATTAAAATGTCATACATTAAAGATACTTTAATGATAAATGATGTGTATATCTTGAATTTCCTTGGAATATTCTCTGAAGATCTGTTCTTTCTGTATAACTTTTGCATAATTGGTAAATCGTAAGAGATAGATAAAATCCTACTACATAAAAGATATAGCTCTGGTTAAAGCAGACAATTTCTATCAGACTGATGTTTTGTGGAGTTATTGCTTATTATTGTTTAAAATTTCCAATACTTGTATTTTTTTTTCAAATGGGAAATTGATATTTTGTTTTATTCTATTCATGCAAAGAGAACTGAATTTCAAAACTTCACATTCCAACAGCTTTTAAAAGATTTGACTATCACTTTAACCTAGTGTATTCCTTTCTTACTACAAGGACCAGTTCTGATACAAGGGGTGATCAACACGTCCTTAGAAAAGCCAAGAAACTGCACTCGCAGCATGGAAAAAAAAAAAACTTGTATTTTAAACCTTGGTCTCTTACTAGATGGCCGTTAAAGTTTCAGCTATATCCATCACATGGTTTCGTTGCCATAGGCGATTGAATCAATAATCATGAACTTATTCAGAAACATGGGGAAAAAATACGAGTTTCGTTCAGTGATGGAACACATCTGACAATTTTCAATTGGATAAATGAATTTAAACGTGGCCATACTTCCACAACTGATGAACATCGTTCCGGACATGCAATAGAGGCGACTTCCTCTGAAATTATTGACAATATACAGGATGTGGTTCTGAGTGATCGGTGAAACAAGGTACGTGAAATATTAAGAGGCTAGAGCATATTATAAAGTAGTGTTCTCTATTTTGCATCAAAAATTAGGTCTGACAAAGTCCGGGCAAGATGGATGCCGCGTTGGCTCTCAATGGAGAATAAACGCAATCGTGTGATTGATTCGGTAGCTGGTTTGCCACTTTTCCGTCGCAACCCTGACGAGTTTCTGCGTCGATGCATGACTGTGAATAAAACATGGATACACACTACACTCCAGAGTGAGACCGTTAGTCGGCCTCACTGTTGTTATTATTATTATTATTATTACTTCTGTTAATTGTCGATTATTTAATGTATTTCAAAGTGTAGCAAGTACAGCTCAAAGTTTGCTTGTGCATGCACTAGAGGCAGTCTCGTAAAGTATCGAATTGTAGAGAAATGAGTTTTTCCTCATTGTGTTGAGACGGTCACGAGGTGTTTATGATGCATTTTGGGTAAAGAGAAATGCATTATGGGGCATAGACGCCAAGTTCGTGGTCTTTCTGACCAATCAGAATGAAGCAGTAATGACAGCAGAATTTACTGTATAAGTAGCAGATTGTGGGATATTTAGGCAGTCAGTCATGTGCGCGTAATCGCTGTTGAGAACACTCACTGCTAAGTTCAAGGCGCATACTCGTCAGGTTACTTATACAGTGTGAGAGTAATTGTTATAAATACTAAATGCAAACAAAGTGAGAAGGTAATCAGTTCTATGAGAGAAGTAAAGTTACGTCGTTAAATGGGGAAGGCTCTTAGAAAGCATCATAATCAATTAGCATGTAAAGCAAAGTGCTTGTCTAAATATGTCTTAATTCTAGTCAAGAATAAACGAATAGATGAAGGTGAAAGTGTGTTAACTATTTCGTAGGACCACTCCTAACTACCCTCATTGTTATTACCACCCGAAAGAGTCAATTTTCAAGCAGACTGAGTTACGCCGGAGGCAGCATCGTCGGTAGTGGATCTTAAAAATCAGGTACGTGGAGAGATCTGCTATCTTGGTAGTGGAGTGGGTTCAGAGACACTAATAAACGAGGACAACAAACGCTACCCACTTGACTTCACAACGTGGCGTAATAACGTCGCATATTTAGCTCTTTAATGTGCGACGATATAATCGCCACAAAAGACAGAAGTACAGGCGAAACAGTTGGTTCTTAAAGGCAAATCGGCTCCGAAGAAGACAAAGGTGGTGAAATTTGCAGACAAGGTGATGGCCTTGGCTTTTTAAGATTCACGCGGAATCATCTACATTGATTACTTGCAGAAAGGTAGATCGATAATTGCACCAGTTGAACGGAAAAGTCGAGAAAAAACACCCTCATCTAGCAAAGAAAAGATTCTCTTCCATCAAGCCAATGTAAGAGTGCATTACATTCACCTTATTCAGTAGATTTCACCCCGTGTAACTTTTTTATTTCCAAACTTTAAAAATTTGCTCGGCGAAAAAACGATTCACGTCTAACGAAAAGGTCATCTCCCAAACACATGCCTATTTTGAGGACCTTCCGAAATTCTACTTTTTGGAAGGCTTAAAGCAGAGGGAGTGTATCGAGCTAAAAGAAGAGTATGTTGAAAAACAAGAAAAACTCTACCAAATCTATTTCTAAGGACTCATTGAACGCCCCTTGTATTATTTAACTCGATTAACATCAAGTACATAGAAGAATAAGCTTTTGCAAGAATGTTTTGTTGTAGAATGGGTAGGAGAAATTATGTGTCGGTCTTTCGAGATTTTCGTTGGTGCCATTCTGGTACACATATCAAGAGAGTAAGAAAAGGCAATCCACCCATTCATCTCTCAACCCCGCTGGACGCTCCAGTGCAAGCAGTGTATTAATTTAGCCTACCACGTATACCAATTACTGTGGCATTAGAACTTCATTATGTAGCGGAGACAAAATATTAACTTAAATTTGTATCACCCGGTGAGAGGTAGATTATTTTCCAACTAGAAAGTTTATGGATCGCCAGTTCGACACTCAACTCCATTTGTCGCAAGCTGTGTTTCATGTATATCTCCTTCCCATCGGTAACGTGGCCTGTCCAATATGTTTTAAGCGCATAGCAAACAGGTGGAAGACATGGACGGAGCCAGCGGAGTCTTTTCAAGTGTATTTATATTGTATTTGAGTGTAGAAGGTTTATTAAGCAGAGTAACTCAGCATACGCCTCTGTATTGAACTGCATTGTTTACGTATCCCGGATGCTGTCTGTATTCATCAGAATGGCTTAAAATTAATATTGAACTCAAATCTTCAGTTAAAATTGTTAGCGACAAAACAGGGTGGTACGCGAACTACTGTTTAAGCACCAATAACGGCATAAGAACTGTCCCACTTTAACATTCAACATACGTGTATCTTTTGTCTTAGAATGACAAAAGATAAAAGCAATGGAATGTTTGTAATGTAACTTCCGGAAGACTCGAGCCTTTGTGGCTCGGAAATGGGCCTCCAGCCAATGCCATTACAATTCCGGCTAGATGGCAGCACTAGGCTTGAAAGACGCGCAAAGAAAATAAGGGTCAAAGGGCTGGCTGCTAGCTATGGACTATTGAATTCAAATAATGACCGCCATTCCCCGCAGGTGTTCACTTTTTTTCGTCTCTCTCTCTGGGAACTTTTCCTTGCCACGAACCAATCGGGAGGCGGTCCTATTTCCGTTACATTCACACAACCCATTCCGGCGCGATCGCAATCCCTTTCCAATTCAGTAACTCTAAAAAAAAAGTTTGACTGTGAAAGTTTTCGCGTTTCCTGCATCACGTAGAGGGCGTGTTTGGTGCTGCAACAGATAGACACATTTCATTTACCTCTCTGCTTGTATCTTCTTTTGAAACGGCCTCTGAATTTTCACACTGTGCATCAAACGAACCTAAAACCACCGAGAAAAGCAGAAAAATCTGATATGTAACAGTCACCGAAATACTCTACTCTTCACTGTTCCAGATATGCATATAAAAACTTCTTTTACCTATTCAGTAGGTATCAGAAACCCGTGCACGGAAATTGTTAAATTAATAAGATTCGAAACAGAACTCCAACATTTTAGTTTCTCTAGCCCGCATGTACAATGTACATAGTGGATAGAGAAGGTATTCTATTACACCCAAAAATTCGATACCGAGATTTTACCAGAAATATGTTTCCGAAAATAGCATTATTGGAAATAGATCCGTGTGTGTCCGTGCCCGTGAATATATTTGCGAACAGCATATATATAAAACACGAAAGTTCCAGAAAACCTGTCCAGCACAAATTACCCTTCACATAAAATCCTTTTTTTTTTTAAATTTTTAATTTTCTCAGAAATGTTTTGATTAAAAAAACGTATGTTTAAACTATTTTATCACAAACCGCCCCGCCCCGGCTTTGCACGGGTAGTGTACCTATTGAAAAAAACTCGGACAAAATCTTCCGTTTACATTTCGACCATGCAATGAAATAAAAGCACCTTTAAATAAGTTGAAAGCACTTTATTGTAATGCCTTTTAACGTACAATTTTATTTCCGGAGAGAGAGAAAAAAAATGGAGCCGATACTTTGCCGACTCTCGAGGACGCAACATACAACACGCGAAAAACACAATTCAAGGTACACACACAATTCAATTCAACACACACTTGTAGCGATTGATCTTGGGATTTACTGTCATTTCGAATGCAAGGTGCGCTTAAATTCAAAACGAAAGTCGGTTTACATTAGTGGTGTTCTTGGAATAAGTATATCCTCGTCTTTAACTTTCCCATGTTATAGTAACTTAAATAAAAAAAATCTTAATTTTTTTAATAGTGAGTTTGTTCTGCTGCATATTTCGGCTGATTGATATTGCGTCGTATAATTATCACCGAGTCAACCTTAGGCTGTAAATTGTGTGGCGGGAATCCTGACAAATCCCATAAGGTAGTGTGGAAAGGATGCCACATGGAGATAACAGTGTTGGCAACCAAGATGCCGTTGGCATAATAACAGTAATGGCAGCGCATCCACAGTGTGGTGGGTATACGCTGGCATAGGTAATGAATTACATTAAGGAGAAAGTCAGAAACTAACATTCATGCTTCTTCTGAATCTCTTTCTTTCATTTACTTCTAATATTTTCCACCTCTTTCTTTACTTTCTTCTATATCAAAACAGCAATTTCTAAGGCTAACAATGACGTAACTAAAGAGCAAGTAGATCCAGTTAGTCAAATGATAAGCTTTTATTTCATGATAGCTTTGTGTATTAAATTTCTCCATTTAACCCAAAATATTACTTGTCAGATGTATTAAGAACACCGCAATTGTAGTGTGATGGTGAGGCAGGTATTTTCATGTTCTTTAGCTAGCATATGTATCACATAACGTCAAATATCCAAAATCTGCAATAGGAAGTTAATTCTAAAACGGATCCCGTTATTTTCAGATTCTAAGAAGGGTGAATGGTTATGTGCATAGTTTATAACTTGTTCATTTTAAATAATTACAACATAAATATACTTACTTCTTTATTTAAACGATGTGACCAAGGGAACGATAGTTAATACATAAGAAATATATTTGATTTTCACAGTTAGCTTGCGTCATTGTCTCCATAACCAGGTGCATGCCCTTAGCATTGAAGAAGAAAAATAGAGCAGTAGGTACTACGGCCTTCTGGTGGCAAATAATAAGTACGTATTTCAGGTGTTCGTCGCCAGCAAAGCTTATTTATCTTAAACAATAGGAGTAAGTAAAGGACAGTTAATACATAAAAATGTATTTGAATTTCACTGCTGCGTTATGTCATCTCGATAAACTGTTGCGTTACCTTAACATTGGATGGGGAGGAAAAATACTACTATCGCTATCTATCGGAAAATAAATAAATACTTACTCTAGGCGTTCATCGTTAGGAAAACTTCTTTAATTCTTTATTTTAAACGATAGGAGTAAGGAAAGGACAGTTAATATATAAAAATATAGTTGAATTTCACTGCTGCATTGCGTCATTGTGTCGCTAAACTGGAGCGCTACCTTAACATTGAATGGGAAGGGAAATATATAGCACTACTACGACCATTTAGCAACAAATAACTTGTACCACTGCCATCTGGCGGCCATTAACTGAAATGTGTTCAATTAGCACGGTTTTTATTCATATTATGAGATTTTAAATACTTTCCCGTACTATTTTTAGACATTTTCAACTCCACAAACCTTGTAGTGACAATAACGAACACAACAAAACAAGAATTGTTCAATTTCATGCAGTCGTTGGGAAGTGATACGCATACATACATTTCAGCGATTCAGTTATATATATATATATATATATATATATATATATATATATATATATATATATATATATATATATATAGATAAATGTACATCCTGAATTCTCTGTGAATAGCCACTGAAGAACTTTACATGCTGGAGTACTTATGGTAACCGGTGAACCGTAAGGGATAGACAAAATCGTACTACACAAAAATGTAGGCCACGTTCAAATACATACTTTTCACCCATATATATATATATATATATATATATATATTTGGTAAAGTTAAACGTTTCTGAGAAATTTATGTTGTTGACTTTAGTTTTGACATTATTTTCTCTAACGTAAATTTGTCATTCCTTTTTATTTCTTTTCTTACTCCTGGACATGCAAAAAGAATTGAATTTCAATGATAATGGCATAGCGAGAGCTATATATGATTCGGCTATCTCTTTAGCCTAATGCATTCCCATTCTCTATCCCGCATGTACAATGTGCATAGTATATAGAGAAGCTATTATAGTCCACCCAAAATTTCAATACCGAGATTTCACTGAAAATGTTTTGAGGTCCCCTGAGTCCGTAAAAGGCATTTTAGATAATGGTGTGTGTGTCTGTGCACAGCAAAGCTCAAAAACTCAAAGACTGTTAAATACTAAACTTGGTGTTTAAGATTAGTGCCCTCCAAGGATGCGACACGAAGATTTTCAAGAAAACCCCCACCACAAAGTACCATTTACATGGAACATTTTTCGAAAAATTTTATTTTCTCAAATGGCTTAAACGATTTAGATTAAAATCCCTAAGATATTTAAATCCCAAATAAAATGTGTATATTTAAACCGCGACAGCGATGAATAATTATTCTGCGTATTAACGTTAAACAAATACTGCCAGCAGTGAAGTTTAGGCAGCAATTTTAGACTTAAACAAACTTTTTTTTTTTTTTTTTTTTTTTTCGAGTAGTGAATGAACTTTTCCCAAATATATCTGCAATAGATGGAAAAGAGTAGGACGCTTTTATTTAAATTACTGTTTTTATGCTAAAGGAGCTACCATATGACTATGACGCCTCTGAGGACCTATTTTACCTAATTTTGCTTAACAGCTAAACTGTAAATGATAGACAAAATTACTACACATAAAAAGTAGATCTTGTTAAAACACACAATTTATGTCCTTTACGTTTTTGTTATGGAGGTAACCGTTTTCCAGATGTTCCTTGTTATTAGTTTCAGTTGTAAAGTACTTGTACCTTTCTCAGGCGGGAAGTGTCCATTTTCTTTTGTTCTACTCCTGGACAAGCAAAGAAGTGATTTGCAATGACAGTCGCATAACGACAGCTTTTAAAACATTTGAATATCACTTTAGCAAAGCGTATTCCTTCAGTTCCCTTCTTCTTATAAGGAACTAAACAATAAGAACATTCTGTTTAATAAGAGGTGTACGTTTCCTGGTGGCGTAAATCTTCGAATTTGTCTCGGGCTTCCAGCCAGGTGTAGATATGGTCAGGCACCAACGTTTCGGGAGCAGCATACATTGTTCCCGTCTTCAGGGTTACTGAATGAATTGCCAGACGCCAGACGCATAACTTGTGGACCGGGGCATGTCAGTGCAGCAGTACCGAGCCGCTTCGCGGATTTACCTGCGTAATGAGATAGGAAACATGGACATAGGTTGTGTGCTACTGGGGAATGAATGGAAATACAGGGAGTTTTATTGGGAGAGGACACGCCCACGGGCGCTTGCACGGGCCAATCAGGAGGCCGCGCTGTTTTCTCCCGCCTGGAACTGGATTTATGTGTTTTAATTTTGGCTTAGTGCTTACCTAGTGTGAGAACGTTAATCTAGATTGTTTTCACCCCGTTTTGATTACGGGTTATTGTCGCTTTGCCCTTTTCAGCTTTAATTTAAATGTGTCTCGGGGAGTGGGTGTGGCTAACCGAGAGGGCCAATAGCGTCTCTCGGCAGTCGGAAGGAAGGCAGGCGACTTACTTCTCTGGGATCCTAATTTCCCAGAGAATTCACCAATTGGTTGGGATGGTTTAGAATTTTGTTGTACAATGATCGGGCCGTCGATCGTGTTTGCACACACACAAGCACACAAGCAGTTGGCAGGCTGAGGGCAGCCCGAAGAGAGTTAGACTTGTCCCTATTCTCTAATGGAACCTAACCGCGCTCTGGCGGGATTGTGGTGTTTGCAGAATGGCGGGTGAGAAATGGGGCTGTGGAGTGGCAGGAGGAGGCAGATTTGCTCCTCAACGGTTGCCAGTTATGGTGCAACGGCCCTTGTCCACCGCTGGTGTAATAGTTTTATAAAATGTTTATTTTGGGGTTTTAAATGTTGATGTCCAAGCAACTCTTGAAGGATTGTAAGGAGCTTAGCCGTAGCAGCTGTTGGAGGTGCTCTTTGTTACCGGGGATGCCCGCAAGCCATGCGGGGAACTCGTTATCGCCTGAAGCGGCGGTTTGTGGAATTGTAATCCCTAAGAGGCCTAACGAGGTCGCTCCGATGGAATGGTAACCCTTTGTTGAATTTTGTTACCTGACGCCTAATCTCGTCCTCCAGGTATGGTAGACCAGAGGTTTCGTGCAGAAGTTTCGTAGGAAAGCCACGACGCACAGAATAGATGGCCCGTAGACATCTATTCTGTACCCGCTGACTGGAGTCTGCCGCCATGCCCCAGATCTCACAGGTGTAAATTAACAAGGGACTATGAGAGCCCTCAAAAGACCCAACTTAAGGGAGAACCGGCTTCGTGGATTTCAGCATCGAGGAGGCCGTAGCCCCATAGCCCCGACACCTCAGTTCCCTGATGTGCTCCCCAAAAGTGGCGCCCTTGTCGAGCTTCACCCCCAAGTAGGTTATGGTGTTGGTCCATTGTATTCTTCATCTGAGTTACTGAATGTGGGGTAGTTTGCGAAAAAGCGGTGTTTGGTTAAGAGGATGGCGTGGCTTTTCTCCGGGTTGATGGACAACCGCCAATGCACGCAGCACTCTTGGAGGAGGCGGAGGTGTCTGTGAATAGGGTTGAAGGCCCTGCGTGGGTTTTTGTTGGTACAAAATAACAGCACGCCCTCAGCATATAGAGCTATGTTGACTTACTGATCTGTTGGTAGGTCGGCTATGTAGACGCTGAATAGCGTGGGGGATAGTACAGAGTCCTCGGGGACTCCGCCTCTTATTGCCCTAAATGTTGATTTGTGTCCCGCAACTGAAACAACAAAAGATCTGTGTTTGAGGTATACGTGTAGAAGGTGTATGATGTTTGTCGGGAGCTCCAGATGGATGAGTTTAAGGAGCAGACTCGCGTGTCAGAAGGCCTTCTCCACGTCTAGTGACACCGCCGCAGTGTAGGCCCTGTGTTGGAAGTCCAGGGCAGCGGCCTCCACCACTCGCAGTAGTTGATGGGGTGTAGAATGCCCAGGACGGAAACCGAACTGGTTGTCTGGGATGGCTCGAATGTCGCCCAAAAGAGGGGACAAGCAGTTTAGCAGTAGCCTCTCGAAGACCTTCGAGAGAATTGACAGGAGACTGATGGATCGGTTGTTGAAAGGATGTAGTGGGTCTTTCCCCGGCTTCAAAATGCATCTCACCCGGGCCTCACTCCACTCGCGTGGAAAATGGCACAAGGTGAGGCACATGTTGAAAACCTTGCTCAGAAAGAGCACCGCCTTGATGGGAAGGCAGCGGAGTGCGCCTTGGAGCTCACTGAGTCGGATGACACGAAGTCGGTCCGCCTCGTCAGGGGGACGTAGAAAGTATCGACGCACCTCCCGACGAGCACGGTCCGAGAAGTCTTCGTCCTGGTGGTTATCTCGTGGCCTCATAGTCCTTTCGATGTAGTCAGCGAACACATCGGCTTTGGCTTGGGATTCATAAGCCAGTACTTCACGATCGTGTTTGTCCAGTCCAGTGTGATTGGCAGGCTGAGGGCAGCCCGAGGTGTTTTAGACGTGTCCCTGTTCTCAGAGAGAACTTAACCACGTTCTGACGGGATTGTGGGTTTTGTAGGATGGCGGGTGTGTATTGGGGTTGTGGAGTGACAGGAGGAGGCGAATATTGCTCCTCGACGGTTGCCTTGATGGTGCAACGGCCCTTGTGCACCGCTGGTGTGTTTTTATCAAAATGTTTCTTGAGGTTAAATTTTGAATCCAAGCAACTCTTGAAGGATAATAAGGAGCTTAGCCGTAGCAGCTGTTGGTGGTGCTCCTTCGTTACCGGGGATGCCCGCAAGCCATGCGGGGAAGCCGGTATCGCCTGAAGCGGCGGTTTGTGGGATCGTAATCCCCAAGAGACCTAACGAGGGCGCTTTGAACTGATGTGGTCTTCTTAAATAGATATGTTCGTGGGTTCTGTGCGGGCCAATCAGCGCGCCGAGGCGTGGCTGGTGAGGTGGAATGAAGCACATCCGTTGGTGCATCTCCATATCTACACCTGGCTGGAAGCCCGAGAGAAATTCTAAGATTCTGTTTAATGTTTATCTCGATTAGCATGAGTTAGAAGGAAGAATGCTTGTAAGAAGTTAGTTTGTAGAGCAGCTAGAGAAAGTCATGGGACTGTAACACATCAGATGTTTCAGTTTATTTTAAATTAGTTGTCCTTACGTTATTCACTCTTCTACTTTTAAATTGAGCTTTTTATAAGGACGCTGTGTAGCTGTTGCGGTTCTCAGCGTCTCATTGTATATTAGGCGTGAAAGACAACTTAATTTTGCTCTGAGATCTCTTTGTCAGGCTTGAGGTTCTTTTACGAGCTGTACATTTGAAACCTATGCTTAGGATTTTTACGCCCGAAGAAATCCATCAAGCTCCGCCGAATTTGAACCCGCGACTTTGGAATCAGAGGCTAACATGTTACCCCTAGACTTTAGAGGGCGATACTTTTCTACAAGGAAAGGATACGGTCGGAGGGAGCTGAACACCGAACCTGAGTTATTACACTTACGCACCATGATAGCGCTCCACAGGATGAGGTTTGCAAGATACACAGTGCGACCGGAAGCAGGAGTGATACAGCAATGACAGGGTCGCTACAGTTTCCAGATTGACAGTCAGTCTGCAGACCTGGCCTCATATACAGTATTTTTCAGAATATGATAATCCTGCCCCACTTCTCTGGTGTAACCCAACATTCGCTTCGTGACCAGGGAACCCCCCCCCCCCAAAAAAAAATGAATCAGATAGGTCAGCCATGGGGGGTTCGAAATCGCGACCTCTCGAAGGCGGGCCGCGGAGAACACCGCCTGACTCATCTTTTTTTTTTCTTCTTCTTTTTTTTTGTGTGTGATGACACTGATGATTAATGCGATAAAGGCTGAATATACATTTGAATGCGATGTGAACTTACTATTGCATTTACAGTCACATAGAGCCAAAGAAACCAGTTCATTACGATATTAGCTCCGTGGTAACCTTATAAGTGAAGTGGTGGTTTACATGTACAATGTGAGTGAGCGGCGAATGTTTAATCGGGACAGGGAGAATAAGTATTTTGTTCACTGTTTCACACCTAACCTCTCCGCTTCTCTGCCAGGTGGAAGGAAAAGGGAAGGGGTAAAGCATTTCACTCTGCGGCCGTGATGTACATAGGTACTTCTGTCATCCGAGAGGAAGGGTTACAACGAAGGATCCTCGCCTATTTCGCCACAGCAGCCAGTGAGAGGTGACTAGTCACATGATAAGGGGAAAGCTTATAAGAAACAAGGTATAGTATTGTATTCATGCGCCGGCAAAGGAATACATCTGAAAACGCTAAGGAACTAAGTAATAAGCTCATTTCTGGTAATATTTACCTAGATTGTATGAAGCAGATAGAAGAATAGACGGAAAAAGATGCAGCAGGAGCAGTAAAAGCTCCGCTTGCCCGGGTCTGGATCAACCAGGACAGCACTTCTTGAGAACTCTTGTACTCAGGGCGTGTAGATGGTACAGGAACTTACTTTTCGAAAAGGACAACTTTCCAAGATCAACACAGTATCAATATAAGCGATAGCCTTCTTTCTTTTAAACAAACTGAAATCGTCTAGTATCTAGCGATTGTATTTCCGTTGAAATTTATCTGTTCTCGCCGAAATATTCAATTTGTTACGTATCTTTCTCTTCATGTAACACTTTCTTTCTCGCTTGAAACTAAGATGTTCCGGACAATAACTTCATTAATTCACCGGAAATTCAAATTATCCTGTCGAAGATTATAGCTGCTCTATTCTCCGACGTAATATCAAATCTAAGCACTAATTCTTTTCTATAATTAATGTTCTCGCCTGGCGAGAAATATTCTTTCTCAGACTTAATCTCTCTCCCTTACACAATCAGCAGGAGGAGAATCAACGCCGGACCTCCTTCCCCGACGAAGTTGAATGGAAGTTTAAAATTTTCCGCTGCTAAACAGGCTATTGTCACAAAATTAAACAACTCGTCGCCATATGAAAAATTGACTGACGAAAACAAAACAGCAACGAAGTTCTGTCTTCTCTAAAAGTAACCAAGAAGAAATAACATAAAAACATAACAAAGAAAAAAAAGACGTGTTCTTACAAAGAAGGCTATCAGTGACGAAATAAAACATGAAACAAATATGGCTATTGGTCCGCAATATTGCTTCACAGAATAGGTGGCAAAAGTCATATGAATTTAGTACATCACATTTTAAGTGTATTATTTGTGTATTTATTTTTGACATATGCGCTTAGACTGTGTTTCTGATAAAATATGAATAGCCAATTTCGAGTTTCAATAAATAATCTCCCTAGACATTCAAAGGCGAGTTATGCTCCTTCCCGTTGATAGTAGCGAAAAGTTAAATGTAACTTAAGTTTTATGAGTGGAACTACATTAAAAAGTTAGTTCTAAGGTCCACTAGAGACAGAAGAAAGAAGATTTTCTCTTTATGCCACGAGGCTATATTCTGTAATTGGCTTAAGTTCGTTTCATTAAGCAGGTATTGCCATCTGGTGCTGAGAAACCCACACCAATTAGTGTTAAATGTTTACTACCAAGGAAAATCAACACCCCCCCCCCCTCCAATATGAAGAAAAACATTGTAAGGGTTATTAACATTTGGCCCCGTCGCTCGTCCCCCGATGTAAGCCAATAAGCCCCGGAGTATAATGGGGTTCCGGGTCGCACGACCATTTCCCGGAGAAAATCCTCACGCTGGGAAAACAAGAGCGAGGAAAAGGCGATGAAGGACTTCATGTTTACTTTAAGAAAGGACCAGGAGAGAGAATGGCGATAATAAAACCCGGATTGGAGGGATTTTATGTTCCAAGTGTTGTCTTCCTGAATTGGGAATTTTCTGCAAAGAAGGAATGTGACAATGCGAACAAACAAAATTGGTACACGGAGGTTTGCACGTGTGTGTGTGTGTGTGTGTGTGTGTGTGTGTGTGTGTTTCTGGACTTCGCTCTTCCCAACGTCAAACATAAATCTGAATTCAATTGGACTGATGGTGTTTGCAGACGCCTCTGCTCAAACCTTTTACTGCTTTTAGGACTTTCATAGAGACAATTTCGGCACTGTTTATAAAACCTCGCCAGATGTAAGCACAACTATACAAAAACTTCAAGCTCCGGTGCTTTTTACTATCTCTATATATTTGGGTAGAAAAACTATTGCACTCCACCCAAAAATTCGATTCGGAGATTTCACCGGAAATATACATTTTAAGGTTCCACGTATTCAAAACGGCATTTTAAAATTTCTTAGTTCCATTCATATGCCTTTCTCTACATGGCTATAACAAGTTATTGCTAAAAAGCATATTCTTCTGTCTACTTTATGATAAGCGAGATGAAACATTAGCACAAATTGTCTTATTAGCTGCTTCCATATAAGCAGAAGGGAAATAATGGAATACACTAGGCTAAAGTGACAGTCATATCTTTTAAAAACTGTTTGCCATGTGGTTGAAATCCGTTTCTATGCAGGGCCAGAAGTTTACAACTTTCCGTGTGAGTAAACTTTAAATATTTTAAATCTCGGAAATGGCCAATTCGACGAAAAAACGTATGAATGAATTGTGTATTTTAACGTGATCTAAATTTGTTGTGCAATAAGTTATGCATGCTATCTAAATAAAAATCATTAGAGCCATTTTTGAAAAAAAAAATCAGAATTTTGTTCCACTTTACGTTCTTGAGTTATGTTCACAGGCACACGGACACACACACACACACACACACCGACACACACACACACACGGACCTTTTCTTCTGAAAATGCTTTTTTTTTGGATACGGAGGATCCTAAAGTGTGTATTTCCGGTGATATCTCGGTATCAAATTTTTGGGTGGAATGCAATACCTTCTCTATTCACTATGTACATAGTATATAGAGAAAGTAAAAAAGATTTGTGAATATTATAGCTCAAAAAAGAAAGTTCGGTAAAGTACCAAACTGGTACTTAGGTTTAGTATCTTCAAAGAATATAAAATGCAAATTTTGAGGAAAGCCCAACTGCATCAAACTACCATTTATTTGGAAAGATTATAGAAAATTAAAGTTTTCTAGTAACTGGATATAACGATTTTAATGAAAGTACCGCATATTAAAGATACTTATAGGACAAATAAAATGCATATTTTGAATTTTCTGGGAATAGACTCTGAAGACGATTTTATCCCAGATGAATTTTGCTGAATTTTGAATAACTGGTAAGCGGTAATAAACATGCAAAAACTTAGTAAGAAAAATGTAGATCTCATTCAAACACACATTTCATGTCACATTTTTTTCGTGGTGTTGATCATTTGTTTTAGATATTCCTTGTTATTGGTTTCAGTTTTAAAATCTTAAAAACGTTTCTCATGCGGAAAGTTATAAACTCCTGGCACTACATGGAATGGATTTGACACAGGGCAACCAACTTTTAAAAGATTTAAGTATCACTTTAGCGCAGTATATTGCCTTATTTCCCTTCCACTTATAAGGAAGAAAGTAATAAAATAATGTTGCTATGTTTATCGATTAATACAAACTAGATATAAGAATAAGTGTTTTATCAATACCTTGTTACAGAGATGCAGACAAAATGCATGTGAATGGAACCCATCAGATTTTCTACCTCTCAACTGCCTACATAGTAGGTAGAGAAGATGTAGCATTTCACTCAAAAATTCAATACCGAGATTTTATTGAAAGCACATATTAATAATACCATTTTATTGAAATATCCAAAATGTGTGTGTGTGTGTGTGTAACTTGATACGTTCAGCATCTTTCAAAAATATGATAAGGGATTTTCAAGACAACCCCCCCCTAAACAACACTTTACATGGACAAATGTTTAAAAAGTTTGGTTTTCCCAAAAACGATTTTGATTAAACTATCGTATGTTTAACAAATTTGCGTCATTAACAGAATGTGTTGACTTTTCTGGGAATAACCTCGAAGACATATTCGTACTTGCATAACTGTTAAATCGTAAAAGATCTGATAAATTAAACTAATTGATTTACAAACAAACTTGTTACAAAGGATTATTCTTCTTTCTACAACATGCTAATCGAGATAAATATTAGCAGACTGTACTTTTTAATTATTTACTTACAAGTAGAAGGGAACTAAAGGCATGCGCTATGCTAAAGCGATAGTAAATTTTTTTAAAAGCTATCGATGCGATTGTCATTAAAATTGGTTTCTTTACTTGGTCAGGGGTAGTATCAAAGAAAAACGGACACTTCCTATCTGAGAAAAGTGTATGTATTTTAAAATTAAAACCAATAACAAGTAATATTTTGAAAACGGCCAACTGTAACAGAACGAGATCTGCATTTCTGTGTAGTAAGCTTTTGTCTATCTTTTGCAGTTTAACCGGTATGCAAAATTCTGCAAAAATCAACCAGAATAAAGAGATCTTTAGAAGCTATTTCCAGAAAATTCAAAATAAACAATTTATTTGTGTTGTGAATAACTTACATATACGGTGCTTTAATCAAAATCGTTATGGCCGTTTCTGAGAAAAACAAAATTTTCAAAAGTTTTTCCAAGTAAAGGGGTTAAAACAAAAAGTAAAGGAGTGGGAAAATTTTCTTAAAAACTTCCATGGAAGATAAGTTTGGTATTGAACGGTCTTTTTAAGTTATGCTGTCCACAGGCATACACACGGATCTTTTTCTAAAAATGCGATTCTTTTGGATTCAGGGGGTCTATATTTTCCGTAAAATATCGGTATTGAATTTTTGGGTGCAATACAATATCTTCTCTATACACTATGTACATAGTACGTGTTGAGAAAGTAAAAATATAGATCTTTTTAAAACACACATTTTATGTCATGCACATTTTCTAGATGTTCCTTGTTATTGGTTTCACTTTGCCAATACTTATACTTATTCAACATGAGAAATCCTTATTTGGTTTTTCTTCACACGTCCATGTGTGTGTGTGTCTGTGTGTCTGTGAACACGATAACTCAAAAACGAAAAGTAGCTAAAATACCAAAATTGGTATTTAAGTTTAGTATCTTCCAGGGATGCGACACGAAGATTTTGAGAAAAATCACCCCACCCCAAACTACCCTTTACATGGAATTTTTTCGAAAATTTTGATTAAATTCTTGTTAAGATAATTGGAAAAGAAATTATGGTTAATAAAATTTTATTAGAATAGAAAAATGGCGCTAACGATTTTGATTAAAATATCATATATTAAAGATATTTACCTAACAAATAAAATGTATATCTTGAATTTTCTGGGAATAGCTTCTGAAGACCTGTTTATTCTGGATTAATGTTGATTAATTTGGCATAACTAGTAAACCATAAGAGATAAACAAAAACTTACTGTACAGAACATTTAGGTTTTGTTAAAATACACAAGATATGTCATATACATGTTTCTCGTGAGCCTACTGTTTTCGACGTATTCATTGTTATTAGATTCAGTTGTGAAGTACTTTTACTTTTCTCAGACGGGAGTGTCCGTTTTTCTTTTGTTCTACTCCTGGCCAAGAAAAGAACCGATTTGTAATGACAATCGCATAACGACAGCTCTTAAAACATTTGACTATTGGTTTAGCCTAGTGTATTCCCTTATTTTCTTCCTGCTTATACGGAACTAAATAATAAGAACATTGTGTTAATGAGTACCACGGTTAGCAAGGTGCAGAAAGTATGAAGTTTGTAGAACAGCTAGAGAAAGTCATGTGATTGTAACACATCAGATTTTTCACATTGTGCCTACAAGAGTATGTGTAATAAAAGTACGTCTGAAAATGTTTATGTCAACTAAAGTGAAGTAAATAGAAGAATAAGGGTTCATGTATATGTATGTGCGTGTGTGTGTGAATAGCACAACTAAAAAACGACAAGTTCGTTATATACCAAACGTAATATTTGTGTACAGGGTTTCCATGAAACTTTTCAGGGATATCCCCCATCCCAAAATACTCGTATGTCATTCTGAATGGCTTTACATAACTACCAAACCGCAAGATATGGACGAAACCATACTGTATAAGTATGTACATGTCGTTAAAACACACCATTTATATCATATATATTTTTATGTGCAGATAACCATTTCGAGATATTCCTTGTTATTGATTTCAATTTTAAACAACCTAAGTTTTCTCTAACGAGACCATGCAAAGTGAACCGAACCTCAATAGTTTCAATTAGCGACCAGTCTTTAAAAGATTTGCTATTCCTTTAGCCTAATGTATTCCCTTATTTTTCAGATAAACATTGCCAGAATTGGTCTTATTACTTGCTTCTGTAAGTAGAAGGGAAATAAGATAAACACAAGACTAAAGCGGCGCTAAGTGAAAAAAAACTTGAAATTCGGTTCTCTTTGCTTGATAGTAAACAAAAGAGAGACGAATAGAAAGATGTCTGTTGTTTGAGAAAAGTTTAATTACGTAATATACCGAATTATTGGCTTCAGTTTCATCTCGAAAATAGTTATCTCTGAAAAAAAAGTATGTCAAATAAATTGTGTGTTTTAATGAGATCTACATTTTTTGTGTGATAAATTTCTGTACATCTCTTACGGTATATGGATTATGCAAAAGTCATCCACAATGAAGAGGTCTTAAAGGGCTGTTCCCATAACATTACAGATTTACATTTCCTTTATCATGAAAATATCTTAGAGATATGATATTTTAATAAAGATCGCTAGTCATTTTTGACAAAATCAACATTTTCAGAAAGTGTTCCTAATGGAGGGTACTTGGGCTGGAGGGATTTTCTTGAAAAGTTTTATGTTACATCCTCGGAAGATACTGAAACCTAGTTTGAAATTTAAGGGACACACACACTCACATGAACATTTTTCTAAAAATATTTTGTTGGATTCACGGGTTTCAAAACATGTATTTCAGGCGAAGTCTCGACTCCCTTTTGGGTGGAATACAATACCTTGTCTATCAACTATGTAAATTGTAATACGGGTAGAGATAGTAAATATGACATTTTAACAAATATCATTAGTCATTAGGGGAGAAATCAGCATTTTGGAACAATTTTCCATATAAAACATGGTTAGAGTTGGGGGGATTTTCTTGAATCCTCGTGTCGTGTTCATTGAAAATACTGGACTGGACTTAAGTATCCAGTTTTGTTATTTGACAGACTTTCCGTTTCTGTGACATGCAGCACACACACACACACCAACACACACACACATACGCACACATACACTCGGACACAGAAATATTTTTAAAAAATTATTTTTTTGAATTCAGGGATCTCAAAGAATGTATTTCCGGTGAAAGTTCGGTATATACACTATGCATACGAGCTAGATAAGTAAAGATAGATTTTTTATAAGTGAGGTTTGTTGCAGAAGAGGTAGAGCAAGTCATGTGAATGGGACATAAGATTGTTCTCTTTATGACAAATGAATGCAAGGATTAAGTTACAGAACCTTTGTTTGGCAGACGTTTTAATAGATCCAGCAGATCCAGCGTTTGCAGCTGGTAGCAGTGATGAAAGTTCGCCCGCTCAAGAAATGCACTGTAACAACATGGCGGCAAAACTCACTCTTTGATATATTCACGTTGTCTGTCTGTCTGTCTGTCTGTCAGTCTGAAGGTCAGGCCATCTGCCAAACGTGGACAGGTGAAATGGCAGAGCGGTCAAGGAACCTGCTTGCGTCATAGCCTACTTTATAGTTCTTCAGTTAAATATTGAGCCGAGCATGAGATCGCCAATCAGCCTGTTACACTTTGATTATTCATAGAAATGACAGACTTCTAGGAGGACGACGAGCATTTAGCGGTCTGAGGGCAGCTCTACGGACGTTCGATAACTCCTTAGAAGACCCAAGAAATTACAATCGTAGCATCGAAATTAGTTATGTTCAGTAACCGACGTCTCTTCCTAGATGGCAGTTTAATGTTCAGCTATATCCATCATGTAATTTCGATAACATAAGAGATTGAATCAATATCTTTTGCTTCTTTAGAAAGATGGGGGGGGGGGGGGGTAGACGAGTTTCGTTCGGTGATTAAACACTTCAATTTAAAAGGCTTAACATAGAAAGATATAAAAGCCGAGGTGGGTGAAGTTCATGGCCCATCTGCTCCTACATTTGCAACAATTTACAATTGTATAAATGAATTTAAAGGTGCCGTACATCCACAAATGATGAACATCGTTCCGGACCTCCAGTAGAAATTACTTCCTCCGAAATGATTGACAGTATACTGGAGTTTAGAGTGATCGACGAATCAAAGTTTACGAAATAGTAGAGGCCACAGGTATATCACGAGGTAAGGTGTTTTCAATTTTACACCAAAATTGTGGTTTGACAAAGGTCTCAGCAAGATGGGTGCCGCGTTTGCTCCAATGGAGAATAAACGCAATTGTGTGATCGATTTGGAAGCTGGTTGGGTACTTTTCTATCACAATCCTGACGTGTTTCTGCGGCGATACATAACTATCGATCAGACATGGACACGCCACTACTCTCCAAAAACAAAAGTACAGTAGAAACAGTGGGTTTTTAAAGGCGATCCGCTCTGAAGAAAGCAAAGGTGGTGAAATCATCAGACAAGGTGATGGCCTCGGTTTTTTGGATGCACGCGGAATCCTCTACATTGACTACTTGCAGAAATGAATAATGGAGAGTATTATGCATCATTATATTACCGGTTGAATGGAGAAATCAAGAAAAATGTCCTCATTTGGCAAAGAAAAGATTTTCTTCCATCAAGACAATGTGGGGATGCACATCTATCGAGTTTTTATGGTGAAAAAGTAGAATTAAGGTTCACATTACTACAGAATCCACCATAGTTACCAGATTTGGTCCCTATTGAATTGTTTTTATTTCGAAACTTTTAAAAAGTGACTCGCGGAAGAGGTCATCTCCCAAACAGATGCCTATTTTCAGGACCTTCCAAATGTTGGTTTTTGGAAGGCTTACAACAGCTAGAGAAATGCTGAGGAAAGGGTATCGAGCTAAAAGATTATGCTGAAAAACAGAGAAAAAATTTACGAAAAGTAATTTACTTTTCTATTTCTACTAATGACTTACCGAACATATATACCCCATACATTGTATATACCCATTATTGCTATAATTTAACCAGTTGTGAATGAAATGTAAGATTTGCAGGATGAGATTGGGGAGTGAAGAAAGTTAACAAGATTTCTCAACGGTTGCCAGTCATGGTACAATAGCCATTTTACACCTCTGGTGCAGTGTTGTTGAAAACTTGCTTTCTTTTGGGGGTTTCACTTAAAATGTTGATGCCCAAGTAACTCCTGGAAGGATTATACTGGAGCTCAGCCGTAGCAGCTGTTATAGTGCCCCCTAGTTACCGGAGATGCCCGCAAGCCATGCGGGGAAGATGGTATCGCCTTAAGCAACGATTTCTGGGATTGTAATCCTCAAGATCCCCGACCATATTGATTATATCTTACCCAAGGGAGCTCTACATGTTTTGCAATTAGATAATTAATTCAGCTTATAGTTAAGAATATTCCGAAATAGCTGATGATGCTTATTTTCATTCAATGATGGCATACGGAATAATATTCTTGGGAAACTCGGTAGATATAAAAAAAATTGTTTATGGTGTAAGAAAGGGGCAAGACAATCAACTCACTGTAAACTACTATTGAAGATGTTTAGAATTTTGCCATTAGTCTGCGAATATATTTTAGTCGTTTGGTTGTTTCTAATAAATAACCGAAAAAAGTTTACAAAAAGTGCAGATATATGCATAAAGACTAACACAGGCAAGATTTACATATACTAAAAAGTAGTTTACAAACATTCCAAAAAGGAGTTTACTACAACGGTATAGTTTTATTTAATTCACTTCCATCTCTTATAAAGGAATTGCATATGAGCAAAAACAAGTCAGAGTTAAAAAATGTACATTATTACTAGGTAAGGAATTTAATGATTTTGCATATTTTTCCTATGAATGTTGAAACATTTATTATATTTATAAAAATATATGCCATTGAATAACGGGTTGAATAAAACCATTTGTTAGCGCATGTTTTTTCATTTTGAGCATTTTAAGGAATTTTCCAAGAAGCTGTGGGACTATTTGTATTTAATTCAAGATTTTTATTATAACTCGGTATTTTTCTTGTCAAATCAATTTCTTGGAATTAAGGAGATGTTCTGCAGCGCCTACTGCTATTTTTGAGTGAAAATGCTCCATGAACTTTTACCCCTCCCGGAATTCAATTCCACTTCTTAGAGATTATGCTAGCTCCTACCCTTATTTTACAAATAATAATAAGGGTAGAACTTGTCCACACTCCCAGGAAGATAACTATCACCAGGTAATCCGGTACTATTGTGCTATTTACTGAGGTCAATTGCTGCTAACCAATATACGAACACTAAAGGGCAAAATGCCTAAAGTAAAGGCAAGTAATAGTGTTAAATTAAAGCCACTTGTATCAAACTACGAAGAAAATATTTTTCCCTCGACGTTCATATTTTATTCTGCAAGATGTTTGATGGGAGAGTGGCTGCTGAAAAAAAAGTTTATCTTAGAACAACACATATCACGAGAGAAACATAAACATGGTCTGCAGCAACTTGAAAATAAATCTCATGTAAATTTACAGTGCAATTCAAAATTGTAAAAGTGTGCTAAAATTGATCTGCAATAAAAAGTACCGTAACTTGTTTTTAAAGTAAATTTATACGCAATAAATATTTCATAAGGACGATTATAATTCAAAAGTTTAAAATGTTCTTTATATTTTCTTTTAATATTTTGGTATTGTGCTATATTTTATGTGACTGTAGCCAAGTGAGTATTTAATGTAATAAATAGCATTTTTACTGATGATTTTTTAATTTTTATAGTCATTTTTAATATATTTGGGCTATTTTTGGTAATTTTAGGTTATTAATGCATTTTTTTACATAGGTAATTAAATGCCTTGCCGTAATCATTACTCACAGCATTTTTATCCAGGAGGATTTTATTCATTAAAAAAAATACTAGTGCTAGTTAATGCAGTGCTGCAAATATAATATTCATGGATTCTAAAAATGCATACTGTGCAAACTAGGTTTTGGAAACAGGCATGTAATTATAAATTATGCATCTCTGAAAAATTCAATATCAGAGTTAATTTTTCCTTTCTCTATACGTACTATGTACGTAGTGTATACAGAAGCTATTGTATTGCACCCAAAAATTCGATATCGAGATTTCACCGTAGGTTAAAGTCATAGTCAAATATTTTAAAATATCGTTGCTATGTGATTGAAGTTCCTTTGTATGCATGGACATGAGTTGACAAATTCCTGTATGAGAAAAAGTTTTAAAGCCGAAACCAAAAACAAGGAATATCTCAAAAACGATCAACTCCACAAAAAAAGGTATATAACATATATTGCGTGTTTTCACGTGCCCTACATTTTTTGTGTGGTAAGTTTCTGTGCATCTTTTATGGTTTATCAGCTATGCAAAATTCTGTAAAATTCATCCAGAGTACAGTACAGTAGTGTTCAGAGGCTATTCCCAAAAAATTCAAGATATACATTTTATTTGTCAGGTAAATATCTTTAATATATGATATTTTAATCAAAATTGTAAGAAAAATGTTTGAGAAAATTAAAATTTCCGCAATTTTTCCATGTACGCAATGTAGTTTGGGATGGAGGGATTTTTCTCAAAATCTCCGTGTCGCATCTTTGGAAGATACTAAACTTAAATACCAAGTTTGGTATGTTACTGACTTTTCGTTTTTGAGTTATCGTGTTCTCTTCCTCTCTCTCTCTCTCTCTCTCTCTCTCTCACACACAAACACACACACACACACACACACACTCACACACCTTTTTCTGAAAATGCTTTTTTTGGATAAAGGGGACCCTAAAATATATACGGTATTTCCGGTTTAATCTCTATCGAAGTTTTGCGTGGTGTGCAATACCTCCTATATACAATATGTACATACTACGTATAGAGAAAGTAAAAATCTGGTGTGTTCCATTCACATGACCTTTTCTACATCACTGTAATGCATTATCGTTAAAAGCATATTCTATCTACATTATTGTAATTTGAATAAACATTTGCAGAAATTATCTTTACTTGTATTTAGAAGAGAAATAAGGAAATAGACTAGGCTAAAACGACAGTCAAATATTTTAAAAGCTGGTTGCCATGTTGTTGACATCCATTTCTATGCAGGGCCAGGAGTTTATAACTTTCCATGTGAGAAAAGTTAAATATTTTAAATCTGAAACAAATAACAAGGAATATATCAGAAATGGTCACTCCCAGAAAAAAAGAAACGTATATGATATAAATTGTGTTTTTGAATGTGATTTATATTTTTGTGTAGTAAGCTTCTGGCTATGTCTTATGGTTTACCAGTAACATAAAATTCGACAAAATTCATTCAGAACAAAAAGGTTTTTAGAGGCTATTCCCAGAAAACTCAAGATATCAATTTAATTGCAATATAAATATCTTTCATATACAGTGTTTCAATCAAAGTCGATAGAGCCGTTTTTGAGAAAATCTTAAGTTTTAGACATTTTTTCCATGTAAAGTGTAGTTTGGAGTGGGGGATTTTTCTCAAAATCTTCGTGTGTCATCTCAGGAACATATTAAACTTAAATACCAAACTTTGTATTTTACCGACTTTGCATTTTTGAGTTATCGTGTTCACAAACAAACGGACACACACACACACACACACACACACACACACACACACACACACACACACACACCTTTTTATGAAAATACTTTTTTGGATGATACAGGAGACCCTAAAACGTCTATTTCTGGTGAAATCTCGGATTCGAATTTTTGTTTGGAGTGCAATACCTTCTCTATACACTATGTTCGTGTAGAGAAAGTAAAAAGGAAGGAGATATCGCTTAGTGATTTTTTTTTTAGTTTATAGAGAACTCATTTTAGAAGATCTAGTCCAAAAGATAGACAGCGCAGCGGTTTGTTATGGATAAAGTAAAGCAGAAAATGAAAACCGTCCATGAAATATTCCAGTTTATTTGAAGATGGTAAATATTAAACACCATCATAAATAACTTTTACTGCTTAATATCATGAGCAACATTTTATGTTTGCCCGTATAACGTAATTTGCAGTGGTGAGAAAGTATTCAAACTACAAACATTTACACAACAGATGAAGCTGCTTCAAATGAACAGGTTTGAAATGTACGTTGCTATGAATTGCAATAAGTATGAAGATTAAACAGACGTTGAGCATATAGACATAAACTTTTGTATTGTACAAATATATTTTGTGAAGCGTATTTATAGTACTCGTATTAAAGGGACCAATCTATGAAAATTAACCGAAATACTTTAAAATCTTCATTTTTGGATTTTAGCACATTGATATACGTGGTTCTTGTAGATTAAAATGCTGAAATCATTTTCAGCCACTAGGAATTTAAACACTTGTCGCGTGGAAGTTTCAATGGCAACTAATGCCATTTCAAAAATTGAAAGGCTTTTCAACGTATGTAAATCTTCAAAATGCTCCTTGCTGTGAAAATGTCAAGCAATTTACGTTGGACTTTAATTTATCATGCCTTTTCTTGCATTAATATTCAATTAACTAGAACTGAATCCAATAATTTTAAAGTTGTATTCCCGGAATGTAATTATGAAGTTTCGTTATAAAATTTTGAAAACTGAAGCGAAACTAGCTTTTTCATTTGAGTAGTTAAAAACAATTTTTTTCTCAACAAGTACTTGATGCATTTGTCTCAAATTTTTAGAATTAGATACACATAGCAATAGAGGTATGTGGTTAAACATTGAACACAATTGCTTAAGAAGCACTGAATTTTAAACTTTCCTTAATTATGTTGTGTTTCCAGTTCTACAGAACGATTCTCAAGTATGTTTATTAATTTAGTCACTGTGTATGAAACAAATCTAACGTGTTCCATTCATACGAAGTTCTCTAGCTGTTCCGCAAACAAGAATTTTATTCAACAGATTAATCTTTTATCCACATCACGCTAATCAAGATAAACAACTGCAAAATTAGTCTTGTTACTAGCTTCCTTGTAATTAGAAGAGAAATAAGAAAATGCACAGGCTAAAGCGATAGTTTCGACCTTTAAAAGCCAGTCGATATGTGAAACAATTGAGGTTCGGCAAGCAATCGAGAAATGAGAAGGTAGATGTCTTCCCGTTTGAGAAAAGTTTAAGTGGCTAATATCAATGGCAGGGGCAAGTCTTCTGTGATAAAATGTTCAGAAAAATGAAACAAAGAAAAATACTTCTGAGACAAGAATATCTCGAAAAGGGTTAGCTTTACCAATATATGTATATGACATAAATTGTGTGTTTTAAAGAGATCTACATGTTTTTGTGTAGTAAGTTATTATATATCTCTTACGGTTTTCCAGTTAAGAAAAAGTTATCCAGAGTGAAGAGGTCTTCAGAGGCTATTCCCAGAAAAATCAAGATTATACATTTCGTTTGGCATAAAAATATGTTAAACAGAAGGTATTTTAATCAAAGTCTTTAGAGCCAATTTTTGAGACACTAAATTGTCTGTGTGTAACTGTGGGCAGCATAGCTCCAAAACGAAAGTACCGTTAAATACCATACCTGGTACTTAAGTTTGGTGTCTTCTGAGAATGCGACATGAAGATTTTCAGAAAAATCTCCCCCTCCAAGTACCCTTTACGTGGAACATTTTTCGAAAGTTGTGAATTTCTCAAAATGTGATTAAAATAACGACATTTCAGATATTTGTATGACAAATAAAATGTATATCTTAGATTGGGAATAGCCTATGAAGACCTCTTCATTCTGGATAACTTTTGTATAACTGACAGACACATAACATATATACAAAGACTTGCTACACAAAAAATGTAGATCTCATTACAACACGCAAATTTATGTTACATTTTTTGTAGAGTTAAACGTTTCCGAGATATTCTTTGTTATTGGTTTCACCTGTAAAGTATTTATACTTTTCTCAGACAGGAAGTGTCCCTTTTTCTTTTGTTCTACACCTGGTCAAACAAAGAAGTGATTTGCAATGACAATCAGCAGTTTTTAAAACATTTGACTATTACTTTAGCATAGCGCATTCATTTAGTTCCCTTCTATTTGTAAAGAACTAAGTAATAAGAACATTCTGCTAATTTTTATATCTTGATCAGCATTGTGTAGAAAGAAGAAGCTTTTGTGAGAAGTTTGTTTGTAGAGCAGCTAGAGAAAGTCATTTGCGTGTAACACATCAGATTTTTTTTTCATGAAACTTATTCATTTCTTGAGTGACTTTTGATCGTTTATGGAATGATTATAATTAAAGAAAACTTCGTTCTTACCATTCGAAGTTCAGGAAGCTTAGGTTGAGAAGGCATTAGAGGCCGTCGATGAAGTGTTGGTTTAGATGCATATACTTGGTCCACGTGTTATGGAAGTGGTAGAGAAAGTAAGACCTGGTAATTAGATTCAGAAACTTGAGCTCTATACCACAAAGATATATGTACAGCAGCCTATGCTGCTCTCTATTGTGGAAGTTAGGGATGCAGCCAACCAGAAGCGAAGAGGGGAGTCTACAGATGCCATATTTCTTCATAAAGTTGGCTGTTTCAGAGGGTAAAAGTAGCAATGTGCTGCGCACTCTGTCATCCTCTTTCTTCTTGTTCAGAAACTGCAAGAAACAACTTAATGGCAGATAATTTTCTCAGGATGAACTGTGAGAGGACAGTAACAAAACTTTCAACACATAAAACTTTGTTTTTCGCCAATGTTACTAGCAGATAGCAATATTTATACTTTCTCTAGCACGTATGTAAAATGTACATAGTTGATAGAGAAAGTATAGCATTCCAACCAAAAATTCAATGTCAAGTTTACACTGGAAATATAAGTTTTGATATCCCCTGACTCTTAAATAAAACATTTTCGAAACATGTCCATGTGTGTGTCTGCAGGCAGCATAGCTTAAAAATCTGATGTGCTCCATTCAAATGACTTCTCTGTAACAAATTATTTTAATAAGCCTATTCTTCTATCGATTTAATGCTAATTACTTAGTTCCTTTAAAATTAGAAGGGAAGTAAGGTAATGCACTAGGCTTAACCAAAAGTAACATGTTTTAAAATGTGGTTGCTATAGAATTGAAATCCGTTTCTTTACGTGGACAAGAGTTAACAAGTTCCCGTACGAGAACATTTTAAGTACCTATTTTAAAACAGAAATCAATAACAAGGACCATCTCGATAACGGCCAACTCCACATCAAAATGAATTACCCAAATTGTCTTTCATCGAGATCTATATTTTTTGTGCGGTACGTTTTTGTCTATCTCTTACGGTCTACCAGTTATACAAAATTCAATAAAGGCCATCCAGATTAAAGATGTCTTCAGAGCTATTCCCAAAAAAATTCAAGATTTACTTTTAATTTGTCATGTAAATATTTTAAATATAAGAGATATTGTTAGATCCATTTTGGAGAAGAACAAAAATGTCAAAAAATGTTCTATCTAAAGGGTAGTGGGGTTGGGGGGGGGGAGATTTTCTTTAAAATCTGCGTGTCGCATCCTTGGAAGATACTAAACCAAAACATATATTTTCCCATCTCGTTCCCCAAGGAACTCCAGGTGCTTTAATACCTTTTATAGTATGTATTGAAACAATTAGAAATATTATCCGACCCGGTACATTAGCAATTCGCTTAGCCGCTAATCCAAGTTTGGTATTTTAGTTTTTTTTTTGTTTTTGATCTATGCTGTCCAGAAGTACACCGACACACACAAAAAACACAGACCTTTTTCTAAAAATGAATTTTTTTCGGACTTGGAGGACTCCCAAACACACATTTCCGGTGAAAAGTTAACATAGAATTTTGGGTGGAATACAATACCTTCTGTATCCACTACGTACATTGTACATATGAGGCTAGAGAAAGAAACGAAAAGTCAATTAAGTACCCTACTTGGATTTCCTCGAAAATGGCTAACAATTTTGAGCAAAATACAGTGTTATTTACATCACAAATAAAATTTATATTATGAATTTTCTGTGAATATCCTGTGAAGACCTCCTTGTTCTGGATGAGTTTTGCAGTGTTTTGTATACGGTTAAACCATAAGAGATAAACAAAAACTTAATTCACAAAAAATGCGGATCCGTTAGAACACACAATTTGTACCAAATGTGTGACGTTTTCGAGACATTAAATTCTATTGGTTTCAATTCTAAACTAATTACATTTTCTCAAACGGAACCACGCTAACGAACCGAACCTCAATAGTTACACATAGCGACCAGCTTTTAAAAGATTTGACTATCGCTTTAGACTGGTGTATTCCCATACTTTTCTTCTACTTACAGGAAGCAAGTTATAAGACTAATTCTGCAAATGTTTATCTAGATTCGCATGACATAGGTAAGAGAATAATCTTTTGTAAGAAAAGTTTTAGTAGTTAAAAATTGAAACCAATAACACGAAATATCTCAGAAACTGTTTACTCTATAAAAAAGCTGGTGTGTTACCTTATGTGACTTTTATTAGCTGTTCAAGACACAACATTCTTACAAAAGATTCTTCTTCCATCTGTACCATGCTAACGGAGATAAACACTAGCTGAATCTTACACGCATTTTAAAAATAGCCAATGCCAAGAAGCATATCCGAAAAGGTTACCTTTACAACAAAAATGTGGACATAAATTGTGTTTTGATGAGTCCATATTTTTTTTTTGCAATAAGTTCTTCTCTATCTCTTAGGGTTTACCAGCTTTGGAAAGGTATTTCAGAATGAATAATACTTAAGAGGCTATATCCAGGAAATTCGAGAAAAATTTTTTTATTTATAATGCAAGTAATTATAATATACAGTATTTTAATCGAAATTCTTCGAGCTATTTTTAGAAAATAAACATTTTCAAACATTTTTTTCCATGTAGAGAATAGTTTTGGTTGGATTGGTGTGGGGGGGGGGGTCGCTTCCTTAGGAGACATTGAACGTAAATACCAAATTTGGTATTAAAGGACTTTTCGTTTTTGAGTTATGCTGTCCACACACATAACTCACACACACACGGACGGACGGACAGATACACATATGAACCTTTCTGGCCTTTTTCTAAAAATGCTTCTTTTTTTGGATTTAGGGGGAGTCAAAACAAATATTTCAGGGGAATTCTCTATCGAATTTTTGGGAGGAATACAACACCTCCTCTATATACTATGTGCGTTATACATATGAGCTAGAGAAAGTTAAAAGCATATGATATAAAGTGTGTGTTTTAACGATATTTTTTGCGTGGCAGGTTTATCAGTTATACAAAAGATTTACATAAGAAACCCAGAATAAAGAGGTCCTCAGAGGCTATACCCAGGAAATTCCAAGATATGCATTTCATTTGCTGTTCAATTATATTAAGCATATGACATTTTAATAAAAACAGTTAGGGACATTTTTGAGAAGATCAACATTTTAGATGTGAAGGATAGTTGAGGGTCAAGGCTGTTGAGGGTCACTGCTATTCTATATACATCTTCGTGTCGTATAGTTGGAAAATACTGAATTTGAATATCAAGTTTGGTATTTAACCGACTTTCGTTTTTGAGCTATGCTGATCACACACACTGGGAGATGTTTCTAAAAATGCTTTGGGTTCAAGGGGTCTCGTCTCCGATGAAATTTCAGTATCGAATTTTTGGGTGGCATACAATATCTTCTCTGTCCACTCGTACATTGTATATACGTGCAAGAGAAATTAAAAGTATTATTATTATTATTATTATTCAGGGAGCTCAAAATGTGAAATCTCACCATTGAATTTTTTTAGTGTTTTAGATACGCGGTACAAGAAATACATATACAGGTGCCTTTTAGATAGGCAACACTTCGTGCAGCTCTGTTGTAATGGATATCTAATTTTGTGGGATACAGCAAATGTTTATTAAATCGAATGGAAATGCGATGTTGTCTCTGGCAGTAAACAGATTTTGAAATCGGATCATGAACTACAGTTACACCTAACAGAAGATGTACGATACTGGGCCGCTGCCAAGCGGAGAACCTGAATGCCACGAACATTTGACATCGCCAGCAAGTTCACCGTCTCTAAAAGAGAAATATGACGTCATAAATCATCCGCTTCCCATACAGAATGGAAATTTATAGTAACAGAGTACATCACCTGCCTTTTTATGTATGTACCTCATGGCGAATCTGAGAAAGACTATAGGATGCCTACTAAGGAAAACGGTTATTTTCAGGTAACTGTTATATCTGTAGCAGTATTAACAGTTGCAAATCACGCTTAATAACGATTAAGTTGTTCGTTATCACCACAGAACGCAACTTTGTCAAAATGTGTTTTAAATGTGTTAAATATAACTTCAATTTGTTCGCATTCGGTGGAGTAGCCTTACCATGCCTTTAAAACCAAAGCCGGCAGGTTCAAACTTGGCGGAGAGTGATGGATTTTTTTCGGACGCAAAAATCCTTAATAAGGCTTCCTTCAGAAGAGAAATAAAGCCGGTGGTCCCGTGTAATATTTAATTGAATGTAAAATAAGCTCATACCTTTAAGAAGTTTCCTGTGCAAAATTCCGCCATTCGCGTCGGCATGTCGTAATTCATTCTACAGTGTCATCTGACGAGCTGATCCCTCATCACCATGGCGCATAGCGGCAAACTCACGAACTATAAATAGAAATCTGATTACGGGAATTTCGGAACGATGCCCTATGCTCCACCTAGCAGTTGCAGGAAATACGTTATTACTTACTTTTACTTCCTTAACTTGGAATTTCAAAGTAAATTTTTACGATTTAATCGCCGCAAATTCATTTAGCCTTTTTCTGTCATTTTTACCTTCTCTATACGTGCTATGTACATAGTGTATAAAGAAGGTATTGTAATGCTCCCAAAAATTCGATACCGAGATTTCACCGGAAATACATGTTTTGAGACCCCTGAAATCAAAAAAGCATTTTTTCGAAAAATGTCCGTGTCTGTGTGTATGTGTGTGTGTCTGTGGGCAGCAGAGCTCAAAAACGAAAAGTCCGTTAAAAACCAAAGTTGATATTTAGGTTTGGTATCTTCCAAGGATGCGACACGAAGATTTTCAAGAAAATCCCCCCACTCCCAACTACCCTTTGCATAGAACTTTTTTAAAAAGTTTTGATTTTCTAAAAAAGTGGCTCTAACGATTTTGATATACAAATAAAATGAATATCTTGAATTTTCTGCGAATAGTTTCTGAAGACTACTTTATTCTGGATGAATTTGGCATAACTACTAAACCGTAAGAGATGGACTAAAACTTAACACTCAAAAAATTTAGAGCACGTTAAAACACACAATTTATGTCATATACATTTTTTTCGTGGAGTTGATCGTTTTTTTAGATATTCCTTGTTTTTGGTTTCAGCTTTGAAAAACATACTTTTCTCATACAGGAATTTGCCAACTTGTGTCCATACAAACAAACGAACTTCAATCACATAGCAACCAGCTTTTGGCTCTCTCACTTTAACCTATGGTACTCCCTTATTTTGCTTCTACTTACAATAAAGCAAGAAATAAGACTGTTTCTGCCAATTTTTCTCGATTAGCATGAAATAAATAAAAGAATAAGCTTATTAACAATAATTTGTTAAAGAGATATAGAGAAAGTCATGTGAATAGAACACATCAGATATTTTATTTAAAAATCTATTCGCCAAAATGAATGTTTTGTTACCTTTATTATTATTATTATTATTATTATTATTATTATTATTATTATTATTATTATTATTACTTGTTCCTTTATTATTAAAAAAATCTTGTGTGTTCCATTCACAAAACCTTCTCCACTTGCTCTGCAAACAACCTATTTTTACAAAAGATTATTCTTTTATCTCCATTAAAAGTATTAGGAAAATTTGTCTTATTACGTACTTGCTTCCTTCTAAGCCGAAGGGAATTAAGGGAATACATTTGGCTAAAGTCATAATCAACTCTTTTAATAGGTGCCGTTATGTGATAAATTGCAGTTAGGTCTCCTTGCAAGGCTAGGAGTAAAACAAAAGAGAGATGAAACGAAACATGATTTACCGTTTAAAATTGAAACCAATAACAAGGGATACATCGGAACATTACAATAAAAATGCATATTACATAAATTGTATGTTTTAACAAGATCTAGATAATTTAGGTAGTAATCTTTGTCCATCTCTTAAGGTTTATCAGCTAAGCAAAATGAAGATATCTTTAAAGGATATTCCCAGAAAATTCAAGATTAACGCCGTTTGAGGTGGGGGTATTGTAATGCACATACAAATTTGATGTCGAGATTTCATCGGAAATATAAGTTTCGGGGTCCCTGAGTGTGAAAAAAATATTTTTAGAAGTAGGTCCATGTGTGTATGTGTCATTGTGTCTGTTTGTCTGTGGATAGCGTAGCTCAAAAACGAAAAGACCGTTAAATACCAAACTTGGTATTTAAGTTTTGTATCTTCCAAGGATGTGAATATTTTCAAAAAAAATCTCCCCCCCCAAAAAAACTACACTGTATATGGAAAAAGTTTGTTTTTCTCAAAAATGGCTCTAACGATTCTGATTAATATCCCGTATATTAAACATATTTACATTACAAATAAAACGTATATCTTTAAATTTTCTGGGAATAGCCTCCGAAGACCTGTTTGTTCTGGATGAATTTTGCCGAATTTTATTTAACTGTTAAACCGTAAGAGATAGACAAAAGCCCACTACACAAAAATTTAGATCTCATCAAAACATACAATTTATGTTGTGGAGGTAACCGTTTCCGAGATATTCCTTGTTGTTGGTTTCAATTGTAAAGTACTTACACTTTTCTCAAAGGGGATAATCACATAACGATATCTTAAAGCATTTGACTATCACTTTAGCATAGCGCATTCCTGTAGTTTCCTTCTACTTATAAGGAACTAAGTAATAAGAACATTCTGCTAATGTTTATCTCGATTAGCATTGTGTAGAAAGAAGAATAATCTTTTGTAAGAAGTTTGTAACACTCACATTTTTTTTTAATTCAGGGGTCTCAATACATGTATTTCCGGTGAAATCTTGGTATGGAATTTTTGGGTGCAATAAAATACCTTCTGTGTACACTATATACATAGTAGGTATAGAGAAAGTAATACACTTAATATAAAACATACATTGGTTGTTTTTACGAGATATATGTTTTTGTGCATTAAGTTAGTATCCATCTCTTGGGTTTACCAAGTATATAAACGTTACCAACAATGAAAAATACTTCAGAGACTATTCCAGGAAATTCAATATATACATTTGCTTTATAAGAAGAATGTCTTAAGGTTATATTTTAATCACAATATTAGAGTTTTGGAAACTAAAATGTTCGCAAAATATAGTTGGGCGTTGCGAGGTTTTTCTAAAGTTTTCGAGTCGCATCCTTAAAAGATATTGAAATTAACGAACTTTTTGTATTCAGATATGTTGGCCATAGACACACACACGGACCTTTTCAAAAATTACTTTTTAAATTTTCAAAGTGCCTCAAAACATGTATTTGCGTTGAAATCTCGAGATCGATTTTTTAGGTGCAATAGAATACCCTAGCTACCTACTGTTTAGATTATACACATGTACTAGGGAAAGTAAAATGCAATAAACCTATTAGACCCATGACTTCTGAGTTATTTCTCCGTATTTTACTTTCTCTATACGTACTATGTAGATAGTGTATAGAGAAGGTTTTGCACTCCACCCAAAAATTCGATACCAAGATTTCACCGGAAATATGTGTTTTAGCGTCCCCTGTATCCAAAAAAAGTATTTTCAAAAAAAGTTCCATGTGTGTATGTGTGTGTGTGTGTGTGTGTGTGTCCGTGTGTCTGTGAACACGATAAATCAAAAACGAAAAGTAGGCTAAACACCAAACTTTTTATTTAAGTTTAGTGTCTTCCAGGATGCGACACGAAGATAATGAGAATAATCCCTCCACCCAAACTACTCTCTACATGGAACTTTTTTCAAAAGTGTTTCTTTTTTCAAAAATGCCTCAAGGATTTTGATTAAAATATCGTATATTAAAGACAATTAAAATGTACAGCTTGAATTTTCTGGGAATAGCCTCTGAAGACTACTTTATTCTGGATCAATTTTACGGAATTTTGCGTAATTGGTAAACCGCAGGAGATGGACAAAAACTTACCACATTAGAGCACGATAAAACACACAATTTATCATGTATATATTTTTTCATGGAGTTGGTTGTTTTTTATTTATTCCTTGTATTTTGGTTTCAGCTTTAAAAAACTTACTTTTTCTCATACAGGAATTTGTAAGCTCCTGTCCATAGAAACAAAGGAACTTCAGCCGCATGGCAACCACCTTTTGACTATCATTTTAATCTATGGTACTCCCTTATTTTGCATCTACTTAAAAGGAAGCTAATAATACTATTTCTGTTAATTTTTTCTCGATTAACATGAAGTAAATAGAAGCATAAGCTTTTTAACAGTAATTTGTTGCAGAGAAGTAGAGAAAGTCGTGTGAATGGAACACATAAGATTTTTTGTGTTAATTCGAAATTATTCTTAATCATTAAGTGTCGTGAATGACGCTACAAGAATAGAAAAATCGCTTTTAATGACTTCTGGAGTATATAATATGTGAAATGGAATTTTTAATAAATACAGATGGCTTCTTCGGTGTACAAAATAAAATTCTACAGCTGGGGTAGTATACATGAAAGAAAAATTGCTTATGAAATAAGGTGTCGGAAAAGTTTAATACGACTGTCATAAAATAATTCTATATCTTACATCACCTGTGTGAATGTAGTGTAAAACTTTTCCAATATTCAAGAGTATGGAATGTGTCTGTGCAGCACGTTTCGAATTTGCAAAGTTTGCACAGCAAATAAGGCAGAAGAAGAGGAAAACTTGTGAGTTTCTATTAATGTAGGAAGGTGTACAGTCTGGGGCATGTAATTGTGTCGATACAGGAGGATTAATAGGGATAGCATCTTGGGGACCGATAGGTGGAACAGAATCGAAGTTACCGCAGCATGGTATATAGTTGTGATGTGTTTACAATGCAGTATGTACGTGATAATGGGGCAGTGCTTGAGACTTTGATGTTTTCACCAGCCTTCGGTTGAGGTTGGGTAAACATAAACACCACTGATTTACGGAAACTAACAATTTCAATAATTACATATATTTCAATTGTTGTTGTGCAACAAGTCACCAGCATCGTTATCTGTTTCATTTTCTATCAAGATACGTAGATTACAATGCACAACATACATTCGAAAGTTCTCTACAATCTGCACGTATAATGTGATTGGAGCAAAACAGAAATAGGACACATCATGGACTATTGACTAAGATACTCCCTCAGCAATTATTTCCGTAGCAACACTTCCTAGCACATTTCGTATTTCACGCAATGTAGAAAATCCGACATTTTTTCCAAATACTCTTCACTCTCTTTTTCACTCTTTTTCTTTTTGTCACGGATCTCTGATTAATTGCTTGCACTAGTTCGACAGCTTTCAGGGTTCGAGGCATTTTAATGTTCGATGTTTTTCTAAATATGTGTTATTGTCGTCGGCCATGCTACTGTGTCGAGCCACGTTCCCTAACGCACTACTACAGGTTGTTTACATGCGGCACGCACAGTTGCCAATGCAGGTCGGTCTTTACTCGGTAGCTATGCAACTGGTATTCACAGTTTCCGCTATCGGTCCCTGAGATGCTGTCCCTAGTAATTAAAGACACACCGATGAAAAACAGTACATCAATATAAATTTCATTTGGAGGCTAATCATCTCCATGAAGGTAATAAAAAAAATCTTATCTGTTCCATTCACATGACTTTCTCTACATCTTTGCAACAAATTTTAGAGTTAAAAGGTTTCTTATTTATTTATTAAAACAATAACAACTCCCCATATTTATGGGCTGCCAATAAGGACAGAGTAAAACAGACAAATAATAAAGAACCATCTAAAAAAAACGGGGAAAATACAAAAAAGCTTGAAACTCTTCTATAAAGATAATTAAATATCGACAGTTTTCATTGTATAGCAATCGAAAAGGAAACTAAAAGCAGCAAAAGGATTATTAAACATAAATAATATAAATTAACATACAATAAATAATTTATATCAAAGAAATATTGACCGTGGAAATACTAAAACGATTTCAAAGAAGAGAAATTATGTCTTCTATTTACTTCATGCTAATCGAGAAACATTAGCAGAAATAGTCTTATTATTTGCTTCTTTTAAGTAAAAGAGAAATGAGGGAGCTCCGTAGGTTAATATGATAGCCAAAAGCTGGTTGCTATGTGACTGAAGTTCCTTTGTTTGTATGCACAGGAGTTAACATATCCCTGTATGAGAAAAGTATGTTTTTCAAAGCAGAAACGAAAAACCAGGAATATCTTAAAAATGATCAACTCCACGAAAAAATTGTATATGACACTAAGTGTGTGTTTTAACACGATCTAAATTTTGTGTGTAGTAAGTTTTGTCTGACTTTTACGGTTTGCCAGTTATACAAAGTTCCGTAAAATTCATCCAGAATAAAATAGTCTGCAAAGGCTATTCCAAGAAAATTCAAGATATACATGTTATTTGTCAGGTAAATATTTTTAATATACGATATTTTAATCACAATCGTTAGAGCCATTTTTGAGAGAATCAAACTTTTCGAAAAAAGTTCCATGTAAAAGGTAATTGGGGGTGCAGGATTTTCTTGAAAATCTTTGTGTGGCCTCCTTGGATGATACTAAACTTAAATACCAAGTCTTTTCGTTTTTGAGCTATGCTGATCACAGACACACACACACAGACAGCAGACACACACTAGGACATTTGCAATATTCGATGCAATACCTTCTCTATACGCTATGTACATAGTACGTGTAGAGAAAGTAATTAAGGAATCCGTCACGGCTTTAACGTGACCAAATAATTATCATTTTGTTATCATAAACTTGCCTAATATTAAAGAGAGAGAAAGCTGCCTATGAAAGTACAATTGTTTAACAGAGGATTTTATTGTAACACCTTTTAACTGAAGCTAAACACTTACTAGAAATAAAGTCTTTCATTCGCTGGTATAAATAACTTGTGGACGTTTCAACGCGAGGACAGTTGTACGCCACTGCGCGTTAACACTCCAGGAACTGCTACTCCCTGTACACTGACTTCGCTTCCTTTACTTGCTCTACATAGTGTATAGAGAACATATTGTATTGCACCCATAAATTCATACCGATATTTCACCGAAAATACTCGTTTTGGCACCCCCTGGCTCTAAAAGAAAGCCTTCTTATAAAATTATGACATTTTTATGACAAACGAAATGTATATCTTTGATTTTCTGGGAATAGCCTCTGAAGACCTCTTCATTCTGCATGACTTTTGTGCCTGTTTCTTGCATTATATCCTGTCTAATTGCAGGAACAAAAAGTATAACTGGAAAACTGGCAAACCGTATGAGATAGACAAAAACTTACTACACAAAAAACGAATATCTCGTTAAGACACAAAATTTATGTTCTACACTTTTTTTTTTTTAACAGTTTTCGAGATGTTACGGATTATTTAGTTTCAGTTTTAGACACTTAAACTTTTCTCAAATGAGAAAACATTCAAAGAACGGGACTATAGCTTTAGTCTGTGCATTTAGTTATTTCCCTTCCGTTTATAAGGAAGCTAGTAATAAGGATAATTTCTGATAATGTTTATCTCGATTAGCATGAAGTGAAAAGAAAAATAAACTTTTTAGCAATGATATTTTGCAGGGATGTAGAGAAAGTCATGTGAATAGAACACATCAGATTTTTTTATTGTTTCATTTATATAGTCCCTTTAACATCTAAGCTCATATCGGGGGCTTCGTCTTGGAAACAACTCGTAGTCTGTTGGTTCTTTACGTCTCACACACATCTGTGGGGGGGTAAGGTTTTGGTAAAGAAAAATTCCGCGCCCCAGCCGGGAATTGAACCCGAGACCTCCGGGTGAGAAGTCAGCTCGTTGAGCACTCGACCACTGAGACAGTCTATGGTCATTTGTAAGACCGATTTAGAATGAGTTGTTAAAGAATGTGGGTCATAAAATTGCATCGTCCTGGTTTACAGAGAAAAGGAAGGAATAGCATCCCTAAGTAGACCATTAGGAAATAAGAAGTGGACAAAGTAGCTCATTAAGGAGCAGCTGCAGGATCACATGTCGGAATTTGCCCTCGTGTCTGGGTGATGTATACACTTGTCCTGGTGCAGACTGCAAGTGGCTGAGGAATCCCACATTTCAAGGTCTTCCTCTGCAATGTATCAACACGCTATCTTACTCCTACATATAGAAATCATAATTTTACTGAATAAACTAATTTTATAATAAAAATAAGCCACGTGATGCATTTTTGTGTTCATTCCATAACTTTCTCCATATCTTTGTAATACATGTTAAAAATCTTATTCTTCTATTTACTTCATGCTAATTCAGAAACAATTAACAGAAATGCTCTTATTATTTGCTTCCTTATAAGTAGAGGGGAAATAAGGGAAATGTTTTAAAAGTTGGTTGCTATGTAGTTGAAATGCGTTCGTTTGATAGCCGTATGTGAAAAGTTTCGAGCATTTTAACACCGAAACAAGGAATATGTTTAAAATAGTCAGCTCTACGAAAAACATTTACATTACATAAATTGTGTGTTTTAACGAGTTCTACATTTATTGAGTAGTAAGTTTTTGGCTATCTGTTACGGTTTACTAGTTATGCAAAATGCATCCAGAATACAGAGCTCTTTAGAGGCTATTCCCAGAAATTTCAAGATATATATTTTGTCATGTAAATGTTTTTAATATCTAATATTTTAATCAGAACTCTTACAGCAAAGTTTGAGAATATCAAAGTTTTCGAAGAATTCTCCATGTAAAGGGTAATGGGTTGAGGAGGAATTTCTTCAAAATCTTTGTATCGCATCATTGGAATATACCAAACTTAAATACCAAGTTTTGTGTTTAACGCCCTTTTAATTTTTGAGCTGTGCAGTCCAGATACACACGGACCTTTTTCTAAAAATGATTTTTATGAACTCGGGGGACCATAAACCGGTGAAATCTCGGTATTGAACGTTTGGGTGGAATACAATACCTCCTCTATACACCATGTATATAGAATGTGTAGAGAATGTAACAGTGATATTTCTTAAATATATCAACATTCTAGCTAGCTAGCATGGATATTAAATAATAATATTTACTGTTTAAATTTATTATTCTAACAAAAATGAGCCACGTGATACATTGTTAAAAACATTCACAAACCAAATCCAGTTTTACAGCAAATGAGTTTACAAATAGATGATATGTCATATTATATTCTTACTTTCTCTACACATACCATGTACATGGTGAATAGAGAAGGCATTGTGTTCCACCCAAAAATTCGATAATGCTATTGCACCGGAAATATGTGTTTTCAGGTCTCCCGAGAAAAAACAAAAAATAAAACGACTTTTTATAAAAATGCGTGTGCGGGAGTGGGGCAGGAATCCCTAAAAACGAAAAGTCCAATAAATAATCTTGGTATTTAACTTCACTTTCTTCCAAGAATGTACCGCAAAGATTTTCAAGAAAATACTCTTTACGTGTAAAACATTTTAAAAATGTTGATTTTGTCAAAATGGCTTTAGCAATGTTTATTAAAATGACATATGTTTAAGATATTTTCCTGACAAATGATATCTCTACCTTGAAATTTCTGAGGATAGACTCTAAAGACCTCTTTATTCTGAATGAATGTTGTTGAATTCTGGATAACTAGTAAACCTTAAGAGACAGTAAACAACTTATTTGCACATAAAATGTAGATGTCGTTAAAACAATTAATTGATGGATGTTCTCACACGGGAACTTGTCAACTCCTGGTCATGCCAGGAAATTGAGTTCAGTTTCATAGCAACCGCGTTTTTAAACATTAAACTGTCGGTTTAGCCTCTGCATACGCTTATTTCTCATTTATCATGAAGTAAATAGAGTAAGCTTTCTAACGACAATTTGTTACAGAGATGTAGAGAAAGTCATGTGAATGGAGCAAATTAGATTTTTGAAAATATTCACATATCAAAATCCAGTTTACAAATAGATATGTATATTACCAGGTGGTCCAACAGTGCCATATTTCAAATTTGCAGATCTCTTCGTGCATTATATTGAATAATTCACGGGGTAAATCCAGGCACATGGCGGTCAGGGCATTATAAGACAGAGCGACTTTGTTCTTCTCCTCTTGCATATCAGTGTAAACGGTGAAGGAATCGCGCTCATTGAGAGGCTCGTATCGTACTAGACTCGGTGATGATATACAAGAACATTACGCAGGGAGAAAGTTAACATGCTTCCAATTCAACTACAGAGCCTTTATTTTTTAGAGAATAAAGTCACCTTTTAGATGTACAAGTAACTAAAACGTCTATTTCACCTATCTATATCCACCAATAACTAGTTTTGTAACTGTGCTATACACTGATCTTATTTAACAATGAAGACTACAGCCACTGTAGGGTTAAACCAAAGCATTACGGCGCCGTAATAAATACCATGCATGCGACCACGTTGTGCTGCTATTATTATTATTATTATTATTATTATTATTATTATTATTATTATTATTATTATTATTATTATTATACGTTATACTCTACCAGAAATTCAAAACATTAAGCATCATAACCAAAACATGTAAACACGAAGGCAGGTCAAGTTTCACTCTACTACATGCTCTAATGATTGTATGTTCTTCGTTATGAATATTTTTTATTTTATTTTTATTCTGCCAAACTAATAATTATAATCATAAAGATTATAATGTTGTTAATGCTAATAGTAGTGATAGTAATAATAATAATAATAATAATAATAATAATAATAATAATAATAGTGTAAATTCAGTCGTTCTTCAGATTTTTCGTTCTGACGCTGTCCTGTTTTGGTTTACTCTGCTAAGCGCATACTGCATAATGATATTAATGATGATAATACAGTTAAGCATTACGCGCTTTCGGGTTTGATGTTTTTATTAACGGCGGTTTTAAGTTTCGATCTACTCTGCTAGCGTATAGTAATAATATCTAATATGCTGAAACACTACCGGTTTTTCTTTCTATTTTCTCAGCATATACTATGTATATAATGCATAGAGAAGGTAATGTATTTTACCCAAAATTTCGATGCCGAGATTTCACTGGAAATACGCATTTTGAGACCCCCCTGAATTTAAAAAGGACTTTTTAGAAAAAGGTTCTTGTGAGCGTCTGTGTTTTTGGGTTATGCTGTTCACTGATATTTACAAGTCCGTTTTTCTAAACGCTCCATTTTAGAGGATAAATTACGTATGAACTTTTTGAGTTGAATATACCTAACACCTTCTCTGTCTTTATGTGCATGATAGAGAAATTAAAAAATAAAAGTTTTTCATATACGAAACTAGGAGGTAACAGAAGCACCACATCAATAATGATACCAAAAAATCTGATGCGTTCCATTCACATGACTTTCTCTACATCTCTTTAAGAAATTTTTGTTAAAAAACTTATTCTTCATGATAATCGAGATATACATTAGGAGAAATTGTCCTTATTACCTTTTTTTTTTTATTGAATCATTTATAACCCTCCTCTAACATCTAAGGTGATATTGGGGGCTTTGCACCAGAAACAACTCGTCAGTAAGCTCTTTTCGTTGGGTTTTTAATTCGTCTTATTATTTGGTTCCTTGTAACTAAAAGGGCAAAAATATGATTTGGTATTTAACGGTCTTTTCGTTTTTTAGCTATGCTGTCCACAGACAGACAAGACACAACACGCACACACAAAGACCTTTTTATAAAAATGCTTTTTGTGGATTCAGGGGGACCTAAAGCTGTATTTCCGGGAAATCTCGGTATCGAATTTTTGGGTGCAATACAATACCTTCCCTATACACTATGTACATAGTACGTGTAGAGAAAGTACTGAAGTCCCTTATGAAGTCGCATATACATTGGAGACATTAGAGGGAGGAAAGCGTCTTGAAAATCTAGAGTCAGTCTCAAAATGAGCAAATTAATGCCACAAAGAAGAGAAAGGCTAGCGCATCGTTAGTTTGGTCACTGCTGACTGTGATTTTTGTTGATTACGGGAGACAAAAGAAGAGCGGTAGGGAACTCAATAAAGCAAGCGAACCCTGTCTGTCCTTTGTGTAACCTTTTATTATGAGCTATAGGACTTTCATACGGTGCTCCCCTCAGCACTTAGCTACACTTTATTACCACCTCTAATGCACCTTAGCACTCCCAGTTGGGGCGTGCATTAGAGCCTGACATGCCGTGCCCGGCCAAACTTCCAAATCAAAACGTTCACACAGTGCGTGCCATGCACAAAACAACAAAAAACGGATGTGTTCCATTCGCTTGACTTTCTCTACATCTCTGTAACAAATTGTTCTATCTACTTCATGCTAATCGAGATAAACATTAGCAGAAATTGTCCTTATTACTTGCTTCCTTGTAAGTAGAAGGGAAATAAGCGAATGCATTTGCCTAAACCGACAGTGAAATGTTTTAAAATGGGGTTGCTATGGCACTGAAATCGGATTATTTGCGTGGCGTTGACAAGATCCCATATGAGAAAAGTATAAAGTATTTTAAAACTGCAACATAAAACAAGAAATATCTATAAAAAAGAACGCTCAACTCCACGAAAAAATGTAGTTAACACAAAATTGTTTTAACGAGATCTACATTTTTGTGTAGTAAGCTTTTGTCTATGTCTTGAGGTTTACTATGTAAAATTAAAAAAAATTCAACAAGAATAAAGAAGTCTTTAGAGGCTATTCCTCGAAAATTCAAGATATACATAGTATTTGTCATGCAAATATCTTAAATATACCTACATATTTTAATCAAATTGTTGGAACCATTTTTGAGAAAATCATAAATTTTCGCACATTTTTCCATGAAGAGGTGGTTAAGGGTCCCCCCACCTCTAAATCTTCGTGTAGCATCCTTGGGAGATACTGAACTTAAATGCCAGGTTTGGTATTTGACAGACTGTTCCGTTTAAAACTATGCTGCCCTCCCCACACACACACAGACACGCGCGCGCGGACTTTTTTTTAAATGCTGTTTTTGGATTCAGTGGGTCCTAAAACATATATTTCCGGTGAAATCTTGGTATCGAATTTTGGGTGCATTATAATACCTTCTCTGTACGCTGTACTTAGTACGTGTAGAGAAAGTAATAACTTAGCATTCAAGCGTTAACTGGTCTAGCTGAGGAAAATCCATTGGCATGACCTTCTCTACCTCTTCTGCAAACTCACTATTCTTATAAAAGATTATTCTCTAATTTACAATGCTGGCAATACTTCGGGACACCTTTTGGTTAAATTAACTTTCAAGTTACAAAATTGCCTTGAACTCTTATTTAGGATCACTTTTATCTATAAAATATTTCCAGAAAGTATTAGCATGACACATTATTGAACCTTTTAACATAAACTGCAGATATTTGGCCCTTAGTGGACTAATGAACGTTGTGCGGCAGTCATGTACACTCAAAGACGCCTGGCGCTGTGTCTTTGTTGAGAATGTGAACGTTTGACGTGGACTCTGGTGTTACTACGATTTTAATTGGTGTCATTCTGGCGTAACATACCAGGCGAGTAAGAGAAGGCAAAACTGATTATGCAATCTACGTTTTCATCCCCCAGCCCCACTCGACGCTCCCTCAGAATAGGTTGACTTGTATAAGTTGTGGATTAATTTTGTCCATATTGTGCGCGAATTGCCTAGCATTAGAACTTAGTATGTAGCGTAGTGAAAAAATTAACTAATTTTGTAACACCCGGTGAGAAACGTGATTTATTGTCCAACCACAGAGTTTGGGGATCACTATTTCGCAGCTCAAAACTTATTTTGTCGCAAGCTATGTTTCATGTGCCCCTTTTCCCCTTTGCTAACGTGGTGTGTCCAATACGGTTTAAGAGCATAGCACGACAATATAAGAGACTTCTCCAGCGCCCAAACAGGTGAACACATGGGTGGAGACAGCGAAGATACTCCCGTTTTACGATAGGCGTATTTTTATTGTTTTGGAGTGTACAAAATCTCAGCTTTATCAACTTGAAATTCCACAAAATCGGTTAATCAAAATAATTTATAATCTGGATTTTCTTACTCTTACAAAAAAGTATACCAGTATACAGGAGTTATTCCCCGCCTGCGGTGCCATTTGTAGTAATAGCGGGCGTTAAACGCGATCACAAAAAATTCTAATGTGTTCCATTCGCATGACTTTCTCTACATCGCTGTCACACAGTATTGTTCGTTAAGCTTATTCTTCTATCTGCTTTATGCTAATCTAGATAAACATAAGTAGAAAAAACGGGCTTATTACTTAGTCCCTTATAAGTAGAGCAGAAGTAAGGGAACACACTAGACTAACCCGACAGTCAAATGTTTTGAAATGTGGTTGCTATAGGATTGAAATCCGTTTCTTTGCGCGCGGTCAGGAGTTCATAAGTACCTGTACCAGAAAGGTATTTTAAACTGAAACCAATAACAGAGAATATTTCGAATATACGATTTAAATCATGTGTTTTAAAGAGATCTACACTTTTTTGTAGTAAATTTTTGTTTATCTCTTACGGCGCAAAATTCAGAAAAATACATCCAGAATAAAGAGGTCTTCAGAAGCTATTCACAGACAATTCAACATACATATTTTATTTGCAATGGCAATGTCTTTAATGTGTGGTATTTTAATCAAAATTGTTGGAGTAATTTTTGAGAAAGTAAAAAGTTTGAAAATTCTTCCATATAAAGGATAGTTTGTGGTAAGGTAAATCTATTGTGAAAATCTTTGTGTCGCATCCTTGCAAGATATCAAACATAAATATCTAGTTTGGTGTTTAACGGTAGTTTTGTTTTTGAGCTATGCTGTCCAAAGACACACACACACACACACACACACACACACACACACACACACACACAAACACAGACACTAAGTATTTTTCTAAAAATACTTTTTTTGTGTTGAGGTTGTAAAACTTGTATTTCCGATGAAATCTCATTTTTTTTATTATTTTTATTATCATCTTCGTGTAGTATCCTTAGAAAATGCCGAAGTTAAGTATAAGTTTGGTACTTTGCTGTATTTCGTTTTTGAACAATGTTGTTTATATGCTATTTTCTTTTTGGATACAAGGGACCCGAAAACATTTCTAGTGAAATCCCGGTATCAAATTTTTGGCTGGAATACACTACCTACATAATATGTATGTACTATATATGAAGTAGAGAGAAGGTAAAAATGTCATGCATTACCTTTCTACATGTTCCGATTCAATTAGAAAGTAGAAATTGATGATGAAGCCAATTTTATGTTTTCGGTTTTTAAACCGTTTCTTCCTGTTACCATGACAACAGCCGATATTGCTCACTTCCAAATCTACTCCCATACACAGTTACCATGGTAACGGGGTTGAACTGTCTGAGGCACGTTTTCCACATTCTGGGTCGACATAACTCTCGTGCCAGAGGAATGCTTTATTTATTTCTTTGTTCCTTAAAGAGATGAGATGTTTCTCACCACACGAATGGGATTACGCCGTAGCTTGAGCATTTTATTAAAAAAATACACAGTGAAATCAAATTTGCATATCTATAAAGTTTATAGTCAAGTCGAGAAGTAATGTGTTATTTTGCAGTGAATATTAAGTTTTACTGTACAAAATCTGATATGTGATATTCAGCTTCTATCGTTTGTTTCTGATATACAAACCATACTTACCAAAGTTTATTTCTCCTATCTACAGGAGGATTATAAAGTCTGGATCTACTTTGCAGAAATAAGGTACTGGGGACCTGAAATTGATATTGCTGACATTTTCTTACACGGGTAAGGGGAAGGGGATTGTCTATCGTCCACAGAGGTCCCGATATAATGCAAAATACGCGGCTTCAAATGCTATCATGGTAGCGTATCTATGTTGAGTTGGCACTGGATATCAAGGGCGGTCTAGGTGTGCTGTGGCAGCTGACGATAAATTGAACGGTGTGCAGAGCACGGTAAGTCTCGATAATATTTTGATTCCCTCTGTGAGGATGAGTTGTCCTGCTGGATTTGTGATAATCATTTTGTCCATACATCTCGGAAGATATCAAATTGGTTTTCACAGATTCAAGATATCAGAGTAGCAGACTGGCCTCCAGGTTCTCCATATTTGAACCCTATTGAGAATGTATGGGCTCAGGTAAAAAGGTAGCTGGCTCCAATTTACCTGTAGATGGGCGAAAGACAAAAGATGACAAAAATGACTTCTGGGAACAAATTAAAAAATATGTGTTCCATTCACATGACTTTCTCTACATCTCTGCAACAGATTATTGTTAAAAAGCTTATTGTTCTATTTCTTAATGCTAATAAAAAAAATGCAGAAATAGTCTTATTACTTGCTTCCTTGTAACTAGAAGTGAAATAAGGTAGTACCTCAGGTTAAAGTGATAGTCAAAAGCTGGTTGCTACGTGACTGAAGTTCCTTTGTTTGTATGGACAGGAGTTGACAAATTCCTGTATGAGAAAAGTTAAGTTTTTCAAAGCCGATATCAAAAACAAGGACCCAAAAAAGATCAGCTCAACGAAAAGAATGTATATAACATAAATTGTGTGTTTTAATGTGTAAAGGGTACCTTCCTTGAAAATGTTCATGTCGCATCCTTAGAAGATGCCAAACCTAAATAACAAGTTTGGTTTTTAATGGTCTTTTCGTTTTTGACCTATGCTGCCCAGACAGAGAGTAAAAACCTGATGTGTTCCATTCACATTGCTTTCTCTACGTTTCTGCCACAAATTATTGACAAAAAACTTAAGCTTTTATTTACTTAACGCTAATCGAGAAAAATTAGCAGTAATAGTCTTATTACTTGCTTCCTTGTTAGTAGAAGCGAAATAAGGGAGTACCATAGCTTAAAATGATAGTCAAAAGCTGGTTGCTACGTGACTGAAGTTCCTTTTTTGTATGGACAGGAGTTGACAAATTCCTGTACGAGAAAAGTATACGCTTTTTAAAGCTGAAGGCAAAAGCAAGGAGCATCTAAAAAACGACCAACTCGACGAAAAAATGTATGTAACATAAATGTGTGTTTTAACGTGCTCTACATTTTTTCGCTGTTAAGTTTTTGTCCATTTCTTACGGTTTAGCAGTAATGTAAATTTCCGTAAACACCATCCAGAATAAAGTGATCTTCAGAAGCTATTCGCAGAAAATTGAAGATGTACATTTTATTTCTCTAGAAAATATCTTTCATGTATGATACTTTAATCAAAATCGTTAGTCATTTTTGGGAAAACCAAAATGTTTGAAAAGTTTCCCATATAAAGGGTAGTTTGGGATAGGGGGATTTTTCTTAAAATCTTTGTGTGGCATCCTTGGAAGATACTAAACTACTGATTGCTATGTGACCGAGGTTCCTTTGTTTGTAGGGATAGGAGTTGACAAATCCCCGTGTGAGACAAGTTAAACTTTCTTAAAGCTGAAACCAATAACAAGGAATATCTTAAAAAAGCTATCCACACCACGAATATACACACACACATACACGAGCTCTACATTTTCTGCTAGGTAAGTTTTTATCTATCTCTTACGGTTTGCCTGTAAAGCAAAATTTCGTAAAATTCATTCAGAATAAAGCAGTCTTCAGAGGCTATTCCCAGAAAATTCAAGATATACATTTGATTTGTCAGGTAAATATCTTTAATGCAAGATATTTTAATGTAAGTAGTTAGAGCAGCTTTTGAGAAAATCAAAATTTTGAAAAGTTTTCCTTGTAAAGGGCAGTTAGGGTTGGGAGGATTTTCTTGAAAATCATCGTGCCGTTTCCTGGGAAGATACTGAACTTAAACACCAAGATTGGTATTTATCGGACTTTTCGCTTTTGAGCTATGCTGTGCAGGCGCACACACGCACGCACACTAACGTACGGACATGATTTGTACTTTCTCTACACGTACCATGCACATAGTGTATAGAGAAAGTATTGTATTCCACCCAAATACGATGAATTAAATGTTTCGGGTCCCCCTGAATCAAAAATAGGCATTTTTGCAAAAAGGTCCGTGTGTGCGTGTATGTGCGTGTGTATGTGTGCGTAAGTGTGTGTGTGTGTGTGTGTGTGTGTGTGTGTGTGTGGATAGCACAGCTTAAAAACGAAAAGTCCGTCAAATACCAAACTTAATATCTCCTAAGGATGCGGCATGAAGATTTTCAAGAAAATCCTCCCCACCCCAAACTAGCCTTTACATGGAATATTTTTCAAAAATTTTGATTTTCTTAAAAATGACTAACGATTTTGATTAACATACTATATGTTCAAAATATATTTATTAAAACGATATATATATCTTGAATTTTCTGGAAATAGTCTCTGAAGACTTTTGTATAACTGGTAAACTGTAAGAGATATTCAAAAACTTAGTACACAAAAATGTAGATCTCATCAACACACACACAATTTATATTATATACATTTTTTGTACAGTTAACCGTTTTCGAGATACTCGGCATTATTAATTTCAATTTTTAACCACTTAACTTTTCTCAAACGGGAAGACAAATTTCTTCTCATTTCTTTGTTTTACTCCTGGAAAGCAAAGAGATTGGAATTTCAATTGTTTTACATAGCAGCCGGTTTTTAAAGGACTTATCGCTTTAGTCTGTGCATTTTCTTATTTCTCTTCCACTTATAAGGAGCTAGTAATAACAGTAATTCCACTTATGTTTATCTTGATTAGCTAGATGTAGTTCTACTTACAAGGGACCAGATAATAAGGACAATTTCTGCTAATGTTTAGGTCGATTAGCATAATGTAGATAGAACAAGCTTTTTAAGAATAATTTGTTACAGAGATGTAGAGAAAGTTATGTAATTGTAATACACCAGATGTTTATAGTGATTCTTGATTTACGCTTCATTTCCATCGCTATTTAACTGGAGTGACTTTAAAGAGTAGGAACGCCAGGAGCAGAATGTGCCCAAAACGCAGAGCGAATGAGGTAACCATAGCAACATACACTCGGATTGCTGACGTTATCAAGCGCTCCTCATTTCCTTTACGAAACAAGCCGGATCACGGAAGGTCATGCCGTTTTAGGTCATCAGCATTTTCGATCACAGTAAGCCTTCTGTTCCATTTGGTTGGACATCAAACTGTACTTCAGCACAGTTCTTTTAATTTGTGCTTTGTTTCCATGAATCTGTTCCTTTGCCTGTAGAGATTTAGCTCTAAGGATAAAAGCAGGGCATATAACGTTTTACCGGACTGAATGCCGTAAACAGAGCCGTTAGTGCAAGTCTAAAAAAGCTGTGTTCCATTAGGTTAACTTGTTCTAACTGCTCTAATACAAACGTTTGTTACAAAAGATTATTCTTTTATCTACACCAACCTAATCCAGATAAACATTAGCAGAAATGGTCTTACTTCCTTCCTTGTAAGTAGAAGGGAAATAAGCGAATACATCAGGCTAAACGCGATAAATATTTTAAAAGATTCTAGCTATGTGAAACAGTCGAGATTCACTCACCCGGAAGTCCCAGGTTTGATTCTCCGCTAGGGCTAGGAAGTTTTCTTTAACCAGAATTTTTCCCTATGCCCCACAGAGTCTAGAAGTATGTAAGTGAGAATAAATGTGTATGTGTGTGTGCGTGTGTGTGTGTGTGTGCGCGCGCGCGCGCGCGTGTTTGAGAAAAATAAAAACGATTTAAACCCAATGTAAAGAACTTACAGACAACGATTTGTTTCCAAAGCAAAGCCCCCGATATGATCTTAACTGTTAACGGCGGCTATATAAATGAAAAAAAAAAAAAAAAAAAAAATTGGTGCGATTTGAGAAAAGATTGATAGTTTAAAATTGCAACTAGTAACAAGGGATACATTGAATCTTGTCAAATATTCAAGAAAAACGTATATATAATAAATTATGTGTTTTAACGAAATCTAAATTTTTGTGTGATAAATTCTTCTTTTTTTTTTTTTTTTTTTCTTGTCATTAACGTCCTTTTCGTCATATCGGACGATGAATAAAATTGATGAAATGATGCTCAAATGATATAGGTGTCCATGGAGCTTAAAGTTACTCGACATTCGTCTTCTCAGGATAAGGGAAAACCGCGAAAAAAACTTATGCGGGCAACTCACCCTAAGCGAGATTCGAACTCACGGCCTTTTGAATGTGAAGCAGAGACGCTACCACCACATTACCCAGGCGGGCAATAATACGTTTTATTTCTGTCTTTGGTTTACCAGTGATGCAAAATTCAGCAAAATTCATTCAGAATGAACAAGCTTTAACAAACAAAAATTTCCCTGAAAATTCAAGATATTCATTTTATTTATCAATAGCTTTAATATACGGATAATATAGTTTTAGAGCATCAACAATTTTGACACTGAAATCAAAAGCTTAGTTTGAGGTGTAGGCTTTCTTTTTTCTTAAAATCTTTGTGACATTTGTTGGAAAGATACTGGACTTAAATACTGTTTGGTATTCAACCAACTTTCTGTTTTGAAGTATGCGCACACACATACGTACACACGCATGCAATTTTATAAAAAGCCCCGCGCCAGTGTGCGTGCATCTGAGGTCAGCATAACTCAAAAACGAAATATCGTTAAATACTGAACGTTAAATACAGTATCCTCCAAGGATGCGAAAATTTTCAAGTAAATTCATTCGCCCCCAACAACACTTTAAATGGAATTTGTTTTCAAAACTGGCTCTAATATTTTTGGTTAAAGTACCAAGTTGCTTTATTTGCTAAATGAACTCTACATCTTGAATTTTCTGGGCATAGCCTCTGTACATTTCTTAGTTATGAATAGCTTTTGTATAACTGATAAACGGTAAAAGATGGACAAAAAATTACTGCACAAAAACGTGGATCAATTTAATACACAAGTTATGTCATACATAATCTTTTGTAGAGTTAACCATTTCCAACATATTCTTTATTGTTTGTTACAAACAGGGAAAGTAAACTTTTGTTTCACATAGCAATAGGTTATTGATACCCACAACTTAGAAGGTTATTTTCTTTCAAACTTTTCCAACACTTTTCCATATTCAAAGAAGTTCCACATGATGCAAATTTTCACTAATTTGTTTCAAAAATGTTATAATGCTTTTGAAAAGCATATTAAAGAAAATGATCCTATTATTTTTCTAAAATCATGTTCCACTTTTGATAAATAAATTATTACATTTTGAAAGATCAAGAGCTTTGGAGAGCAGAAAATTTAATAACTTTTCTCCATAAATTAGGGCTAATATAAACAAAAATATACTAGGCGGCCCAACAGCACCGTGTTTCGCGTGTGCAGATAACCCTTCATGCGTTATAAAGTTGCACACCTCTACGGGGTAAATCCAAGCATATGGCGGTCAGCGGTGTTGTAAGACAGAGTGACTTTGTTCTTCTCCTCTTGCATATCAGTGTAAACGGTGAAGGAATCGCACTCATTGAGAGGCTCGCATTGTACTAGAGTCGGTGATGATATACAAGAACAGTGTCAACACAGGGAAAAATTTAACATGTTTCCACTTCAACTACAGAGCCTTTATGTTTTAGAGAATATGGTCACCTTTTAGATTTTCAAGTAACTAAAACGTCTATTTCACCTATCTATATCCACCAATAACTTATCTATAGCCACCAATAACTAGTTTTGTAATTTGTGCTACACACTGTTCTTATTTAACAATGGAGACTACAGCCACTGTAGGGTTAAACCAAGGCATTACGGCACCGTAACAAACACCATGAATGCGACCACGTTGTGCTAAACCATTTATTATTATTATTGTTATTATTATTATTATATTATTATTATTATATTATTATTATTATTATATTATTATTATAATTATATTATTATTATAATTATATTATTATTATAATAATATTATTATTATAATAATCATCATAAGTAATAACACAAGTTGTATTTCATAAGACAATTCATCGAAATAGCGTATTAGTAATTTATAATATATAGGAAGGGGGATTTTATCGGGTTATAATTGTAATACTTACATTAGTTCTCAAATGGGAGATGACGCATTCCACCCTGTTTATTTAGCGAATGTTTTTTCTTAATTTCTTCACTGCCTCCTGAATTATGACATGGCCGACCGTGTCTACACCCAATATACGAAAAGTAATTGTAACAATAGAAGTAGACATTTATTTTATTGCATGTTTCAATAAGTAGTACAGGAAATGGAAACAAACATAATTTTATGTGAGGTTATTGCACTTGTCTCATTCATAAGATATACAAATAATGATTCTTTGAACTACATACATTATGAACTGGATAAAACTTTGAGTAAACATTGTAACTGAATTAATTGAAGGTACAATGGTCGAACTGACGGCTATTAAAAGTGGAGGTTGGCTGACTGAATTGCCACCTAGTTACCATTAACCAAGACAGGAGATTAAACATACGAACGTCAGGTGCGACAAGAATTCAAAGAAATGAACATGTGCTGCGATAAGATTTTTCGACAATATCGCCCAAATCAGATGACCGCGATTGGTTGAAATTGACTACTGTCGGCCATTGCATTGATGCTTTAATTGTTGAGCTGAATTGTGTTATTATTACCCACTTTACGCACAAGGAGATAAATAAAGACATAAAAGTATGTAACAAAAAACATGCCAACGCTAGAACAGGCAGTATTTCCCTGTATGATGATTATTATCATTATAATAATAATTATGATGATAATTATTATTGTTATTATTAATTAGTATTATTCCTTTGGTATCGTATAGCAGAGAAAGTGTAAACATGAAAAATTACAAGCAAAAATCTGAGTGTTCCATTCACATGACTTCCTGTACATCTCTTTAACAAATTATTGTTAATAAACTTATTCTTCTATGTATCTACTTTATGCTAATCGAGGTAAGCACTAGCACAAATGGCCTTATTACTTATTTCCTTTAAGTAGTAGGGAAATAAGGGAATACACTAGGCTAAAACCGACAGTCAGATGTTTTAAAATGTGGTTGCTATGGGATTGAAATCCGATTCTTTCCGTGGCTAGCAGTTAACAAGTTCCTGTATGAGAAAAGTATTTTAAAACTGAAAACAATGACAACAAATATGACGAAAACGGCGAATTCCACGAAAAAAATATATTTGAAATAAATTGTGCGTGTGTGTATGTGTTTTTTTTTTCCCCACCCCCTTTTTTTTTTTTTTTGCTCTTTTTTACGAAATCTACATATTTTGTGAAGTAAATTTTTGTGACTCACTTACGGTTTACCAGTAATGCAAAATTCAGAAAATTCATCCAGAGTAAATAAGTCTTCAGAAGCCATTCCCTGAAAATTCAAGATATACACTTTATTTGTGATGTAAATAGCTTTAATATACATTTTAATAAAAAATCATTAGAGCCATTTTTTCAGAAAAACAAAATCTTCAAAAAGTTTTGCAAGGAAATCCTAGTTTGGTGTGGGATATTTTCTTGAAAATCTTTGTGTCAATCCTTGGACGATACCAAACTTAAATACCAAAACTGTTAACGTTTTTCGTTTTTGAGTTGTGCTGACACAGTACAGAGGCGGGCTTACCATATATTTGTGATACTTTTTATGAAAAATGAAAAGTATGACTTGAACTTTCTGGGAAAAGACTGAAGCCCTTTTCATTATGGAACACTTTTGCATGAGATAGACAAAAGTCTGATGTGTTCCATTCAAACGACCTCCTCTATCTGCTCTATAAACAAGGTATTGATATAAACATAAATGTTTACTCTCTCTCTACACGTACTATGCACATAATGTTTATAGAAGGTATTGTAGTCCACCCAAAAATTTGATACCGAGATGTCACCGGAAATACATGTTTTGGGTAACCCTGAATCCAAAAAAAGCATTTCTGGAAAAAGGTCCGTGTGTGCGTGTGCGTGTGTGCGTGTGTGTGTGTGTGTGTGTGGTCAGCATAGCTCATATACGAAAACACCGTTAAATACCAAACTTGATATTTAAGTTTGGTATCTTCCAAGGATGCGACAAGAAGATTGTCAAGAAAATTCTCCCACCCCCAACTACCCTTTATACGGATTATCTCTCGATAAATTTGATTTTTTTCAAAAATGGCTCTAACGATTTTGGTTAAAATACCATATGTTTAAGATATTGCAAACGAAATGTATGTCTTCAATTTTCTGGGAATAACCATAAGATATACACAAAAACTTACTATATAAAAAATGCAGATCTCATTAAAACACACATTATCTTATAGACTTTTTTTTTAGTAGAGTTAACTGTTTTCGAGATATTCAGGATTATCAGTTTTTATTTCAGCCACTTAAACTTTTCTCAGTCGGGAAGACATTTTTCTTCTCGTTTCCCGTTTGTTTATTCCTGCAAAGCAAAGAGATTGAACTTTCACTTGTTTCACATTTCAGACTATAGCTTTAGCCTGTGGATTTTCTTATTTCCCTGCTACTTACAAGGATCTAATTCGGCTTATGTTTATGTTGATTAGCAGGATGTAGATAACAGATTGAATAAAATGTTTGCTTGCCGAACAGCTAGAGAAGTTCATGTGAATGGAATACATTGAATTTTTCTCCCTTTTATGTACGTGAACAAGTAATTCGGACAATTTCTGCTAATGTTTATCTCTGATGTAGATAGAAAAATAAGCTCTTTAACAATACTTATGTTACAATCACATGACTTTCTCTACATTTCTGTAACAATCAGATTTTTATCTACATAGGACTAACCAAGTTAAACATTATCTACTTCCTTGTAAGTAGATGACAAATAGAACACACTAGGCTTAGGGGACAGTCAATTTTTTAAAACTTGTTGCTATGCGATTCATGGGCAGAAGAAAAACAAAAAAGATGAGTTACCGTTCGATAAACGTATAACTATTTTCAAACTGAAACCAATAACAGGGAATATCGCAGAGATGGTTAGCTGTACAAAAACTGTATATGAAATACTCGTAAAATGCGTATTTTAACGATATGTACTTAAATTTTTTGTGTATTAAGTTTTTTCCTACATCATATGGTTTATCAATTATGCAGAAGTCATTCAGTAAGAAGAGGACTTCAGGGGCTTTTCCCAAAAATTCAGGATATAGATTTTATTTTTCATATAAATATCCTTAACATACGACAGTTTAATTAAAATCGTTTAGAGCCAGTTTTACAATATCGAACATTTCGAAAAATGTTCCATGTAAAGGTTCATATAGGTTGGGGGGATTTTCTTGAAATGTACATAGTATTTGTACATAGTGGATAGAGAAGATCTGTTATTTTTTTAAAACTTCGATACCGAGATTTCACCGGAAATATATGTTTTGAGGTCCCCTGAGTCCCAAAAAAACATTTTATGTGTGTGTGTACGTGAGTGTGTCTGAGGACAATATAGCTCAAAGACGAAAAGTCGGTCAAATACCAAATTTTTTATTTAAGATCATATCCTTCAAGGATGCGGAACGAAATTTTAAAGAAAATCCCCCCACCTCCGGATAGTCTTTACATAGAACAATTTTCGACAATGTTGATTTTCTGACAAATTAAAATCCCGTATATTAAAGATATTCCCATCACAAATAAAATGTATATTTTGGATTTTCTGAGAATAGCTCCTGAAGAGCTCTTTACTCTGGTTGACTTTTTCAGAAGTTTGCATTAAGGTTAAACCGTAAGAGATAGAGAAAAACTTCGTACACAAAAAAAAAAGTATATCGCTTTAAAACACATAATTTATGGCATGTGCTTTTCTTTTGAAGAAGTGACCGTTTCGAGATATTTATTGTTATTAGTTGTGATTTTAAACTAATTAACATTTCCTAAAGTGGACCAAGCGAGCCGAACCGAAACTCAGTTGTCACACAGCTACCAGCTTTTAAAAGAATTTGACTACATTAGCCTAATGTATTCCCTTATTTCTCTTCTACTTATAAGGAAGCAAGTAATAAGACCAATTCTGCTATTTGTCTCCATTAACATGTCATAGTTAAACGATAAAAGAATAGATTCTTTTGTAAGAAAAATTTGTTTGTGGAACGGCTAGAGAAAGCTATGTGACTGGAAAATATCAGGTGTATTTTAGTTATGCTGTTCACAGACAAACACGAACCTTTTTCTAATAATGATTTTTTATTCCGTGGTCCCCTAAACATGTATTTCAGGGGAAATCCCGGTATTGAACTTTTGGGTAGATTACAAAACCTTCACTACCTACTAGGTACACTGTACAGTCAAAGACAATTAAAATACCTCTATGGCTATGATTTTGCTAAAAATGTGAACGTTTGACGGGGACTTAGGTATTCAGACTATTTTCATTGGTGCCATTCTTGTACAACATACCATTTGAGCAAGAAAAGGCAAAACAGTTTGGGCAGTCCACCCCTTCATCCCTCAACCGCGCTCGACGCTCCCTCATAACATGCTGATTTGTATAATAAGTGTCTTAATGTAGTCGACTACGTGAATTATCTTTGTATTAGAACTTCAATATGTAGCACAAAGAAAAGATTAACTTAATTTCTATCGCCCGATGAGAGAGGTAGCTTTTTGTCCAACCAACAAGCTTATGGATCACCTGTTCGCAACTCAGAGCTTCATTTGTCACCAGTTACGTTGCATCTTCATCTCCTTCCCTTCGGTAACAGCTTGTTTAATACGCTTTTAAGAGCACAGCAAGCAGGTACAAGATGTGGCTAGGGTCATCAAAAAGACCCCGTCATACGATAAGCATTTTCAGGCGTATTTTTAATGTCTTTGATGTACATAGTGAGTAAAAGTAAATATGCAGACCTCGTCAAAACACAGAATGTATGTCCTATACAGTTTTGCTGTAGAGACAACTGTTTCTGAAATATTCCCTGTTATTGGTTTCAGTTTTCAAATAATTATACTTTTATCAAATAGAAGTCCTCCGCGTTTCTTTTGTTTTACTCCCGGCCTCGCAAAGAGAACAGAATCTCAATGGCATCGCATAGCTGCAGCTTTGCAAGATTTGACTGTTGCTTTAGGCTAGTGCATTACCTTACTCCCCTTCTTCTTAAAAGGAAGCAAGTAATAAAGACTATTTCTGCTGGTGCTTATGTCGATTAGCATGAAGTAGATAGAATCAAAAGTTTTTGTTAGAATTATTTTTTGCCGAACAGGTAGAGAAGGTCATACAATGGAAAAACACAACTTTTTTAATACTTTTTAATGACAAGAGAACAAATTATCACTCAACGGCCTTTAAATTTTAATTTCATAGATGCATGTCATCCTTTATCACAACAGTGTTATGCTTTCGTCCCCAACATTCTATTAATTGCCAAGAGTTACCGAGAGAGCTTCGAAAGAAAACAACACACTGCTGCAGTATTCCTAGATGCTGTATTGCATGAAGTTTTACTGGTGAAATGATATAGAATAGGACTTTCATATTATCTCATTGAGATAGTTAAAAGTTTTCTCTGGAGGCGTCAGTTCTTTGTACGCCTTTACGTCAACACCTCTCTCAATGCTTATCGGGAGCACAAGCACAAGCTTCAATTCTCGCTCCCATATTCTTCAATATCTACCACTGTGATCTTCCAGAAACAATTTGTCTCAACTATTAAAGCGCCAATGCAATACATGAGAGTAGGCAATTTCAACCATTCGTGTCATCTCACTGGAGTGATATTTTCGAAACACCTTATCGCAGTTGATGGTTTCTTTGAAATCTTGTCGCACCTGTCGTTCGTTTGTTTAATCTCCTGTCTTGATTATTGATAACAAGGTGACAATCCAGTCAGTTTTTAATAGCTGTCAGTTCTACAATTTTACTTTCTATTAATTCAGTTACGATGTTTATTTCAAGTTTTATCCAGTTCATTATGCATTTAGCTAAAAAAACGGGGTGAAAATAATCATTAACGTTTGTTACCATTTCATGTACTAGTTATTAAAATCTGAAATAAAATAGTTGTTCCCTATTTCTAGTGTTGCTATCGATATTCGTACATTGGGTGTTGGCATGTTCGGCCATATTATAATTCAGGTGCCAGTGAAGAAAGAAAGAAAGAAAAGCATTCGGTAAATAAACTTGGTCGAATGGACATCTACCATTTGAGAACTAATGTGGGTATTTCAATCATAACCTGATAAAATCTCCCTTCCTGTATATTATAAATTATTAGTTTCGTGTACTAAGGGTTCTACAGAATAAGCTCATTCAAACTGCCACAAAATCTCCTTGGTTCGTAAGAAACAATCAACTCCATCAAGAACTAGGAATTCTTCCGTTAGAGCAATACGTTTACCTCCACAACAAAAACGTAAATGACATAAATTGTGTGTATTAATGAGATCTACATTTTTTGTGCTTCAAGTTTTTGTCTATCTTTTGTGGTTTAGCAGTTAAGCAAAATTCCGCAAAATACACCCAGAATAAAGAGGTCTTCAGAGGCTATTTTCAGAAAATTCAAGATATACACTTTATTTGGGATGTAAATATTTTAATATTGGGGATTTTAATTAAAACTATTTTTGAGAAAATCAAAATTTTCGAATTTTTTTCAATGTTAAGGGTAGTTTGTGGTGAGCGGATTTTCTTGAAAAATCTTCGTGTCGCATTCTTGGAAGATACTAAACCTAAATACCAAGTTTGGTATTTAACTGTCCTTTCATTTTGGAGTATGCTGTCCACAGGCAGACACACAAACGCAGGCGTGCGCACGGGTCTTTTTTTTTTTTTTTTAAATGTTTTTTTTTCGGACTTAGTGGATCCCAAAAGTGAAATCTCGACATTGAATTTTTGGGGTGAATACAATAAATTCTCTATCCTCTATATACATTGTACATGCGAGCTAGAGAAAGTAAAAACAAAACTCTAATTTTCAAGCTTTACCTCGGGTCTAGGTTCAGCGAAGTGTGGCAAAGCGCGCCGACAAAACCTGAGATACGAGAGGAAGGAGAGCAAAATTGTTTGCATGTAACAGTACATGCATAACGATAAAGTGTCATAAGGGCTTAATGTACTCCATTGAACGCTTGAGTTTGCTTGTATATGTTTCAAATGTGTATACAGGCCACTGCATCATGATCTAGCCCTTTGCTCCACAACAGGTTGGGTTTGTTTGGAACAGAATCCACTATGCGATAATTGTAGTGCGGCCCCCCGCCCCGATCCTAGAGAGTACTCGAAAAACTGGTCAAGTGATACTGGGCACGTTGCTGCAATGGCTTTTTGAGGGTGAAGCGGAGGCGCTTTTTTATTCCTGATTTGTCCGGTGGTATTTTCTTGCCGGGGTAAATCCCATGGGACAAAAAGTCTTCATTAAAATCCAGAAGAGCTTTTCTTTATGACATGTTTCACAAGTACCATGAATTGCAGGTCCGGTAGTTTTACTTTCTCTCACACGTACAATGTACGTAGTAGGTAGAGAAAACATTCCATTCCATCTAAACATTCGATACCGAAATTTCACAGGAAATATATGCTGACGACCCTTCATAACAGCATAACTCAAAAATCTGTTGTGTTCCATTCACATGACGTTTCCTAAACCTCTGTAACACACATTTGTCTTTTATTTCATGACAATTGAGATAATTATTAGCAGACATTGTCCTTATTACTTAGTTCCTTGTAAGTAGAAAGTAAAAATCTAACGTGTTCCATTCACATGATGTCGTCTAGCTGTTAGGCAAACAAACCTTTTATTCAAAACATTAATCTGTTATCTACATCATGCTAATCAAGATAAACATAAGCGGAATTAGCCTTATTGCTAGCATCCTTGTACGTACAAGGGAAATAGAAAAATGCACAGGCTAAAGCGATAGTCTCGTGCTTTAAAAGCCGGTTGCTAATGTAAAACAATTGATATTCTAATATATTTGCTTACCAGGAATAAACAAACAAAAAACGAGAAGAAAGATGTCTTCCCGTTTGAGAACCATAAGTGATAGAAACATCTTAATGAAAAAATAGTACTCGTTAAGCACAGAATTTATGACACATGTGGTTAACCATTTACTAGATATTCCTTATTATCTGTAAAAACTTTTCAAGCCATACATTTCTAAACTGGGAGATTTAAAAACGCATATGACCTAAATTATGTGTTTTAAATGATCTACATTTTTGTACAGAAAATTTTATCTATATCTTACAGTTTACCAGTTACGCAAAGTTCAGCAAAATTCATTCAGACTGAAGAGGTCTTTAGAGGCTACTCCCAGAAAACTAAAAACATATAGTTTATTTTCCATATAAATATCTTTAATATACGGTATTTTAATCAAAATCGTTAGTGTCATTTTTGAGAAAATCAAAATGTTCTATTTTTTTCTATGTAAAAGATAGTTTGGGGTCGGGGGATTTTTCTGAAAATCTTCGTGTTGCTTCCCTAAAAAATACTAAACTTAAATACCAAGTTTGCTAATTTACCGACTTTTCATTTTTTAATTATCATGTTCACGGACACACACAGACGCGCTTTTTTCTAAAAATATTTTTTTTGGATACATGAGACCCTAAAACGTGTATTTCCGGTGCAATCTCGGTAGCGAATTTTGGGTGCAATACAATATCTTTTCTATGCACTATGTACTTAGTACACGTAGGGAAAGTAAAAATTGGAACCAATAACTAGGAATATTTCGCAAATGGTAAATTTTACGAAAAAAGTATTTTTTCTGCGACCGAGGTTAATTGAGTAGTTTACGAGCACATTTCATCGCATGATTTTTACGGAATCCATGCGTAAAGAAGTGCAGCAAGCGTAAAGTAATTTTGTTCCAACTTTGTTCCCCAAGTAAACAGATAAGGACTGTGGGTTTACTGTTTTATAAGAATTCAAATTAAAGTAGGTCATGTACGAGTTTTGAGAAAAAGGCACATTTTGAGATATCCTTAGAGCTGCTAAAGCAGCAGAGTCAGATTACCTATTACCTGCTAAATCCCGGAAAGTTTATGAGGCACAATATGAGAATTTTATGAAGTGGTGTTTAGAAAAATTGATCTATAACCCATGATAAATGGCTCAAACGTAACCTCAAATTTATTTCATGTTTCATTGCTTTTCTTTTAACATCAGAAAATTCTCTAAGAAAAAAACATTGTGTGATACGCGAGCGTAAAGTTTCTTTTTGATTCTTACGTGGGATTGAAACAAATCAAAAAGCATAACTTTACTCTCTTACATCATAGATAACTATTGCATAACTTAAGTGCTTTACAACTCTCTTGGAATAGTACGAATCAGTCTCATTAATTTTTACTTTCTCTGCACACATGCACAATGCACATTTTTAGAAAGAAAAAAATAACTGTGCGTATGTGTGTGTTTGTGTGGACAGTATAACTTAAAAACCAAAAGTCGATTGATACAAAAATTAGTGTTTAAGTGTGGTATCTACCAAGGGTGCGACAGGAAGATGTTCAGAAAAATCGCACCCACCCAAACAACTCTTTACGTGGAAATTGTTTCCAAAATGTTGTCTTTCTGGAAGTGACCAACGGTGTTGATTAAAATACCGTGTATTCAATATATGTACATGAGAAAGAAAATGTATGTCCCGAATTTCTAGGGCAAAGCCTCTGCACTCTGAATCACTTTAGCATCACTGGAGAAAATGAGATCTCATTAAAACACACAATGTGTGGCATATACACTTTTATAGAGCTAAATGTACCCGAGATATTCCTTGCTATTGGTTCCATTTTGCAATACTTCAATTTTTCTCTCACTGGAAGTTGTCATTCGTTTCATACATATTTTGTTTTTCACCTGGCTAAGCTGAGAGAGCGGCTTTTTAATTGTCTCACATAGGAACCACATTTGAAAGAAGGATTTGACCATCGCTTTAGTATAGTAAGTCCCCTCATTTCTCTTCTATATGACCACTTGTGCTGACGTTTATCTCGGTTAGAATGAAATAGAATGGCTAGAGCGTCATGTGAGTTGGACACACAAGATTTTTTACACACCTTGTACATTCGACGATCAGAGAGAATCACGTCATGGAGTTTTTCAATGATTTCATCGGTTGCCACATCTGGGCGCTGTTCATCACAAACATGACGCCTGGAACTGTTTAATAAGCAATGGACCATTTCTAAAAATTTGATGTGTTGAGGCGATATACCACACCGATCAAAAAGAAATAGTTAACTAATAAAAACAGTAATAGATAATGTAGCAATAATTAATGAAAAACCAACAATCAAATTAAAATAATTGGTAATATTTTAGAAACAATCAATGTAAACACACTGTTAGAAAGCCAGTACAATACTGGGCACCTGTTTTGACTTTTGAGCTATATTGAGGAATAAATAGTGACATAATTTAAGATCTGTTTCTGAATAACTGAATATATCGGGAAATTTAAATTTCACGGAGAGTTTAGCTCTCTCGCATCTGGCCCTCCGATATAGTGGCGCCACCCCATTCCACCACGCTTAAGGTTCTTTGGAGAAAGATTCCTAACGCCACCTTTGAGCCAAATGGAAAAAAATCTTTAAATTTAAGCAAAAATATCCCCCAGTCCAAGTTAAGCATTAGTATTTCTAACTGATAAAGTCAGCGTGGGTTGCAGTTAATACAAATAGAGTTCCTCGACGAAGTCCGCGCACTAATTCGTCATAACAGCGCAGACTCCACGTCGCTTCTAGCAACGTTGCACCGCCAGAATCTGTTATAGTAAAGTCAAGTGCTAGGAAGTGTAATTCCAAATAGGTCAGAAACCTAAAAGTTGCAGGTAAGTAAACGTAAAGATAAAGGGGATGTTAAATTAATCATCGCTTCGAAATTGGCAATTTTTGTATTACTCAATTTTTCACCGGTCAATATCCATAATATTTAGCTAGCCGGAGGACTAAACATCAGCGAAGAGATTCGATCCTGAGATCATCTAATCCTGAATCTTAGACGAACTACAACTCGATAAGGTGTCGAGAAACAAAAGGAGATGTTAACCATTGAGTATCCACCTCATACGTGCCGCTTCAGTGTTCCATTCACATGACTTTCTCTAGCTGTACCACAAGATTATTCTTTTATCCACTCCGTGGTAAAAAGATAAACACTATCAGAATTGGCATTATTTTTTGCTTCTTTTTAAATTGAACGCAAATAAGGAAATGCACAGTCATAAATTTAAATGCCGGTCCTATGTGGAGCATTTATATTCGGTTATCTTTGCTTGCTAGGAATAAATAAAATAGAGGCGAAAAGAAACATTGACTTCCTGTTTGATAAAAGTAGCTTAAAACTTAAACCAAAAATTGGAAAAATTTGAAAACGGATATCGCTACAAAAACATGCATAAAACATAAATTGTGTGTTTTAACGAGATCTACATTTTTTGTGTACTAAGTCTATCTCTTACCGTTTACCAGTTATAAAAACTTATATATAGTCGTCCAGAATAAAGAGGTCTTCAGAGGCTATTCTCAAAAAATTCAGGATGTGCATTTCGTTTGTCATAAACATATCTTAAACATGTAATATTTTAAACAAAATCGTTAGAGCCATTTTTGAGATAGTCAAAATTTTCCAAAAATGTTCCATGTAAAGGGTAGTTTGGTGTGTGGGGTTTACTTGAAAATCTTCAAGTCGCATCCTTGGAAGATACTGAACTAAAATACCAAGTTTGGTATTTAACCGACCTATCGTTATTGAGCTATACTGCCCACAGATAAGTTTGAGAGCCCTAAATAAAAAAAAATTAGAAACATGTCCGTGTGTGTATGTGTGTGTGTTTTCGGTTAAATCTCGAGATCAAACTTTTGAGTGGAATACAAAATATTTATTTCTATGTGAATTGTTTATACGTACTAGAGAAACGAAAAATGTTGAAAACGTCAGATCTTGAGATTTGCAGAAACAATGACGAAAGTTGAAATGAGATACTGTCAAGGGAATACGAAGAGAAGAAGGTGTTAGAGAAAGCAGAGATTATGTCAATGCCTTTCTTATTTGTCCGAGTGTACCGCTCGTACGATAGTGCAATAATCCCTAGCGGCATTCAGACAGTTGCCTGTCTACGTTCATCCAAACTTTTACATGTAAACTGCATTGGCTAGATTTTCTATTCAATTCCAAGAGTTTTCCGCAGAGTGGCGTGGTTGTGACTACCAATGTGATGCTGGTATTATCCGTGTTTAATGATCTGGAACATTACTAACCTGGGTGTCGGACATATCAATTCAATTTCCTCAAATAAAATCAATCACATTATATCTTCCTAATACTGCACTTCTAGGAATGCTCACTTTAAGATTTTAAAAAATTTAATATTTCCCATTGAAATAACTTACTCTAGCTGTTCCATAAACAAACCGCCCTTACAAAAGATTATTATTTTATCTACCTCGAAATAAATATTAGCAGAAATTGTCTTATTACTTGCTTCCTTGTAAGTAGAAACAAAATAAGGGAATACATTAGGCTAATCGTTTAAAAGCTGATTACTCTGTGAGATAATTGAAATTCGGTTCTCTTTTGAGAGGGCCAAACGAAAGGTGTCTTCCCACTTCAAAAAAGTTTAGTAGTTTAAAAGCAATAACAAAAAGTACCTCGGTAACGGTAAACTCTATAAAAATGTATATGGCATAAATTGTAGGTTTTAATAATATCTACATTTTTTGGTGACTTTTGTCTATCTCTTATGGTTTAATAGTTACGCAAAATTCAACAACATGCATCCTGAATTAAAAAGGTCTTCAGAGGCCATTCCCAGAAAATTCGAAATATACATTGCATTTGTCTTAAAAATATCTTTAAAAAGTGACATTTTATTAACAAGAATAGTATGAACCATTTTTAACAAGATTATAAATTTGTAAAAATGTGTTGGTACCGCAACCTGAAATATCTTTGCACTCTAATCACGGAATTACACTTTGCAAACTCGAAAACATAAAATGCTTTCTACTGTGAAATAGCTTTTACATCCAAGCGACGATAACCAAGTGAAACGGGCATCTAGTGGCATTAACTATAAACCGGACGACATATTTGTTCCTTCAATAACCAAGACGTGGCGAAGCAATCGATAGTTTGGACACAATAATATTTTGTAATACGTATATTATTTTTAAAACACACTGTATTGTAGAATAAACACTTTTCTTTCCCTCGTATCATCTCTCAAGTATCTGTTATTAAATACTTTTAATATTCAAATGCTTAGTAAAACCCTGAGAATAATACGAGGGTTGGAGCAAAAGTCATGCCATCTTTTTATTTTCTTGAAGATACCAGTTCGGTTGGAAAATGTGACATATACAGAGGGAAAGACAAGGTGTTAACTAAATGTGTGGACAATGAATATCTCTGAATATCGTAACACACTAATTTATTACGGTAGTATACGGGGCAATATGGCCTTCACGGTGCAAAAGTATGGCAACACAGTAGTACACATACAGTTGACATGACAAACCTGGGCCTAAAGACCCTCAGAGTAGTCTCCTGCTATTGTCACCACACCTGCCAACGATGTGGGAGGCGCTGACATCGGTCCACACACTGACAGATCGTACCGGACGTTGCTCATCATAGGTTAACACTCTCCTTGCTGAAACTTTCCTACCCACCGTGCTACTGTACGGTATGGTAAAGCATTATTCCCAAGGGCTTCCACTAATTCACTGTGACATTCCATCGCATTTCTCCCTCGGAGAACGGCTATTTTAATGTAAGCGCGCTGCTCAACATGGGTTACTTCCATCTCGCACGACACACCAATTGACTGATTTCACAATTCTCGTAGCGCTATTACCAGCTATCGCAGAGCCATCTGTTGTTCTGCATACACACTATGCCTGCAGAAATTCCACACGACACTTAGACGTTTGTGATCTGTTCACATATCTACAAGAAAAAAACTAGTTGCCCTGACTTTTGCCCCAACCCTCGTACTTTTCATATTAAAAGGCAAACAAAGAAGTAAAAGATCTAATGTTGCATTCACATGACTTTCTCCAGTCCCTCTTCCACAAACTACTCTTATAAAACCTTTTACTTCTTTTCACTTATTAATATAGATAAACCTTAATTACTCCAATTACACATTTCATTGTAAAAAGAATCTACTAGGAGAGTTCAATAAGTCCTTAGAAAATTCAAGAACTTATACTCGTAGTATAAAAAAAAAGAAAGTTTGTATTTGGTAACCGTCATCTTATACTAAATGACAGTGTCAATATCCATCATGTCGTTTCGTTGCAACAGGCAATTGAATCATAAATCTTGGGCTTCTTTAGAAAGATGGAATAAAACGAATTTCCTGCAGTGATTAAATCCTTCTATTTAAAAGGCTTATACCAAAGGAGATAAAAGCCGAGTTGGATGAAATTCATGGCATATCTGCTCCTGCTTGTGCAACAATTTAAATTGCATAAATGAATTTAAATGTAGCCGTACATCCAAAAGTGATGAATATCGTTCCGGAGTCTAGTAGAAGTGACTTCCTCCGACATTGTTGACAGAATCCAGTATATGGTTTTGAGAGAAAGACGAATGTAGTTCGCGAACTAGAAGAGACCACAGGTATATCACAAGGTACAGTGCTCTCAATTTTGCACCAAAAATTAAGTCTGACAAAGGTCTAGAGAAGATGGGTGCCACATTTGCTCTCAATGGAGAATAAACGCAATCGTGTGATCGACTTGTCATCTGATTTGGTACTTTGCCGTCGCAATCCTGACAAGTTTCTGCGTCGATTCATAGCGGAAGAAACATGGACACACTACCATACTCAGACAAAAGGACAGTCGAAACAGTGGTTTTTAAAGGCTCCGAAGAAAGCAATGGTGATGAAATATACAGATAAGGTGATGGCCTTCGTCTTTTGGGATGCACGCGGAATCATCTACATTGATTACTTGCAGAAAGGAAGAACGATAAACGGTGAGTAGTATGTATCGTTATTGCACCAGTTGAACGGAGAAATCAAATTACCCTCATTTGGTAAAGGAAAAGATTCTCTTCCAACATGACCATGCAAGGGTGCCCACCTGCGAAGTTTCGATAGCGAAAATTGTAGAGTTTAGGTGCGAATTACTACCACATCCACCGTATTCACCAGATTTGGCTCCTAGTTACTTTTTTTTTTATATCCGAACTTGCATAAGTGGCTCGGCGGAAACCGATTCACGTCTAACGAAGAGGGCATCTCCCAAACAGTTGTCTATTTAGAAAACCTTCCGATTTTTTTTTTTTTTTTTTTTTTTTTTTGGAAAGGGGAGACAGAGAGAGTTGGAAGGTAGAAAGAATGGCTTATCTCGCCATTGGGTGAAGATTCGTGAGGAAATAATGGAAGGAAGAATGAGATAGGAAAGGAAGAGTGAGTGGGGTATAATGGAGTTCCGCGATAGCACCTCCGTGATTAGTGGTGAAGTTAATGTTGCTGCAGCATGAGGGCTGCATCAAGGAATGGCTTGACTAGTCTATAAACATGGCTCGAGGGCCCTGAGTACAACGCTAGGGAGTCTTGGTGTGTTTTCAGTAGTGATGTCTGGTGTTTCGGGCGCGTGTGTGTGTGTGTGTGTGTGTGTGTGTGTGTGTGTGTGTGTGTGTGTGTAAGGGCATGAGTTTTTGGTGGAAAGGTCCTGAAGAATCTGTTGGTGACTGCCTGCAATTTGCTCTTATACATTGTTGACTGTCAGTTCGTGGCTATCAAGAACTGCAGTGTAGCGCTTCTTGACCTCGTTGTGGTTTCCTTTGAGCAGGTCTTCCAGGTGTGTAAGGCGTGTCGGTAATTTCGCTGTTTCAACATAGAGGTCCTGGTTGGCCTCAAAGATCCTGGCGTTGACGTGTGAATTTCCTGTAGCAGGGTGTAGAGGACGTCCAGCTCCAAGAGGAACTCAGACGTGACCTTTGTTTGTTTCTGGGATATGGCATCTGTGTCTTGAAGGTTGGCTGTAGGAGTGGTGTGGGTATCTGTGATGGCTGCGGTGATGGTAGTCAGCGCTTCTTCCAGCGTATTCAGCCGGCCGCTAATGAGCAGGACCTCTGAGTGCAGGTCCTGCACGGCGTCTTTAACGGTGCTGTCGGATGGCGCTGCTGGTGCTGGTGCCTGTGGAGTGGTAGTGGCGGCAGGCAGGTGATGGATAATGTTGGAGTATTCAGTCTGCGTCGAGGTGGTGGTCGTTGAGGTCCTCGCAGTTTCGTCTAAGGGCGTGGCGGTGGAGGCTGGTGTCAGGTGGCGGCGACTGCGAGGGTAATAAGGGCACTGCGCCTGTCCTGTGAAGTGACCAGGGCCATCACAGGTGGCGCAGTACCGGCGTCGGGTCCTTAGGTCATGGGCTGCGCATTCAGCTGTCAATCGCGGCGCCCCACAGTAGTGGCACCGTGGGGACTCGGCGCAGGTGTCGGCGGTGTGGCCGAATGCGCAGCAGCGACGGCATGGTGTCGGTCGAGGTTCTAGGCTAGCCTCGATGCTTAGGCGCCGCCCAAACATGGGCAGACCCTCGCGCAAGGCAGCATTGAGATCCCCGGCCACGGCGAATGTAATCCGTACTAGGGGGATATCCCCCTGGCGGACATTATTCTTGTGGCCCTCATTACTGAGGGCCATCTCTGGCGTGCTGCGGCGGTAATGAGCCTAGTGGATAGGTCTCGAGGTACATCCCGTATCACAGCACTGAACCTCTCGAGGAGTAGCGGCGGTGGCGGCAGAAGCTGTGGAGGCGTCGGGTCTGCGTTGGAAGGTGCGTCGGTGTTGGCTGGAAGCACTGGTGCTGAGGTGGTGTCGAGAGTAGAAGCCTGCATTTGCCGGGCTTCTTCGGCGGTGGATGATTGGCTGGCCGGCAGGTGCGGCTGCATCTGCCGGCATTCTGCGGCGGCTGGAGGCGGAAGGCTGGTACTGCTGTCAGCCAAGAAGGCCGGCTGGCACTTGGCGGTGTTTGAGGTGGTTTGATTTCGGCGTTTCTTCTTGGTCATGATGATCTGCGGCGAGTTCTGGTTATCCTTCTCCTACTTTTTGGAAAGCTTAAAACAGTTGGAGAACCGCTGGGAAAATTGTATCGAGCTAAAAGGAGATTATGTTGAAAATAAAAAAAAAAAAAAATCTAGCAAAAATAAGTTGTTTTTCTGTACTTTTCTAAGGTATTTTTCAACGCCCCTCGTATTAGGTTAAAGCGATAGTCAGATTATATTAAAAACCGGTCGCTTGTTGGTAGTTACTTAAGTGAAGGAGGGGTTTGAGGGTGGGGGTATGGAAATATTTACTGGAAACAGTCCCGTGAGGAAATGTCACCGGTGGAGATGTGATAAACTCGCCGTCAAGGTAGATACCGGATTGGATATTCAACATTCAATTACTTTGACTGCTGAAGCGATTACCGGAGCTTCAACTGTGCATCTGTGGATCACAGCAGAGGTTGTCCGTGCAATTCTTATGTGTTCCGTTCACATAAGTTTCTCTACATTTCTATAACTAATTATTCTGAAAAAGCCCTTTCATGTGTCTATTTCATGCTAATCGAGATAAACATTATAAGAAATGGTCTTATTGCTTGCTTCTTTGAAAGTAGAAGCGAAATAAGGAAGTACACTAGGCTAAAGCGATAGTCAATCCTTTTAAAAGCTGGTTGACATGTATTTGAAATTCGTTTTTTTGAATAACCAGAAGTTGGCCAATTCCCGTATGAGTAAACTTGTGAATATTTTCAAACTGAAATCAATAATAAGGAATATCTCAAGATGGTCATCTCCACGAGAAAAAAAAAAAAATAAGTATGAGACATAAATTGTGTGTTTTACTTCGATCTACATTTTTATGTAGTAAGCTTTTGCTTACCTCTTACGGTTTACAAGCTATGCAAAAATAAGCTAAATTCATCCAGAATAAAGAGGTCTTCAGAGGCTATTCTCAGAAAAATATAAGGTATTTTAATCAAAATCGCTAGAGCCATTTTCGTGGAAAGCAACATCTTCGAAAGTTTTTCCATATAAAAGCGTAATTTTGGTGTGCGCGATTTTCCTCAAAATGTTCATGTCGCATCCTTAAATCGTCCTCCGTGGTGTAATGGTTACTATGCTAACTTCATATACCCAAGGTCAAGGGTTCAAACCCGGCGGAGGACGACAGATTTTTTCGGACGTAAAAATCCTTAGCATGGCTTCCTTCGGAAGGGAAGTAAATCCGTTGGTCCCGTGTCGTAGATATACGGCACGTAAAAGAACCTCAAGCCTGATAGAGAGGCCTCTGAGCAAAATTAATCGGTCTTTCACGCCCAATTTAGAATGGGATTCTGAGACCCACAGTAGTTAAAGAGCGTCCATAAATAACACGCCATTTACATTTTTTCGCATCCTTAAGAAACACTAAACTTAAATATCCAGTTTGGTATTTTTCGTTTGTGAGTTAACGTCTCAACTGACACACGACATTTTTTATAGAAATATTTATATATACACACACACACACATACACACACACACAGAGACACACACACACACACACACACACACATATATATATATATAGGAATATAGGAGACCGGTGAAATCACGAAAATATCACATACGGAATTTTAATCAAACCATTAGAGCCATTATTGAGGAAATTAAAATGTTCGAAACTTTTTCCAATTAAAGGAGATTTTGTGGTGGGGGATTTACTTGAAGATCTCTTTAATACATTCTTGGAAAATGCTGAACTTAAATATCAGGTTGGTATTTAACCAACTTTGTGCTTTTTAGTTGTTGTGTTTGGCGGCGTCATAGTTGAGTGGTTTGACCGCTCGTCTCCCATCTAGGCGGCCCGGGTTCAATCCCTAGTGCCTACATGTGGGATTTGTGGTGGACGAAGCGGCGTCTGGGTGAGCTTTCTCCGCGTCCTCCGATTTCCCCCGCCACTCATTCCACCAATTACTCAATCCTCAATTTGCTGTCGTCCATTTCGCTTACATTTCATATTTCATGTCATCCACTTCAGGATCACGCCTGGCGACAGGCCGACTCCTTGTTCCAGGATCTCCATTCTATGGTTTTGTTTCGTTGGCTCCGCGACAGGTTTCTGAACCCTAGGCACCCGCTTGTAAGTCCTAGGAGGGTGTCAGTTTTAAATACAGGGAGGATAAAGCGCCTACGAGACAAGTTATTGTGTTGATAGCCACCCGGACATAAACGGACCTTTTTCTAAAAAGGATACATTTCCAGGGAAATCTCGTATCGAAGTTTCGGGCGCAATATCTTCTCTAAACATTATGACAGTACGCGTAGAGAACGTAAAAATTGTCGATGATATTGTAGAACATTGTATGTACTGAGAGAGACCACTGTCTAATCGCCGAGTCGCACTAGAGATGTAGCAAGTCTGACTGATCCAGCAACGCTTCCGGGGCTGCAAATGACTCACAAGAAATATTAATGTAATGTATGTAGGTGCAAGCAGTTGGCAACACTTCTTGGCTCATTTTCGGAATGCTCTAAGTAGTATCTGTAATGACAAATCCTTAAGGAATCTGCTCTGGCTTCCCACCTTCTGGTAAACAGACGACGTTTTAATAACCAAAATTCTCCTGTCTAAGATTCTTGCTACTTCCCGCCCACTCTGAATACACAATTTTATTCTTTATACAAGGGCCATTGAATAAATAACCGGAATTTTTACTTTCTCTAGCCCGCATGTTCAATGCGCAGTGGACACAGAAGGTATGTATTCCACCCAAAAATTCGATACCGAGACTTCACCGGAAATAAATGAATTCAAAAAGTATTTTTAGAAAATATTCCGTGTGTGTGTGTGTGTGTGTGTGTGTGTGTGTGTGTCTGGACAGCGTAGCTCAAAAACGAAAAGATCGTTAAATATCAAACTTGGTATTTAAGTTTGGTATCTTCCATGAATGCGACTCGAAGACTTTCAAGAATGTCCCCCCATCCCCAACTACACTTTATATGAAAAAAATTGAAAATTTTGATTTTCTCAAAAATGGTTTTAACGATTTTTATTAAAATACCGTATATTACAGAAATTACAAATAAATTGTGTATCCTGAATTTTATGGGAATATCCTTAAAAGACCTCTTTATTAACGAATTTTGCATAACTGGTAAATCGTAAGAGAGAGGCAAAGGCTTACAACATAAAACAAGTATATCACGTTAAGACACACAATGTTTATCATAAACGTTTTTTCGTTGAATTGACAATTTATGAGACATTCCTTGTTATTTTTTTAGATTTAAAATAATTAAAATTAATTAAATGGCCCTGCATAAAAGCGGATTTCATCCATATACCAGCCAGTTTTTAAAAGATTTTTCCTTCCACTTACAAGGTAGCAAATAATTAGACAATTTTTGCTAATGTTTATCTCGATTATCATAAAGTAGGTATAAGAATACGCTTTTTAACAATAATTCGTTGCAGCGGTGTACCGAAAATCATGCGAATGGAACACATTAGATTCTTAGAAAGAGATCGGTCTGTGTGTGCGTGCGTGCGTTTGTGTGTGTGTGTGTGTGTGTGTGTGCGCACGCACGTGCGGACAGTAAAGCTTAAAAACAAAGTCCGTTAAATTTCGTACAAAACTCGGTATCAAATTAATAAATTCCAAGGATACGACACGAAGAGTTTCAAGAAAAACTCGTTATTAAATTAAATAAATTCCAAGAATACGACATGAAGATTTTTAAGAAAATCTCCCCTCTCCAAACTGCCTTTCAGCTATATGGAAAAATTGTCAAAAATTTTGATTTCCTCAAAACTAGCTCTAACGGTTTTCATTAAAATATGGTATATTAAATATATTTACACGACAAATGAAATGTATGTGTGGGATTTTCTGGGAAGAGCCTCTAAAGACCTGTTTATTCTGGGTGAGGTTTGCAGAATTTTGCATAACAGCTAAACCGTAGCAGATAGACAAAAGCTTAAAGTACAAACAATGTAGATCTCGTAGAAACACATAATTAATGTCACATACGTTTTTATTGTAGAGTTTACCGTTTATGAGATATTCCTTGTTACTGGTTTCACTTTTACACTACCTAACTTTTCTCAAACGGAACCATGCAAAGCGAACCTAGCCTCATTTGTTTCATATAGCGACCAGCTTTTAAAAGATTTAGCTATTACTTTAACCTAATTCCCTTATTTCCCTTCTAGTTACCTTAAAAAAATAAGACGATTTCTGCTATGTTTATCTTGATTAGCATAATCAAGAATAACTTTTTAACATACTTAGTTACACAGATAGAGAAAGTCATGTGAATGGGACTTTTTTTCGTCCATGAGCCGGTTCTCACGCCTAGGTGTCCAACAGCATTAGTTAGTCTGCAAAACTGTGTTCGAAAATCGATTAACTATTTCAAAACTGCTTCATGTCACATAGTTACTATCGAAACTAGGTCAGAAATAGGCTTCTCTAACCTATTCTTACTAGTGGCAAAATTTTATCTTCATATATCCTTGAGAAATAAACCATCTAATTTGAGTGAAGAATTTTTTTTATAAAGAAATGCTTGATCACAGAATAAAATGGCACTATTATTTTCTCCACAGATTACTATATACATACAAAGTAAGTAGAGAAGGTATTATGTTCCACCAAATATTTGATACGGGAATTTCAGCGGTTAAACGTTTTTTGAGGTCCTCTGAATCGAAAACAAAAAAGTTGTTAGTTTCTTTAGTACGTATGTATAGTGTGCATAGTAAATAAAGAAGGTACTATATTCCAACCAAAATTTTTGCGTCGAGATTATACCGAAAATACATGTTTTGAGGAACCTTGAATAACAGAAACCATTTTTAAACACGTCCATGTGTGTGCGTGGACAGCATAAATCAAAAACAAAAAGTTCGTTAAATACCAAGTTTTGTATTTAAGTTAAGAATCTTCCAAGAATGTGACGCGAAGGTTTTCAAGATAAATGCCCAGCCTAAAATACCTTTTACATGGAATATTTTCCGAAAATATGAGCTCTTAAAAATTGGCAAAAGGATTTTTATTAAAAATATGTACATGATAAATAAAATGTGTATCGTGAATTTCCTGACAGTCATTCGTCATTACCCATTTTAGAGATATTCCATGTTATTGGCTTATTTTTTTCAAACGCAAGCGTTTTTTGTTGGTTTTTTTTTCTTCACCCCCCCCCTTTAACATCTAAGGTGATATCGCAGAATTTGCATTTGAAACAACTCATCTGTGGATTTAAATCGTTTTTAATTTTCCTCAAAACACACACATACACTCTCTCTCTCTCACACACACACTCTCTCTCTCTCTCTCACACACACACACTCTCTCTCCCTCCCTCTCTCTCACACACACTCTCACACACACGCTCTCTCTCCCTCCCTCCCTCTCTCTCACACACACACTCCCTCTCTCTCTCACACACACGCTCTCTCTCCCTCCCTCTCTCTCACACATACACACTCTCTCTCCCTCCCTCCCTCTCTCTCTCTCACACACACACTCCCTCTCTCTCACACACACACTCTCGCTCACATACACTCCCTCTCTCTCACACACACACACACACTCTCTCTCTTTCTCTCCCTCTCTCTCACACACACACTCCCTCTCTCACACACACACTCCCTCTCTCTCACACACACTCCCTCTCTCTCACACACACTCCCTCTCTCTCACACACACACTCTCTCTCTCTCTCACACACACACACACATACTTCCACACTCTGCGGGAGATAAGGAATAATTCTGGTTAAATAAAAACCTTCCGCCCCAATCGGGAATCGAACCCGGAATATCCGGGTGAGAAGTCAGCTCGCTGAGCACTCGACCATGGAGGTAGTCTCCGTTTCATTTGTTTTTCTACTGTCCACGGAAAGAGAATAATAATCGTCCGTTTTTAAAATATTTTACTATCGCTTTAGTCTACCGTATTCTTTTCTACTTACAAGTAACTAAGTAATAATATCGTTTCGGCTAATGTTTGTCTCGATTAGTACGAAGTAGTTAAAAGAATGCTGTTTTGTGAGAATAGTTTATTTGCAGATGTTACACTCAGATTTTTAAAATCTGACTATCGCTTTGGCCTACTGTATGCTTCTTACACCTCCAGCAAAATGTGTAATGAAATTTTATCTCGTGTAAAGAAGAGGTATATAAAAGGATAAGCTCTTGTAAGAATAGTTGTAAAAGAGAGGTAGTGGAGAAAGCCATTAAATGCAACACTTCAGTTTCTTCTTTTTGTTTTGTCTCAGCTTCCGCAGCCTTGTGTAATACCAAACTAGGAACTTGTTTTGTTGCAAGATGCGCTACGTTAAACATGACTCACTTTGTAATGGAGCCATTTCGCGGAGGAACTATCGTTGTTAACGTAAATGGCGCCTTAGTTTCACTAATTCACTCCACGTGCGCTACATAGAGGTCGTTACAGTAGCTTCTCTCTCTCTCTCTCTCTCTCTCTCTCTCTCTCTCTCTCTCTCTCTCGCTACTTGCAAGGAAAACAAAACAAACATACAAACTATCACATTGTTGCTTGTCTAAGATTCCTTTCAGCCTCATTTTTGCTCCTTGCTGCTACTTACTTAAACAAATGAATAAATATATTACATTCACACGACTTTCTCAATTCACTATACCACTTCCATCTCGCTTGCAAAGAGCGCACAAAATGTCCTGGTGAAAAACAATTCGGCGGTCCCCAATACATGAACCTGTTTGCGAAATCGGCGATGGCCGCGCCGTGGCCGAGTGGTTAGACGCTCGCCTCTCATCAATGTTCGTTCCCAGGCGATGTATGTGGGTAATTGTAGTAGCCAAAGCCAAATAGGGGCTTTTCTCCGGTTTCCTTAGCCATTGTATTCCTCTGGTTCTCCATCTTCATTTCATGTACAACCAGTGTCATCGCCTGCGGTGTCATAGTGGTAAAAGTGGGCATTAAACACTATAAAAAAATAGTCGACAATACCAAGGTTCGTTTCCGTTTGAGACGAGGGGCATTGCTGAACTAATAATGACGTCATATATTTAAACCACCGGTACTAAAGGCCAGATTAAATTTGAACACTCAGTATATTTACTATAGTGCCTTATTTTATGCCAATGCCGCGAATACGTGCTCCATTCGCACGCGTAAGCTCTTCTTTTCTTTTTTCTTTTTTTTTAGTTTAACGTCCTTTAACCTGGTTAGCCATAACAGACGATGAATGAAATTGCTGAACTGCTGTTCAAATGATCTCGGAGTCCACGGAGCTTTAAGTTACTTGATATTCGTCTTCGCAGAATCATCCTAAGCGAGATTCGAATTTAGGACCTGTTGAATGTGAGGCAGACACGCTATCACCACACTACCCAGGCGGGTCAAAGTTCTTCTTGCGTAATGTTAATAATTTCTACACTATAGTCGCCCAGTAGGGTTTCAGTTTTAAAAGTTTAGTAGCTGTATGAACAGAGATTTGTGAAACGCTCACTAGCTGTGCAACACAGCTGAGAGATTTCTTAGCAGCATCAATTTCGTCTAGCTTTACCGCCACTAGAACATGTATTTTTGCTTCTTTGGTTTAGTGTTAACGATACCTTTGTTCTCAATGTATTGACCAAACATCTTACAGTGTCTCTATCCAAAACTGGATAATTGTCTACACACCTATCTATATGATTCAGTTTTCACGTATGTATTTTACATAAAAAAGCATGTGTTCCATTCACTTGACTTTCCCTACATCTCTGTCTCCATTAGCTTGAAGTGGATAACAATAACAATAATTTTTACAAACATTAGCAGAAACGGTCTAATTGCTTGCTTCCTTATAAATAGAAGGGAAATAAGGTAATACACTGGGCTAAACCGACAGTCAAATGCTTTAAAATGTGGTTGCTATGGGATTGAAATCTATTTCTTTGCATGACCAGGAGTTGATAAGTTCCTATATAAGAAAACTTTAAGTATTTTAAAACTGAAACCAATAACAAGGAATATCTCAAAAAATAATATATGACATAAATTATGTGTTTTGTCTATTGCAGTTTGCCAGTTATGCAAAATTCAGAAAGTCATCCAGAATAAAGAGCTCTTGAGAGGCTATTCCCAGAAAATTCAAGATAACATTTTATTTGTTATGTAAATATAAATAATTTTAATCCAAAATAGCACCATTTTTTAGAAAATCAAAATTTTCGGAATTTCTTCCGTGTAAAAGGTAGTTGGGGAGGAGGGATTTTTTTTTAAATCTTCGTGTCGCATTCTTGTAGGATACTGAACTTATTATCAAGTTTTGTATTTAACGGACTTTTCGTTTTTGAGCTATGCTGTCCATAGACACACACACACACACGAACATCCATAGCCTACTGATGACACGATCATCAAATATCTGCGTAATTAATTGCTTTGCAGGGATTTAGATGTGGGGGTGGAGCACCATCTTTAATAACGATTATGTTTTCCAGATTCTGGTTCCTTAGTCTAGGAATGTCGAAGTTCTGTAACATGTTGCAGCAGTCTCTCTGTTCCAGAGTTGATCAACTTGTGAAGTTAGAATCAGAGTTTACAAAAATGTGAAATCTTTTCTTTATTTATTTAATGTCGATTTGTAAATTGTAAATTTGGTGTAACAGGACCCCAGATATGGTTACCACTATCGTCTTCCATAACTTGCTAGTGACGATAAATTACTACAGAATGGCGGCTACGTGTTTTGCTTTCTCTACACGTATTATGTACAGAGTATATAGACAAGGTATTGTATTCCACCCATAAACTCAATATCGAGACTTCATTAGAAATAATATTTTAAGACTCGCCTGAATAAAAAAATATAAAAAAATATTTGTGTGTATGTGTGTGTGTCTATGTAGTGGACAGCTTAGCGCAAAAGCGAAAATACCGAATAATACCAACCTTGCTATTTAAGTGCATCATCTTCCAAGGATGCGACACGAACATTACGAGGAAAATTCGTCCCCCCAAACTACCCTTTAAATTGACAATTTTTGAAAATTCTGTATTTCTTAAAAATAGTTCAAACGATTTCTATTAAAATATTATATATTAAAGATATCTACAAGAGAAATAAAATGTATATCTTGAATATTCTGAGAATAACCTCTGAAGAGCTCTTCATTCTGGATGACTTTTGCATAATTGGTAAACTGTAAGAGATAAATGGAAACTTACTACACAAAAATGTAGAGCTCGTTAAAAAACACGATTTATGTTATACACATTTTTTCGTGGGGTTGACCATTTCCAAGATGTTTTCTGTTATTGGCTTCAGTTTTAAAACAAACTATTCTTGTACAGGAATCCTGGACAAGCAGAGAGAATTTCAAACGCATAACAACCAGATTTTAAAATATTTGACTGTCACTTTAACCTAATATACTCCCCTATTTCTCTTCTACTTAAAAAGAAGCAAGTAATAAGACCGTTTCTGCTAATGTTTATCTCGATTAGCATGTTTTAGATAGAAGAATAAGCTTTTTAACAATTATTTGTTACAGAGATGTAGAGAAAGTTATGTGAATTAAACACATCGGATTTCTTTTCATTCGGGGTCTGAAAACAGTTAGTTATTCCTTGCAATCTCCTAATCGAAAGTTTGGGTGGAATGCAATGCCTTCTCTGCCTACTGCACATGGTGGAGAAGGTCCCATGACTGTCACAAACAGATTGTTACTACCCAGTAGGTATTTAAAGACAAAAGAATGGATGAGAGACGCCAGTGTTTTGTTCCAGCACCGTGTGTCAACTGTAATATTGGTGAAGAGAACAATCTGTGAAAGGGGAAACTGAAGTAGTAGAAGGGTGTATTTCAACATCTTACCCTCCCTTTTGTTGGCTATTTATCTTGCTCGCACGAGACTCTCCGGGAACGAAAATAAAAATAAAAAGCAGTTGAGTGGCTGGTCCTTAAATAAGCCAGCAAAGTTGCTGCTGTCCTTAGAGGGGGGATGTCTTTTCACATTATTCCATTTTATGTTATTTGTCGTATTTTATCTGCACCTGTTCCACGTCTCTATTCCCACACGTGACCCCTCTTTAACCGACATTTCAATTCAAAGAGTATTAGATAGATAAATTTATGATTATCAATTTAAAGTCGATCTAGGAACCTTAAACATCAGAGAAAATATTTTAAAATATCAGTTGCGTTCCATTTACATAGTCTTCTTTACATGTTATACACACTATTCTTCTATGTACTCCTTACTATTCGATGTAAACATTACCTGAAGTGGTCTTACTACTTATTTCCTCTTAAGGAAATAAAGCAATACAATGGGCTAAAGCGAGAGTCAAATCTTTTTAAATGCCAGTTCCTAATCAATGACTTTGAAATTCAATTCTCTTTCCATGGCCAGAATAAAGCAACATAAATGAAATGAAAGGCAACTTCCTGTTTAAATTGAAACAATAACGAAAAAACCTCGGAATTGGTCAACTCCATTAAAAAATAACTGAAAAATTGTGTGCTCAAATGAGATGTACAATTTTTGTCTATTGTTACAGTTTACTGGTTATGCAAGAACTCTCCAGAATGAAGAGAGCTTTAACAGTTATTACCAGAAAATTCAAAATATACATTTTAGTTGTGATGTAAATACTCATACCTCTTAGTATGACGTTTTTATCAAAATCGTTAGAGCCATTTTTGAGAAGGTCGAACATTTCGAAAGATGTTCCATGTAACGATAGTCTGCGGTGGAGGACATTCTTGAAAATATTCGTACGCATCCTGGAAAATAAAACATAACTCCATGGCACAACAGTCCATCAGGGACCTTGGCCTACCGCCCGGCCGCTGCATCCCCCATCTGGACACAAAGACGTCATGGATGAGGTGCAGTGCTGGAGGGTGAGACGTGATCAGCACCTCGAGTCCCTCCCGGCCGGTTGATGCGGTCTTCTCTATCTGGAGCCGCTACTTCTCAATCAAGTAGCTCCTCAATTGGCACTCCAGGCACCTCACAAGGCTGAGTGTACCTCAGACCAGGTCTGTCAGCTTTCCTTGTAAGATACTGAACTTAAATACCATATTTGGTATTTTAACGGCCTTATTGTTTTTGAGTGGTCATGTTCACACACACACACACACACACATACTGACATGGGTCTTTGCCGTTAATCTTTTTTTTTTTTATTTAGGAGACCCTAAATTTACATTTCCAATAAAATTACAGTATCGAATTTTTGGGTGGAATGCAATTCCTTTTCTACCTATGTACTAGCTACGTGCTAGAGAAAGTAAAAATCTTATGTTTTCCATTCACATTACTTTTTCTACATCTCCGTAACAAATTATTGCTAATCGAATAAACATTAGCTGAAACGGTTCTATTGCTTAGTTCCTTATAAGTAGTTGGTAAATAAGTGAATACACTAGGCTAAACCGACAGTCAAATGTTTTAAAATATGGGATTGAAATCCGTTTCTTTGCGTGGCCAAGAGTTGACAGGTTCTTGTATGAGAAAAGTATAAACACTTAAAAGCTGACCCCAATAACAAGGAATATCACAAAAAACGGTCAACTCCACGAAACAAATGTATACGTTTATTTTAACAAGATCTACATTTTTGTGTAGTAAGTTTATGTCCATCTGTTACGGTTTACTATACATTCTATTTGTTATGCAAACGGCTTTAATATGTGGTATTTTAATCAAAATCGTTAGTCAATTTTGATAAAATCAAAATTTTCGAAAATTTTTCCATATAACAAGTAGTTTGGGGTGTGCGATTTTCTTGAAATCTTCGTGTTGCATCCTTGGAAGATACTAAACCTAAATACCAAGCTAGGTATTTAACGGGCTTTTCGTTTTTGAGCTATGCTGTCCACACACACACACACACACACACACACACACACACGCAAACACACGCTGTATCCAAAAATGCTTTTTATGGATTTAGAGGGGGACCCAAAAATGTATTTTCAGTGAAATCTCGGTATCGAATTTTTGGATGGAATACAATACCTTCTTTATACACTATGTGCATAGTACGTGTAGAAAAAGTAAACATGGATAACGCGAAAACGAAGCGTTTTAGAGCATATGTTTATTTGACGTCTATTTTCTGGTTTTGATGTTATGAATCTATTCCCAAACGCTGTAAAAGTATTTTTGAATCATCTTGTATATATACTGTAAAGTAAGATGACCAACCCGCCACTGGAGGTTGTGCAGAAGAGGAGGAATGGCTGGGCGTGAAAAGGAAGCCATGGCTGGCTGGGGTCAACATGACGTCATAGCGTACAAAACAATGCCCACCTCACTTTGATGTATGTACTCATAGTGTTACCGTTAGCGAAGAAAAGCGTTTCCCTGTGGGCAATTCATGTTTTATAAAACCGCTGCGAGTTCAGATTAGGTGCGCGCGCCAGCAGAAAGCTGTTCCTTCAAGTATTGTTCCACTCGCACACATGTCTAAGTTATCTACCAGTTCGGTAAGATATACAGGATGCCACATGAAATGTTATACCATTTGATTCTCATATAGCACACATTTATTGCTTTCTGTCACATATTTACAATATGCACAAAAGAATAATTTGTGTCGTAAATTTCGATACTAAGGTCTCACAGAAATATGGGTTTGGAGGTTCCTTGAAAAAAAATCCATTTTCTCTACTTTTAGGGTCCTCTAAATAAAAAAAATTGATTTCCTCCATTCACATGACTTTCTGTACATCTCTGCAATAAATTATTGTTAAATAGCTTATCCTTCTATGTACGTAATACCAATGGAGAAAACATTGGCGGAAAAGGTCTTATTGCTTGCTTCCTTGTAAGTAGAACGAAAATAAGGAATATACTAGGCTAAAACGATAGTCAAATATTTTAAAAGCTGGTGGCTATGTGATAGAAGTACCTTTGTTTGGACAGGAGTTGACAAATTCCCGCATGAGAAAAGTATAAGTATTTTAATGCTGAAATCTAGAACAAGTAACATCTCAAAAAAGATCAACTGCACGAAAAAATGTATATGACATAAATTGTGTATTTTAATGAGCTGTAACATTTTTGTGTGGTAAGTGTTAGTCTATCTTTTACGGTTTACCAGTTATGCAAAATTCTCAAAATTCAATCAGAATAAACAAGTCTTCAAAAGCTATTCCCAGAAAATTGAAGATATTCATTTTATTTGCAAATAAATATCTTGAATATAAAAGAGATTAATCAAAATCGTTACCTCCATTTTTGAGAAAATCAAAATCGAATTTGATTTTCTGAAAAATGGTTGAAAAGATTTTGGTTAAATTACCCTATATTAAAGATAATTTCTAACAAATAAAATGCATATCTTGAATTTTATGGGAATAGCCTCTGAAGAGCTCTTTATTCTAGATGAATTTTACTGAACTTCGAAACCATAAGAGATAAACAAAAAGTTACCATTCAAATGTGTAGATTTCGCTAAAAGAGACAATTTATGTCAGATAGATTTTTTCGTGGAGTTGACTATTTCCAAGATATTCCTTGTTATTGTTTTAGGCTTAAAAATACTTTTCTCATACGGGAATTGGTTAGTTCCTGGCCGTCCAAACAAATGAATTTGAACCACGTGGCAACCAGTTTTTAAAATAATTGACTAATTCTTTAGCCTAATGTATCCCTTTATTTCCCTTCTACTTACAATGAAGCAAGTAATAACACAATTTTTCTGCTAATGTTTACCTTGATTAGCATGAAGTGTACAAAAAAATATATATGATAAATTGTATGTTTCAACGAGATCTACATTTTTGCTTAGTAAGTTTTTGTTTATCTCCGGTTTACCAGTTATGCAGAATTGCAAAATTCGTCCAAAATAAAGAGGTCTTCAGAGGCTTTTCCCAGAAAATTCAGGATATGCATTTTGTTTTTTGTATATAAATATATTTAATATCCGTTATTTTATTCAAAATTGTTACAGCCAAAGGGAGGTTTTTCTAAAACTCCATGTAATGCATCCTTGGAAAATTCTAAACAAATGCCAACTTAAGTATTTTATTGAATTTTCGTTTTCAAATTGTCATGTTCACGGTACCCACAAATGGGTGCGCGTGCGAGCGCTGACCATTTTCTAAACATGTTTTTCTTATACAGGGGACTCTAAAACGTGTATTTTCGATGAAATCTCGATATAAATTTTTGGGTGGAGTGCAATACCTTCTCTGCCTATGTACCGCGTACTTTGTGGAGAAAGTAAAGACCTGATGTGTTCCATTCACATGATTTTCTCTACCTATACTGCAACAAATTATTCTTACGAAAGCTTATTCTTCTTTCTATTCCTCGCTAATCTAGATAACCATTAACGAAAATGCTCTTATTACTTATTTCTTAGTAGTTACACGAAAAATAAGGCTAATTTCTAGCTTAAAGCGGTAATCAAATATTTTAGGAGCTAGCCCTTAAATAATGAATTACTTTTTAAATTCCGTTACCTTTGCATGGAAAAAATTAATACTACTCACCATATGAGCAAAGTATAAGTATTGGAAATTGTGTAATAAAAGCGAGAAATATCTCCGAAACGGTTGACTCAACAAAAGGTGCATTTGATATAAATATTTTGTCTTAACGAGATATTGTTAGCGTTTGGTTCTTAACAAACTGTTTGCCTTTCAGTTTATGCTGTTCAGAGATACACACGGGTATATTTAAAAAAAAAAAAAGTTAATTATTGATTTTTATTTATTTTTCAAATGTCCTCAAAACATGTATTATCTCTGAAATCTCAGTATCGAGTTTTTTGCTGGAATGTACCACTTTCTCTGCGCACCATGCAGAGTAGGTGATAGAAGAATTACAAATTAATAAAGTAATATTTTAAATATCGTTAATGTAATGAATGTATGTACCAAACTTTCAAGTGAAATGATCCGTGATCCAAACGTTGTGATTTTGATGTTTAGAAGTTGGTCACGCTACAGGTAGGAGAGTTATATTCCACTGCAACAAGAAAGATCGATAACCACAACATACTATGTTAGGTACTCGTGGAGGCTGCAACTCCATGGTTCATTAATTTCACCGCTCAAACAGATGTTCCATTCATGGAATGATGTCATGTACCCGCGGCGTGTTACCACCTCGGGATACCCGGGTCAGTATCATGTGACAACAATTGCAAGTCATATCGTGTCGTGAAAACAATGGACAGGTGGTCAGTGGCCTACATAAAGCCATCGGACCCGCGGACTGCAGGTCCTCCAGGTTTCCTCGTTCCTCTCTTTTCATGCCCAGGAGTAAAACAAAAGGAAACGAATGGCACCTACCTGTTTGAGAAAACTATAGGTATTTTAAAATTAAAAACAATAGCAACGAATATCTCGGAAATGATTAACCCTACAAAAAATGTATATGACATAAATTATGTGCAATGTACATAGTGGATGGAGAAGGTTTTGTGTTCTACCCAAAAATTCGAAGTCAAGATTTCACCGTAAATTTATTTTGAGGAAAATTGAGAAATAATTAAATAAAAAAAACTTTTTAGAAAAATATAAGCGAGCATTTTTAAAAACAGGTCCCCCTGTTTGTGTGTGTGTGTGTGTGTGTGTGTGTGTGTGAGAGAGAGAGAGAGAGAAAGAGAGAGAGAGAGAGAGAGACTGTGTGCAGCAGAGCTCAAAAAAAGAAAAGTCCATTAAACACCAAACTTGAAATTTAAGTTCCGTATCTTACAAGGATGCGACACAAAGGTTTTCAAGAAAATTTCCCTGACCCCAAATACCTTTTCTTGGAAAAAAAATCGAACATTTTGCTCTTCCTTGTATTTACAGTGCAGCTAGTAATAAGACTAAATCTGCTTATATTTAACTTGATAGCATGGTTAATGTTTTAAATAAAAGGTTTGTTTACCAAACAGCAAGAATGGAACACATTAGATTTTGCCCTTCTATTTACAAGGAAGCAAAAAATGAGGACAGTTTCTGCTAACGTGTATTTCAATTATCATGAAGTAGATGGTAAAATAAGTTTTTTAAATTAATTTATTACAGAGAAATTCATGAATGAGACACGTCAGATTCTTAGAAAAACATCCGCGCGTGTGTATGCGTGTGTGTGTCTGTGTCTGTGGACAGCATAGTTGAAAAACGAAAAGACTGTTAAATACCAAACTTGGTATTTAAGTTTAGGATCTCCAAAGAATACGACACGAAGATGTTCATTAAAATCCCCCTCCCGCCCCACCACAATCAACCCTTTACATGGAAACATTTTCGGAAACTGAGTTTTGCAAAAACAGCTCTAACGATTTTGATTAAAATTCCGTATTTTAAATATATTTACATCCCAAATAAAACGTATATTTTGAACTTTCTGGGAATAGCTTCTGAAGACCTCTTTATTCTGGATGAATTTTGTCAAATTTTGCATTACTGCTAAACCTTAAGAGAAAGAGACAAAGACTTACTGCACAAAAAATGTGGATCTCGTCAAAATACACAGTTTATATATATATACATATATATATATACATATATATACATTTTGTTTGTGGTAGTAACCTTTGCCGAGCTATTCCTTGTTGTTGGTTTCAATTGTAAAGTACTTAAACCTTTCTCAGACAGGAAGTGACCGTTTTTCTTTTGTTCTACTCCTGGCCAAGCAAAGAAGCGAAAGAAATTAATAATCGCATAACAACACTTTTAATACATTTTGACTATCACTTTAGCATAGCATTTTCCTTTAGTTCCCTTCTACTTATAAGGAACTAAGTAATAAGCATTTTCTGCTAATGTTTATCTCGATTAGCATTGTGTAGAAAGAAGAATAATATTTTGTAACTAGTTTGTTTTAGGGACGTTAAAGAAAGTCATGTGAGTCTACCAAATCAGATTATTGCATCTTGATTTCTTAAACATTTCCAGAAACTATGCTTTTAACAAACACGAATTGTAATTCGAACTGACATAAAAACTTCTAAAAGACATGAGGTGTTGCATTCCATTCACTATGTTGTGTGGCCTCACTAATCTTCCTGAGCGGACAGTGAGTGTAATGACTCCGTTCCTTGTCTCTTGATGACGTCATTCTTCGTAGCACTGTCAACTTGTCATCCCTCAAACGTTAACTCGTCTGCTTATGTGTAAGTAACCAATTATTTGGAAAGCCGCCAAAGGTGGATATTTGCGGTACAAACCTGTGATGAGGAACATTCTCTAAAGCATGCATGTCCAGGAACTGCCGCATGGTTGGTAGTTAGCGCTGCAGCGGAGAGGATTTGGAGTCGAGCCAGTGCTGGCAACGTTTCCGAAACGATAAAAAAACGCGCAGCTATTAAACGTTATTACATGACGCTCTGAAAACATTTCCGGTTACTCTACATCTGTGCTGGATTTCGTAATTTGAATACATCCTCTATTTAAAAGCACTCTCCGGATTGCTCAACAATGACATAACGTTAACAAACAGATGTTTTACGAAAATAAAGCTTCCTTCTCTCTGCTTCATAACCTAGCTTCTAGAATTACACTAATCTTGTCTACACGTATGTGTACACTCACTTGCAAAACTTTTGTGGGCATTACCACCCGTTTAAGAAAATCTAACCAATTTGCTTTTTCACTCTAATGTATATTTAACTATCAGGGCCCTTTCTCTTTGATATTGTAATATATTGGTCTAGAACATGTTTCAAGCCTTCTACTTTCTCAACTTCACACACAGTACAGAGGTAGAGAAGGCGTTTCATTCCACCCCAAAAATATTGTGTGTTCCATTCTCATAACTTTCTCTAGCTGTCCAACAAACAAATTATTGTTACAAAAGATTGTTATCTTATCTACAGCATGTTAATCTAGATAAACATTAGCAGAATCAGTCTTATTTCTTGCTTCTTTACAAGTATAGGGGAAATAAAGTGACACTCAAATCTTTCAATAGCTGGTTTCTATGTGAAAGAATGGAGATTTGGATCCCTTTGCATCGTCCCATTTGAGAAAAGTTTTTTTTTTTTAAAAACCAATAACAATGAATATCTTGAAAACGTCAACTCTGCAAGAAAAATATATGACATAAATTATGTGTTTTAACGAGATCTACGTGTTTTGTCTGTTAAGTTTTTGTCCATGTCTCACGGTTTAACCGTTATGCAAAATTCTGCCAAACTCAACAAGAATAAAGAACTCTTCAGAAGCTATTCCCAGAAAATTCAAAATATAAATTTTATTTGAGATGTAAATATCTCTAATATACGGCATTCTAATCAAAATCGTAAGAGCCATATTGAGAAGCCAAAATTTTCGAAAATGTTTCCATGTAAGGAGTAGTTTGAGGGTGGGGGGATTTTCTTAAAATTCTTTGTCTCGTATCCTTGGAAGATACTAAATTTGATACGAGGTTTAGTATTTAACGGACTTTTCGTTTTTGAGCTAAAATGTCCACAAACACACACACACACACACACACACACACACACTCACAAAAGCACACACAAAGTCACACATGCTAACCTTTTTTTTAAAAAATGATTTTCTTTTGGATTCAGGGTGTCTCAAAACATATATTTCCGGTGAAATATCACTACTAGTTTTTGAGTGGAGTACAATACCTTCCCTATACACCATATATGTACAGAAAGTAAAAATGTATATGTTAAATTCTCCGGTTTAACATCTGTACGTTTTTGTTTAGTGAGTTTTGGTGTATCTCTTACAATTTATCAGTTATGCATAGTTTATCCAGAATGAAGAGGTCTTTAGAGGCTATTCCTGGAAAATACAAAATGTACATTTTATTTGTCATGTAAATATTGTTAATATACGGTATTTTAATCGAAATCGTTAGAGCCGGTTTTCAGAAAAGACAAAATTTTAAAAAAAAGTTTCCATGTAAAGGGTAGTTTGAGTTGAAAGAATTTTCTTGAAAATCTTCGTTACGTATCCTTTAAAGATACAAGTTAAATACCAAATTTGGTTTTAACTGTCTTTCTGTACACACACACACACACACACACATACACATACACACACGGACCTGTTTATAAAAATGTTTGTTTGTGGATTCAAAGTACGTCAAAGTATATATTTCGGATGAAATCTCGACGTCGAGATTTTGAGTGGAATACAATGCCTGTTCTACCTACTATATTCATGTACATGTAGAGAAAGTAATAATTTTAAGAACATATTGTATAGCACTATTAAAAAATAGGGGTTAGAGAAAGGCAGGTGAATGTTACACATTTATATGATACCTATTATTATTAAGTGATAGAGAAAATGATGTATTCATTATGCAATTTAATTCATGTGGTATTTCATATCCAGTTGTCAGACCTCTATATTATCTCCACACGAAAGGAATGTAACAATAGTTGTGACACACCCTATATTAGGTGATAGTCTAATAGGACTGTCATCCTCACAGCCATTAATCATCGAATGTCCCTGCTATAATGACTCTATAAGTTACGAAGGAAGAATCAAATTACTGACTTTAAGCTGTGATGCCCCTGGAAATGCGGCAACCCATTCTACCTGTGTTTCCATCTCTTTCGCACACCACACCGTTACGTGACGCGCATGTGGAACAGGCGTCTAATTTATTCTCCATCTCGCTCACTTTAGCGTATTAACTGGCACTCAAGATAACGACAGCTCCTCATTGCTACAGACAATGTCATCTTCAGCACGCGCGAGCTAAAACAACATCCTTGTGGACAAAAACACAAGCTCAAGATGCTGTTACTTTAAGCCTTTGCTTTATGGACTGCGAGGTAGAATACTTTCACATTCCAAGCATTCGAGTACAATTGAAGACCTGCTAAGCGCCAACAATTGTTTAGGAGATATAGTGAAAAATCTGATGTGTTCCTCTCGCACGACTTTCTCTAGCTGCTCTAAATCAAGCTTCTTACAAAACATTCTTCTTCTTTCTACACCAGTTTAATGGGGATGAACATTAGCAGAGTGTTCTTATTACTTAGTTCCTTAGTAGAAGTGAAGTAAAGGAATGCGCTATACTAAAGTGATAATGCTTTAAAAGCTATCGTTATGCGATTGTCATTGCAAATCGCTTTTTTACTTGGCCAGGAGTAGAACAAAAGAGAAACGGACACTTCCTGTCTGAGAAATGTATAAGTTAAAATAAGAACTGAATTAAATGTATAAGTGTTTTACAATTGAAACCAATCTCGGAAACGGTTACTTCCGCAACAAAAACGTAAAGGGCATAAGTTGTAAAATTTCTGTTAAGTAATTTTTGTTTATCTCTTACGATTTACCAGTTAAGCAAAATTCATTCCGAATAAAAAATTCTATAGAGGCTATTACTAAAAATTCCGAGATACATATTTTACTTGTGATGTAAAAATTTAATAACCGGATTTTAATAAAATTCGTTAGAGCTGTTTTATAGAAACTCAGAATTTTCGCAATTTTTTCCAAGTAAAGGGTAGTTTGCGGTAGGGGGTGTTTTCTTGAAAATCACATCCTGGAAGATACTAAACCTAAATGCCAAGTTTGGTATTTCACGGTATTTTCGTTTTTGAGCTATGCTGTCCAAAGGTACACACACACACACTGACACGCACAAAGACGTTCTTCTAAAAATGCTTTTTTCGGACATAGAGGACCCCAAAATATATATTTTCGGTGAAATCTTGACACCGAATTTTTGGGCAGAATACAATACCTTCTCTATCCACTATGCACATTGTACATACGGGCTAGAGAAAGTATAAAATCCGATGTGTTCCATTCACATAACTTTCTTTTCATCTCTACAAAAAATTAGCAAAAAAAAAAAAAAAACAAAAAAAAAACAAAAAAAACGAGAAAAAATTAGTAGAAATCGTCTTATTATTTGCTTCCTTGCAAGTAGAAGTGAAATAAGGGAGCACCATAGGTTAAAGTGATAGTCAAAAGCTGGTTCTATGTGACGTCACTGTGGAATTAATTGGGCGACTTCAATAGCAATTTTGCGAGTTTTAAAATAATTCCGGCGATATTATGTGAAAAAAATCTGGCAAGCCTGCTCCTGGCCCAGCAAAGAACCAATTTGCAGTGACAATCGCCTAATGGCAGTTTTTAAAACATTTTGACTATCACTTTAGCATAGCGCATTCCCTTAGTTCCCTTCTACTTATAAGGAACTAAGTAATCAGAGCATTCTGCTAATGTTTATCTCGATTAGCATGGTGTAGAAAGAAGATCTTTTGTAAGAAATATATTTGTAGAGCAGTTAGACAAAAGCATGGGATTGTAACATATTCCGACATCCTACTTATTATGGTTTCAGTTTTAGTTACTTAGTACTTAAACTTTTTCTTTCGCTTCACCTCTCTCCCTCTCTCTCTCTCACACATTCTCTAGCACTGATGTACAATGTCCATAGTGGATAGAGAATATTTGTATTCCACCCAAAATCTCGATATCGAGATTTGGCCGGAAATGTATGTTCCCTGAGCGGGTGTGTGTGTGTGTGAGTGAGTGTGTGTGTGAGAGTGTGTGAGTGAGTGTGTGTGTGTGTAGCATAGTTCAGAAACGAAAGACGGTTATATAACTTGATATTTGATTTTAATATCTTCCAAGGAACATGAACATTTTCAAGAAAATCCCCTACCCCCAAACTACCCTTTACAAAGGAAATTATTTTAACAATTTTGTTCTCAAAAATGGCTCAAAAGATTCTGATTGAAATACCGTATGGAAAAGATATTTATATCAGAAATAATAACAGTATAAGTTGAATTTTCTGGGAATAGCCTCTGAAGACCTGTTTATTCTGGATGAGTTTTGCGAATTTTGCATAACGGTTAAACCGTAAACAAAAAATACTAAAAAAAATTGTAGATCTCGTTAAAACACATAAGAATGTCATATTATTTTTATGTAGAGCTGATCGTTTCTGAGATGTTCCTTGTTATTGCTTTTCATTTTGAAGTACTTAAAACTTTCTCAAAAGAGAAGTAATGTTTCGTTTCATCTCTCTTTTCTTCCTACAGGCTAAGTAAAGCGAGACGAACCCAGTTATTTCACGTAGGACCAGCTTTTAAAACATTTGATAACCTAGTGTGTTCCCTTATTTTCCTTCTGCTTACAAGGAAGCAAGGATTAACACAACTTCTGCTAATATTTCCCTTGAAAAGCATGTTGCAGATTAAAGAATAATCTTTTGTAAGGAAAGTTGTTTACCATCTAGAGAAAGTCATGTGAATAGAACATATCAGATTTTACTTTCTCTACACATACTTGTACATGGTATACAGAGAAGGTATTGTATTGCACCCACACCTCGATACAGAGTTTTCATCGGAAATACATGTTTTGGAATCCTTTAAATAAAAAAAATCCTGTGTGTGTGTCTGTGACAGGTATAGCTGGAAAGCAAAATGTCCGTTAAATGCAAAAGATTAAAATTCAGTATCTTCCAAGAATGAAAAACCAACATTTCCATGAAAACCACAAATCACAACTTCCATTGCACCCACACCTCGATACAGAGTTTTCATCGGAAATACATGTTTTGGAATCCTTTAAATAAAAAAAATCCTGTGTGTGTGTCTGTGACAGGTATAGCTGGAAAGCAAAATGTCCGTTAAATGCAAAAGATTAAAATTCAGTATCTTCCAAGAATGAAAAACCAACATTTCCATGAAAACCACAAATCACAACTTCCCTTTGCATGGGAAAAATTTCGAAAATGATGGTTTTCTCAAAAATGTCTAACGATCTTGATTATAATATCGTATTATTAAGGTATTAAAATGATTGAAATGAATAGGAACCTCTAATTTTCTTGGAATAGTCTCGGAAGGCATTTTATTCTGAATGAATTTTGCGGAATTTTGAAAACCGATGAACCGTAAGAAAGGATAAAAATGTGTATCTCGTTAAAATACACAATTTCTGTTACATGCATTTTGTTCGGACGCTAGACTGTTTTTAATATATTCCTTATTATTGGTTTCAGCTTTAAAATACTTATACTTTTCCCATTTGTCAACTACTGGCCATACAAACGAAAGAACTTCAATTACATACCAAACAGCGTTTAAAACGTGTGTCTATCGTTTTAACCTAGTGCAGTCTCTTGATTTTCCTTCTACTTAAAAGGAAGCAAGTAATAAGATCACTTTTACTAATTTTTTTCTGAATTATCATAAAGTAAATTGAAGAATAAACTGTTTAATATAATTTGTTGCAGAGGTGTATAAAAAATCATGTGAATGAAACACGTCAGATTTTCTGTAGGGTTAACTAATTCCGAGATACTAATTGTTATTGGTTTCAATTTTAGGTACTTAGTTACTTAAACGTTTTCTCAAACGGGAGGTCATCTTTCGCTTCATCTCTCTCCCTCCGTCCCTCCCTCTCTCTCTCTCTCTTTTTACTTTTTCTACACGTACTACGTACATAAGTGTACAGAGAAGGTATTGTATTGCAACCAAAAATTTGATACCGAGACTTCACCGGAAATACGTTTTAGGATTCACAAAAAAAAAAACAAAAAAAAAACACATTTTAGAGAAACGTATGTGTCTCTCACTCTCTCTCTCTCTCTCTCTCTCTCTCTCTCTCTCTCGCTCGCTCTCTCTAAACACGGTAACTCAAAACGAAAAGTCAGCAAATTACCAAAATTGGTATTTAAGTTTAGTGTCTTCCAAGGATGCGACACGAAGATATTAAGGAATATCCCCCACCCGTAACTACCCATTATATGGTATAATTTTGGAAAACGGTTTTCTCAAAAATGGTTCTAACGATTCTGATTAAAAACTCTTATATTTAAGATATTTGCCTAACAAATAAAATGCATATCTTGAATTCTCAGGGAATATCCTCTGAAGACCATTTTATTCTAGATGATGTTTTCTGAATTTTGCGTAACTGGTAAGAGATAGACAGAAACTACATAAAAATGTGGATGTTGTTAAACACACAATTTGTCACATTCATGTTTTTCGTGGAGGTGACTTTGCGAAATGTTTTTATTATTAATTTCAGTTTTGATATACTTCAACCTTTATTGTACAGGAACTAGTCAACCCCTGGCCACACAAAGAAATGAATTTCAGTACGGGAACTTGTCAACCCCTGGCCACACAAAGAAATGAATTTCAGTACGGGAACTTGTCAATCCCTGGCCAAACAAAGAAATGAATTTCAGTACGGGAACTTGTCAACCCCTGGCCACACAAAAGAAATGAATTTCAGTACGGGAACTTGTCAACCCCTGGCCACACAAAGAAATGAATTTCAGTACGGTAACTTGTCAACCCCTGGCCACACAAAGAAATGAATTTCAGTACGGGAACTTGTCAACCCTTGGCCACACAAAGAAATGAATTTCAGTACGCGAACTTGTCAACCCCTGGCCACACAAAGAAATAAATTTCAGTACGGGAACTTGTCAACCCCTGGCCACACAAAGAAATACATTTCAGTACGGGAACTTGTCAACCCTTGGCCACACAAAGAAATAAATTTCAGTACGCGAACTAGTCAACCCCTGGCCACACAAAGAAACGAATTTCAGTACGGGAACTTGTCAACCCCTGGCCACACAAAGAAATTAATTTCAGTACGGGAACTTGTCAACCCCTGGCCACACAAAGAAATGAATTTCAGTACGGGAACTTGTCAACCCCTGGCCACACAAAGAAATGAATTTCAGTACGGGAACTTGTCAACCCCTGGCCACACAAAGAAATGAATTTCAGTACGGGAACTTGTCAACCCCTGGCCACACAAAGAAATCAATTTCAGTACGGGAACTTGTCAACCCCTGGCCACACAAAGAAATAAATTTCAGTACGGGAACTTGTCAACCCCTGGCCACACAAAGAAATCAATTTCAGTACGGGAACTTGTCAACCCCTGGCCACACAAAGAAATAAATTTCAGTACGGGAACTTGTCAACCCCTGGCCACACAAAGAAATAAATTTCAGTACGGGAACTTGTCAACCCCTGGCCACACAAAGAAATCAATTTCAGTACGGGAACTTGTCAACCCCTGGCCACACAAAGAAATAAATTTCAGTACGGGAACTTGTCAACCCCTGGCCACACAAAGAAATGAACTTCAGTAGAGGAACTTGTCAACCCTTGGCCACACAAAGAAATGAATTTCAGTACGGGAACTTGTCAACCCCTGGCCACACAAAGAAATGAACTTCAGTACGGGAACTTGTCAACCCTTGGTAACACAAAGAAATGAATTTCAGTACGGGAACTTGTCAACCCCTGGCCAAACAAAGAAATGAATTTCAGTACGCGAACTAGTCAACCCCTGGTCACACAAAGAAATGAATTTCAGTACGCGAACTAGTCAACCCCTGGTCACACAAAGAAATGAATTTCAGTACGCGAACTAGTCAACCCCTGGTCACACAAAGAAATGAATTTCAATCCTAAGGCAACCAAATTTTAAAACATTTGACCGTTAGTTTAACCTAGTGTATTCCATTACTTCCCTGCTAAGAAATAAGACCGTTTCGAATAACGTTTATCTGGATTAGCATGAAGTAGATTAAAAATAAGCATATTAACAACAATTTGTTACACAGATGCAGAGCAATTTGTGTGAATGGAACACATCAGAATTTTAGAAAAATGCCTTTAAGTGTGTCTGTCTATGGGCAAAATGGCTCAAAAATGAAAATTCCGCTAAATACCAAACTTGATATTTAATTTCCTTGTCTCCCAAGGGTGCGACACGAAAATTTTCAAGAAAATCCCCCCACCCCCAACTACCCTTTACATGGAAATAATTTCGAAGGATTTGGTTTTCAAAAGTTGCTCTTACGATATTGATTAAAAGCTAATATATTTAAAATATTTATAAGAAAATGAAATATATATCTTTAATTTTCTGAGAATAGGCTCTGAAGATCTCTTCTTTTTGGATGACTTTTGTATAACTGGTGAACTGTAAGAGAGATAGAGACAAAACTTACTACACAAAAGCAGATCCCATTAGAGCACGCAATTTACGTACATACTTTTCTTTTTTTTTTTTAAGAGTTAACCGATTTCGAGATGTTCCGCATTATTAGTTTCAATTTTAGCCACTTAAAACTTTTGCTAGACATCTTTCTTCTTGTTTTTCGTTTGTTTACTCCTGGAAAACAAACCGATTGGAATTTCAACTGTTTCAAAGAGCGACCGGCTTTTAAAGGACGAAACTATTGCTGTGGCCTGTGTATTCCCTTATTTCCCTTCTACTTACAAGAAGCTAGTAATACGACTAATTCTGCTTATGTTTAATCTTGATTAGCATGATGTAGCTAACAGATTAATGTTTTTTGAATAAAAGTTTTGTTTGCCGAACAGCCTGAGGACAACATGTGAATGCAACACATTAGATTTTTTCCCTTCCTCTTACATGGGACCTAGTATTCAGGACTGCTAAGTTTTATCTCGATTAGCATGATGCAAATATAAGAAAAAGAGTTTTAACAATAATTTGTTATACATATTTAGAGAAAGTCATGTGATTGGAACACATCAGATTTTTTCCACTTGGTGCACTTTGATTACGAAATGCTTGCCATATTTTTATTAACAGGTATTCCCAACTTGAACCTTGTTTTTTGGTAAATTTTTTCAACAATCCCCCCCCCTCAAAATGCGCCACACAGTGCAATTTTACTTTGTGTTGCGCGTGTGCACAATGAACATAATAGCTAGAAAAGTTGTTGTAGCCTACCGAAAAATTCGATAGGGAGATTTCATAGGAAAGATATGTTGTGTGTGTATGTGTGCGTGTGTGTGTGTCTGTGGACAGCATAACTCAGCAACAAAGGGCCCTTTAAACACATTGGTTTTTAAATTAAACGACTTCGGTTTCCAAGAATGCGGCACAAACATCTTAAGGAAAATCTCTCTACGCCAACTACGCTTTATAGAGAATATTTTTCAAAAAATGTATTTTCTGAAAAATGGCTGTAACGAGTTAAATTAAAATATATTTAAGATATTTATATGTCAAAAGAAATGTGTGTCTTGAATTTTCTAGGACTAACCTATAACACCCCGCATTCTAGACGACCTTTGTATTAAACCGCAAAAGATAGTCAAATCAAACACAAAAAAATTCAAAACATGTTAGAACACACAATTTAATTATATACATTTCTTCTAAAGTTAACCATTTCCAAGATGTTCCTCGCTATTGGTTTCCATTCTAAAGTATTTACACTTTTCTATAACTGGAAGTCGTCCGTGTTACTTTTGTTTTACTTCTGGCCATGCAAAGAAGCGCATTTCAATGACAATCTCATAGCGACAACTTTTGAATCGTTTGACTGTCGCTTTTGCCTTATGTATTTCACAACTACGAGTATTATTTCCCTTGTACCTACAAGCAGTTATCTAGAAAAAACATTTCTGTTAATTGTTACCTCGATCAGTATGAAGTAGATATAGAGAGTAGGTTTTGTAGAATACGCAGGAAAGGCAGACACATTAATGTACAAAAGTTAAGCATAATTGAATAGTTTATTACCAAACTATCACAAGTGTACAAAAATTAAGCATACTGCAATATGTTTTTACCAATGCACCACACATTATCTGGAATGCAGTAGAGTGAGAAATAGCACACAATTTTGACCTCGGGACACCTTTTTACGCAAGCACAAAATCAGACAATCATTTCCACAATGACAATGATGGTGCCGGGTGTTTAATATGGGGTGTGGCGGCCTCTCATGGCTACACAGGCGCTCTATAAGGTGGTTCAAGAGCTTTGCAGGCAGCAGTTCGCAGTCCTCACGATGAGCAAGTAGGCGGTCTGGGGGGGGGGGTTGCTGGCGGGCTGCTACTCGTCTTCCTAATGCACCCAAGGCAGGTTCTATAGGGTTCTTATACCGGGACTTCGCTGGTCAGTCCATGCGCTGGATATCTTCCCTCAGAATATAGTCGTCCACCAGGTGGGCACTATGTGGACGGGCATTATCGTCCAATAAAATGAAGTGTGCACCACTTGTATCTCTGAAAAAAGTCGCACATGTGGTTCCAGTACTCGTCGCTGTACCTCTGGGCATTCACAGTACCACCGTCGAAGATGTGCAGATCTGTACGTCCACTGAGCCTCAGGCCTGCCCAGCGAGTACGCCACCACCGCAAAATGGGCGTTTTTCCATGATGTCAGTGGGATGAACCCGGGTTCCATGTTCTCTCCAGATTAATGTGTGGGATGAACCCGGGTTCCACGTTCTCTCCAGATTAATGTGTGACGAGAATCATTGTTCAAACTGAATCTCGATTCATAATTAAACAGCACGTTCCTCCATTCATTTTGGCCAATGTTGATGTTTCTGACTCTACTGTAAACGGGACCGTATGATATTCGAGTGAGTAGGGTATTTCAGGCCGACTGCCCTGAGCCTCCGGCATACTCGTACAGTTTACCTCGTAACTCGAACGCCTGAGGCGGCTGCAAGCTCAGAAGACAGTTGTCTCCGGGCATTCTCTGATGTCGTCGTACTGTTATGACCAAATATCGGTCCTCTTGCGGCGTTGTGAGCCGTGGACGACCATATACAGAGATCCGACGAACACCTCCTGCTTCTTGGAACCGTTGCCAGAGTCTTGAAATACACTTTGTGGCACATTCAGGGCCCGAGAAACTGTGGTTTGTGTCTGAAATGCCTCTTGACGTCCCTTCAAAACAGGGTCCAGTTGACCCTTTGTGGCATGTTGGTGTTGTCTTGTAAATACTACTCTCTGTTCACAATGGGAAAGCAATAACGCACTGGGTCTGATACTCTGGTACTGGTTTGCCCCTCTGGTTTTGTTGACCTTAGAAGCGTGAAGCCGCTTAACTATCGCAGACCACCAGTAAGGGGAGCCACACACTGTGGTAATGTTTACTGGAGCTTGCTCACCGTTTTCCCTTTCAATCCTCTGTTTTCCGAACTATGCTTAACTTTTGGTGTTTATAATGGTATGATTGGTGACGAGGATCTTAAGCCTAGGATTTCATTGCCACTGTGCTAGTATATGGAAGTAATCAACACTAATGTGTATGTTGTTCTACCCCATCATATTTCTATATCCGGTAAACATTACATTACATTGCATACTTTGAACGGGATCTGTTTTGAGATTAGACACAAAAACCACCTCTAGGATGTAGATCAAGTCAGAAGTTATAATTATTGATCACCCTTAATAATTGTCAGTACATTTATTTACATAGATTAACTCTGATATTGAATATTTCTGAGGTGGCAAGTTTACATAATTTACAAATACATGTCCGTTTCCAAAAACCAATTCATACAGTGTGCATTCATGTACGAGGGCCGTTTTTTTCAACCTCCGATAGGCTATAAATAAAAGAAAGTTCATAGAAAACACTATTTTATTACTTAAATTTTTATACACTTATGGTTACTTTTCAACATTATCACCGTGGTACTTTACGACGTTTGCGAAGAGCCATTCAAAACAAACAAGAAGAATGCTGACTTCGGGAATTGTGTTGATCCATGACAACGCTCGTCCACACACTGCTGGCACAACCCATCAGCTCCTTGAACAATTTCAATTGGACATTTTCGATCATCCTCCGTACAGTCCTGGCACCCAACAACTTTCACCTTTTTCCTGAACTGAAGACGTAACTAGAAGGGCAGCAGTTTCCAACCAACGAAGATCTTCAAAACAACGTCGATGCTCGTTTGAAATCATTGGCGTCAACATCTTTTGAAGCGGGTATTGCAAAGCTTGTGCACAGGTGCGACAAATGTCTAAATCTTTTCAGTCATTATGTCGAAAATTAACCATAAGTGTACAAAACTTTTAGTAATAAAATAATTGTTTTCTATGAATTTGTCTTTTATTTATAGCCCTCGTATATTATATTTACAACACTCCATCAATCACCACTAGTTTGTTTTTTTGCTGAATGAAATTCTGTATATAGAAGGTGTGAGTAATGAGGTATGGAAGTAATTTGTAATTTTGACCTAAACTTGTTTCTCTTCATATGCAATTCTTTATAGGAGATGGAAGCGAATTAAATAAAACGATACCATTGTAATAAACCCCTTTTTGGAATGTGTACAAATTATGTGGTGGTCTATGTAAGTCATGTCTGTATCTAGTCTCTTTGTTATGTATATCTGCAATTTTTGTAAACTTTTCCGGGTTATTTATTACAAATAACAATGAGGATAGAATATATTCGCAGGATAATGGTAAAATTCCAAACATGTTCAGTATTGGTTTCCAGTGAGCAGAAGCTATTTTTTGGCATCTTCCGAATTTCCCAAGAATATTATTCCATAGACCATCAATGAATGAAAATGTGTATAACAAGCTGTTTTTAGAATGTTCTTATTTATAAGCTGAATTAAAGATTTGTTTGCAAAACAAGCAAACCTCATTTTGGGCAAGATATAATCAATTCATAGTTCGTTTCGTAGTCGGCTTACCCTCCGCGTAATTGTAGAACTGACACCCCCTAAGAATTACAAGCCAATGCCTAGTGGTCAGAAGCCTATTGGGGAGCCTATGGCACGAAACCACAGAATAGAGCACCTGTTACGAGGGGTCGGCCCATAGCCAGGCATGAACATGAGGAAGGGATGAAATGAACTGTAAGCGAAATTGATGATGGAGCAATTGATGGAATGGGAGAAACCGGAGGACCCTGAGAAAACCCGCCCAGACGCCGGCCGCTTCGTCCACAATAATCCCACATGCGGGCGATTGGGATTCCAATCCATAATACGATCTATAATGAGACCCAAGAACTAGTAGTTTATGCAAGTTTATTACTTTCATGTTCTGTCTGTAATTCGGAAATGCTTCTTTGCTTTTTGTAAACCTAAGTATACACATTTTGTTACTTTCGAACTATTTAGTATGCTGAAAACTTTGTTAGTTGAATCTGGGAACCGACTGGTTTTGAGTTCTTTAATAATAATACTTGTATCATCTACAAAAAGAACTGGGTAAGCATTGGTGTTTATTACTGCAGGTTGATTATTAATGTGCAGTAAAAATATTAAGGGACCCAGCATACAACTTTGTGGCATACCATACTTTATTCAGAGTATGCATTTCTATTATTTGAAGTGTTTATTATAACCTTTTGTTTTCTGTTCAATAAGTAACATGCAATCCATTGTTACGCTTTGCCCCTAATGCCATAGTGTGATTATTTTGATAGAAGTATTTTATGATTAACACAGTCAAACGCCTGTGATAGATCACAGAACATTCTTAGAGCATTAAGTTTAACATTTAAGTTATTTTAAACAAGTATAGTAAATTATGTTTTGTGTTTTCTTTCAGGTGAGTATCGGCTAGGAGTAACAGCTGGGACGGTAATGTTAACACTATCTCGACTCGTATAATACTTTGCTTATAGTATTCCATAGTTCCTGAACGCTAGCAAAATGAATTTATTTTACTTCCTCTACTCAGAAAATATTAGGTAGAAAAGCGATTCTTCGATACTGAATTTTCACCGGACGTTCATGTTTTGAGAACCCCTGAATCTTGAAGTAGCAAATTTTACTATTTCTCTCTTCTATATAGTAAGTATTTGAAGTGTTGAATTTTCCCAAATGTTCAGTACCTGGATTTTATCTGAAATACACGTTTTCAGACTCCCTTATTCCAAAAAAACATTTTACTTTCTCTACACGTACTATGTACATAGTGTATAGAGAAGATATTGCATTCCACCCAAAAATTCGATGCTGAGATTTCATCGAAAATAGATATTTTGGGGTCCTTTGTATAAAAAATATTTTTAGAAAAAGATGCGTGTGTGTCCGCGTCAGTATGTCTGTGTGTGTGTGTGTGTTCGTGTGTCTATTAACACGATAACTCAAAAACGTTAAAATACCAAACTTGGTGTATAAGTTTAGTATCTTCCAAGGATAAGACGGAAGATTTTGAGAAAATCCCCCTACCCAACTACGTTTTACATGGAAAAATTTTCGAAGTTTTTGATTTTTTCAAAATCGGCTTTAACGGTTTTGATTAAAATACCGCATATTAAAAATATTTACCCGAAAAAAATGTATATTTTGAATTTTCTGGGAATAGCCTGTGAAGACCTCTTTACTCTGGATGAATTTTTCTGAATGTTGCATAATTGATAAAATGACTAAACAAAAACTGTAGATCTCGTTAAGACACACAATTTATCACATACCTTTTTACTTTCTCTACACGTACTATATGCACAGTGTATAAAAAAGGTATTGTAATGCACCCAAAAATTAGATACCGAGATTTTACCGGAAATACATTTTTGAAATTCCCTGAAGTAAAAAAAAAAAAAAAAAAAAAGATTTTTGAAACATGTCCGTGTGTGTGTGTGTCTATAAACAGTAAAACTCAAAAACGATACGTAGAGTAAATACCGATCATTTATGTTTAATTCTTCATAAGATGCCTAACGACGTTTTTCATGAAAATTCCTTATCCAAAGTGGGTTTAGAAGGAATGCTTTTGAGTTTATATTTCTTAAAATCGGCTGTAACGATTTTAATTAAAATACAATTGTTTAATGTATTATCATGAAGAAATCTATATCTGGGAATACTTTTGAAATACGTTTCATTCGGAAGGAATGTTGTATAATCTTGTATACCTGCTAAAGGTTAAACAGTAAAGAAAGACATATTAAAACTACACTCTATGGCCGCAATCGGCGCACATGTTTAAGCGTCTTGCTTCAGAAGTCATATCATGTGATTGCTGCTGTACATTGGTACATTTGCGAGCTCTTTTGAGAGCGAAGTTGTGACTGATGCACCAGCGTCAGTAGACACGTGTACTGCCGACAAGTTGTTTAACATTGAAGCCGCATGTGGTTACACCTGAGTGCGTTTGACACCCTCGGTGGTTTCCACGTGCGAATGCTTCTGGAACTTTCTTGCCACGTGATCGACAGGCATAAAAAGCAGAGAAGCAGCCCAGCAGATAGTTCAGTTTTCGGCGGGAAATTCGTAGCAAGCAGTGTAAGCCGCCACCACAGCGAATGTCTAAAAGAATTGGTGCGGAGGCGTTGAATAAAGACATTTATTTGTGAACATTAATGAAAGAAAAAGTCTAATGTGTTCCAATCACATGACTTTCTCTACATCTCTGATACAAATTATTGTTAAAAAGCTCATTCTGCTATCTGCTTCATGCTACCCGAGAAACATTAGTAGAAATGGTTTTATTACTTGCTTCCTAGTAAGTAAAAGGGAAATAAGGCAGTACACTTATGATAAAGCGATAGTCAACTTTTAAAAGCTGCTTGTTATGTGAAGGAATTTCGTTTCTTTGCATTACAGAAGTTGACAAATTCCCGTACTTATGAGAAAAATCTAAGTTTTTATATAGTAAACTTTTGTCTCTTGCGGTTGAACAGATATGGTAAGTCATTCAAAATGGATATGACTTCAGTAATAATCCCAGATAATTCAAAATATACGTTTTATTTTTCATGACTATATCTTTAATATACGGTATTATAATCAAAATAGATCAATTTTTTAAAAAATCAAAAACTTCGAAATTTTTTCCATGTTAAGTTTAGTTTGAGTGGGGGGATTATCCACAAAATCCTCCTGTCGCATTCTTGGAACATACTGAACCTAAAAGACTAAATTTCATATTTTCAGACTTTTCTATTTTGGGTTATCGTATTAACTTATTAAAATAAACAAATAATAATAAAAATAATTAATAATACAAATAGCTCTGCCTTGGTACCGCCTTTTCTACTGGATCTTCCTCTCTCATTTTCATCTTCCAAAAAAGAAAAAAAAAGAAATAAAAGAAATAAAATTAAAGAAATAAAATTAGAGAAATAAAATTAAAAAAATAAATACGAAAAGAAATAAAACATGAAGGAAAAAAAGAAAAAAGAAAATCCCCCCAATCCCAATTACTTACAAAAATTTATACACTCCATTTTAATTTGCTTTTTTGAAAAGCTATACTTTTCTCAAAATGGGTATAATTTTTTACCCATATTCATACAAAGTAATCAAAAATTAGTTGTCATCATTTAGGGTAGAGTTTTTAAATAAAAAAGCCAAAAGGAAAGAGAAAACAGACGCATAGAAACCTTTTTCTAAAAATGTGTTCTTTTTTACTTTCTCTATAGGCACTATGTACATAGTGTATAGAGAATGTATTGCACTGCACCAAAAAATTCGATACTGAGATTTCACCGGAAATATATGTTTTAGGGTACCCTTTATCTAAAAAAAGCATTTTCGGAAAAATGTCCGTGTGTGTGTGTCGGTGTGTGTGTGTGTGTGTGTCCGTGTGTCTGTGAACACGATAACTCAAAAACGAAAAGTAGGTAAAATACCAAACTTGGTATTTAAGTTTAGTATCTTCCAGGGATGCGACACGAAGATTTTGGGAAAAATCCCCCTACCCCCAACTACCCTTTACATGGATTTTTTCGAAATTGTTTATTTTCTCAAAAATGGCTCCAACGATTTTGATTAAAATTTCGTATATTAAAGATATTTACCTGACAAATAAAATGCAAATCTTGAATTTTCTGGGAATAGCCTCTGAAGAGTAGTTTATTCTGGATGAATTTTACTAAATTTTGAATAACTGGTAAACCGTAAGAGATGGACAAAAACTTACTACACAAAAAATGTAGAGCACGATAAAACACACAATTTATGTTATATACATTTTTTTTTCGTGGAGTTCGTCGTTTTTGTGACATTCCTTATTTTTGGTTTCTGCTATGAAAAACTTGTACATTTCTCATACAGGAATTTGTCAACTGCTGTCCATACAAACAAAGGAACTTCAGTGACATAGCAACCAACTTTTGATTATCACTTTAACCTGTGGTACTCCCTTATTTCGCTCCTACTTACAAGGAAGCAAGTAATATGGCTATTTCTGCTAATGTTTTACTGATTAGCATGAAGTTAATAGAAGTATAAGCTTTTTAAGAATAATTTGTTGCAGGGATATAGAGAAAGTCATGTGAATGGTACACATCAGATTTTTTACTCAGGGTCCTCAAAATATATATTTCCGGTGAAAACACGCCATCGAAATTTTAGGTAGAATATAATACTTTTTCTACCTCCTAGCTGCTTACACAGTAGGTTTAAAGAAAATCATAATCAATGGGATTGAAAATTTGTCCTGTAATGCTTACTATAAAGTGCATCATTTTTACTTTCTCTAGCTTCATATGTACGATGTATTGCATTCCACCCAAAAATTCAGTACCGAGATTTCACCGGAAATACATGTTTTAGGACCCGCTGTATCCAAAAAAAAACATTTTGAGAAAAAGGTCCGTGTGTGTGTGAGTGTGTGTGTGTGTTTGTCCCTGTGTCTGTGAACACGATAACTCAAAAACGAAAAGTAACTAAAATACCAAGCTTAAGTTTAGTATCTTCCAGGGATGCGACACGAAGATTTTGAGAAAACTCCCCCCACCCCAAACTACTCTTTAGATGGAACTTTTTTAGAAAATGTTGATTTTCTTAAAAATGGCTCTAACGATTTTGATTAAAATATCATATATTAAAGATGTTTACCTAGCAAATAAAATCTATATTTTGAACTTTCTGGGTATAGCTTCTGAAGACCTGTTTATTCTGGATGAATTTTGCTTAATTTGGCATAAGTAGTGAACCGTAAAGAGATAGACAAATACTTACTATACAAAAAATGTAAGTCTTGTTAAAATACACAAGTTATGTCATATACATTTTTCTCGTGGTGCTTACCGTTTTTGAGTTATTCATTGTTATTAGTTTCAGTTGTGAAGTTCTTATACCTTTCTCAGACGGGAGTATCCGTTTTCTTTTGTTCTACTCCTGGCCAAGAAAAGAAACGATTTGTGATGACAATCGCATTACGACAGCTTTTAAAACATTTGACTATTGGTTTAGCCTAGTGTATTCCTTTATTTTCTTTCTACTTATACGGAACTAAATAATAAGAACATTGTGCTAATGAGTACCACGATTAGCAAGGTGCAGAAAGAAGAAGATTCTTATGTATGAAGATTGTAGAACAGCTAGAGAAAGTCATGTGAGTGTAACACATCAGATTTTTACTTCCTCTATACGAATTATGTACATAGTGTATAGAGAAGGAATTGCACTGCACCCAAAAATTCGATACCGAGATTTCAACGGAAATATATGTTTTAGGGTCCCCTGTATCCATAAAAAGCATTTTCACAAAAAGGTCCAGGTGTGTGTGTGTGTGTGTGTCCGTGTGTGTGTGTGTGTGTGTGTGTGTGTGTCCGTCCGTGTGTCCGTGTGTCGGTGTGTCTGTGTGTCTGTGAACACGATAACTCAAAACCGAAAAGTCGGTAAAATACCAAACTTGGTATTTAAGTTTAGTATCTTCCAGGGATGCAACGCGAAAATTTTGAAAAAAAAAAAACCCACCACCCCAAACTACCCTTTACATCGAACTTTTTTCGCAAATGTTGATTGTCTTAAAAATGGCTGTAACGATTTTGATTAAAATATGGTATATTAAAGATATTTACCTGACAAATAAAATGTATATTTTGAATTTTCTGGGAATAGCTTCTAAAGACTACTTTATTCTGGATGAATTTTACGTAATTTTGAATAACTGCTAAACCGTAAGAGATGGACAAAAGCTTACTACACGAAAAATGTAGAGCACGTTAAAGCACACATTTTTTTTTTCGTGGAGTCATCGTTTTTGGGTCATTCCTTATTTTTGGTTTCTGCTATGAAGGCATACTTTTCTCATAGGAATTTGTCAACTGCTTCCATGCATACAAAGGAACTGCAGTGACATAGCAACCAGCAAGGAACAAAACAAACATCGCAACGAGGTACCAATGAATACAACTATTTCTGCTATTTTAGTCTGATTAACATGAAGTAAATAGATGTATAAGCTTTTTAAGAGTAATTTGTTGCAGAGATGTAGAGAAAGTCTTGTGAATGGAACACATCGGATTTTTTTAAAAGTTGGTCAGGTTTTGTTTAATAGAATAGAAGTTTATTTATTTCCGGAATGCTCTCTTAATATTGTGACTACGCGCCTGCGCCTTATCGTTGCACATACGAGACTTGTATGTGAGAGACTTGCTTTCGATTGTTGTTAGTCAATTTGTGCTGGCAATTTATTTCTATTTTGAACTCATTGTCACGCCTATGTGAGTGAACACGTGTGCGTTCGGCGTGTGCAATTGTCGCATCCTTGCGATGTCACATGATCGATGTCACATGATGTGGTGCAACTTGGCCCTGAGCGTACAGCTGCTGTGTAGAGACAACAGAAGCAAGCGTCGTGGTGACGAAAGAAAATGCGTACTTAAGAGTATATAACTAGGGCTAGGGCTAATAACCAAGCCAGCATGATATGTTTGTATTTGTACTAAAATAAATACATGGAAAATCAGGAGTATGTGAAATGTCCACAGGAGACGGAACAACGAAACCTTTCAATAGCGCTTCTGGAATTTACTTTGGGTGATAGCGCCTAATGTCTTCAGTCGGTCAGTCGACTTCCTTGCGATAAGCAAAGTAAGATTTTGATTAACCTACATTAAAGATATCTGCATCACAAATAAAATGCATGTTTTGAATTTTCTAGATCTAGTATCTGAAATCCTCCTTGTTCTGGATGAGTTTTTCAGAATGTTTCATAATGGCTAAACCCTAAGAGACAGAAAATGTTACTGCACAAAAAAATGTAGATCTCGTTAAAACCCATAATTTATGACTTATACGTTATTCTTGTAGTCTTGACCGTTTTCGAGATATTGCTTGTTATTGATCTCAATTTTGAACTACCCTAAATTTTTACTTTCTCTACATGTACTATGTACATAATGTATTTTATTGCATCCAAAATTTCAATACCGAGATTTCACCGGAAATACATGTTTTAAGGCGCCCTGAATCCAAAAAAAAACATCTTTACAAAATGTCCATTGTGTGTGTGTGTGTGTGTGTGTGTGTGTGTGTGTGTGTGTGTGTGTGTGTGTGTGTGGCGTGGGGGGCAGCATAGCTCAGAAACGAAAAGACTGTTAAAATACCAAACCTGGTATTAAAGTTTGGTATCTTCAAAGGATATGACACGAAGATTTTTTCAAGAAAATCCCCCCACCCCAAACTGTCTTTTACAGGGAAAAACTTCGAACGTTTTGATTTTCTCAAAAGCGGCTCTAACTATTTTGATTAAAATCTCTTATATTTAAGATAGTTATGTGACAAATAAAATGTATTTCTTCAATTTTATGGGAACAACCTCTAAAGACATCGTTATTTTAGATTAGTTTTGCAGAATTTGTCATAATGCTTAGAAACAAAATACTGTACAAAAATGTATATCTCGTAAAAACACATAATTTATGATACGTATACATTTTTCTTGCAGAGTTGACCGTTTTCGACATATTCCTTGTTATTGATCTCAATTTCAAACTACCTTAACTGTTTTTCAAATGTGACTGTGCAAAACGAACCGAACCTCCGTTGTTTCACTTAGCGACCGCTTTTAAAATATTTGATAATCACTTTAGCCTTGTTTCCCTTCTACTTACAAGGTAGCAAGTAATGACCAATTCTGCTAATGTTTATCTCGATCAGCATGAAGTAGATAAAAGAATAATTTTTATGGCTCAGACCTCAGTATATGTTTTGACACCCCTGGTGGAGACCCAAGACTCCATGCTGGTTATATGTTGCCGAGGATAAGGCGGGGTCCTCAAACTGCATCTAGATGATATTTTTAACTTTGTACTCGATATCTAAAACGCCGTTTGCATGTAAATGTCGTCTTCAAAGTTTTTTCCTCGTTGCCATCCATTATGGTAAAGAGATTGCTTATCTGCCTTGAGATTATAACATTGCCTAAGAGACAGGACTAGAGGATAAAATATAGCTTTTAACTTTGAGACGTCATTGTCGCGGTAACTGCATTCCTTGATCGTTACTTTCACTGACACATGTAGTAGGTAGAGGAAGTAAGGTTTTCCACCAAAATGTTCAATATCAACACTTCAGGAAAACGTCGTATTTTGAGACTCCTGATTTAAAAAAAAAATCTCATGTGTTCTATTCACATGACATTTTCTACATCTCTGTAATAAAGTATTGTTAAAAAGATTATTCTTCTATATTCTTCATGCTATTACTTGATTCATTGTAAATACTAGGGTCGGCTGATAAGTGCCGGGCCTCTCAATGAAAACAGCTTTTAATTTTTTTTTTCTTTATATCTCAACATAATCTTCAGAAAGGTTAATGCATTTGTCATATTGGTGTTCTAATTTAATTAAACCATCTCTATAGTGCGATTTATCAAGGTCCTCAAAATAACTGTTTATCGCATCAATGACCTCCTCGTTGCTGTGAAATCTTCGTCCTCCAAGAAATTTGTTCAGATTTGGAAACAGGTGGAAGTCACTGGGTGCTAGTTCTGGCGAATAGGGTGGATGTTCAAGCAATTTGAACTTTTAATTTGCACATTTTTCCCATTGCAATGACTGAACGATGGATTGTCGTAATGAAACAAGATTTTTTTTCGCCAAATGAGGTATTTTTCTTTTCACCTCGTCATTCAAACGTTGCAGTAAGCTTGCGTAGTAGTTTATTACCCTTTTCCAAGAAATCAATAAAAATAATTTCCTGTGCATCCCAGAAAACACTCGCCATATACTTGTTAGCTGACAAAATTGACTTTGCCATTTTTGGAGTTGGTTCACCTGGCGCAATCCACAGTTTTGACTGTGATTTACTTCCCGGAGTGTAGTGATGTATCCAAGTTTCATCCATGGTAATAAGCCGTCTCAAAAATGCACTGGTATTTTTACGTTAGAGCTCCATATTCTTAACAGAAACAGTTTTTCTTTGCAACAAACGCGGCACCCATCTTGCATAGAACTTGTGAAAGCCCAAAACATTGCTTAAAATATTACCTGCACGTTCTTTTGATATGATTATAGCCTCTGTTTTCTCAAACAACTTTAATCTGCACTTTTCCAGCACTAAACGATTACTTTTTTTCAATGATCTCTGGAGTAGTCACTTCTAAAGGGCATCCAGAGCAAGGCTCATCACTAGTACTCGTACGTCCCATTTTAAACTGTGCAACTCACCTTTTAATCATTGAATAAGAAGGGACAGAGTCTTTCAATGTGCTGTCCATTTCCTCCTTGATTTCTTTAGGTGTTAAGCCTTTCAAATGGAAGTATTTAATCACTGCTCGTTTTTCCAAACCCTCCATTTTCGTGAAACCTCTAAACTTGTCTTGTTTAAAATGCTATCATTCGAAAACTAAACAAGCTACATCTGTAACTGTGGATACAAGCTGGTCTAGAGTTAAACTATGCGATGCTACCATCTAAGTGGCCTAGTGGTGCCATTACTGTGTGAGGCCCGGGACTTATCAACCGATCCTCGTAGAATAGAAATAATGGAATGCATTAGGCTGAAGCGATAGTAAAATCTTTTAAAAGCTGGTGGCTATGTGACTGAAATTCGTTCTCTTTTCTTAGCCAGACGTTGACAAATTACCTATGAGAAAAGTGTAAATATTTTAAAACTGAAATCAATAACAAGAAGTATATCGGAAAAGGCCAATTCGCGAAAAAAAAATGTATATGACATAAACTGCGTGTTTTAACAAAATCTACATTTTTGTGTGATAAGCTTTTTTCTATCTCTTACAATTTACCAATTATGTAGAGTCATCCAGAATGAAGAGGTCTTCAGAGGCTATTTCCATACAATTAAAGATATACGTTTAATTTGTCATGTAAAATTACCTTAAATGTACGTACCTTAATCAAAATTATTAGAGCCATTTTTGAGAAAATCAAGAATTTCGAACATTTTTTCATGTAAAGGTTAGTTCGGGAGGGGGATTTTCCTGAAAATCTTCGTGTCGCATACTTGGGAGATACTGAAGTTAATATCAAGTTTAGTGTTTAACGGTCTTTTCGTTTTTGAGGTATGCTGCCCACAGACACACGTGCGCGCGGACCTTCTTCTAAAATGATTTTTTTGTATTAGGGTATCCCAGTGTATTTTCGGTGAAATCTCGGTATCGAATTTTTGAGTGCAATACAATACTTTCTCTATACACTACATATATATACATAGAACGTGTAGAGAAAGTGAAAAGGCTGACGGATGAGGTAGTCTCTCTCTTCCCAAGAGGATCAACCCCGTGACTTACCTAATGAGGAGGAAATTTCCTGATCCATCCCGCTCGGTTAAAACTTGTAACAAAAGGCTTTAATTCCCCGAAGCTTGATCTCAAGTTTGCTTCAAATATACACGCTACAAATAAGCGCCGAGAGGAGCTATTAAATGTGAGTAATTTGCTCTGATGAGACTGTCGACAGCATCACAGCTGCTTCTGTCACAACAACACCGTAAGGTTGTCAGCACTGTCATTTTCCACTCCGGGTTTTTAGGCTGGTGGAGACGGTTTCCGTTGCACTTGCTAAGTTGGTGTGGGTTTCTACAATGTTCAAACGCTAAGTGCAGGAACTTGTCAGAAAAGGAGTAGCATTTACTATTATGTTTTTCAGATGGGAAGACTTCTACGCTGCAGCGAATGAGATGCGATATCGTGCTCTGGTCGCATTATTCCCTTTCACTCGCACACTGAGCATGCAAATCTGCCTGGCGACATAATGTTTATTCACGTAATTATGAAAACTTTTTGAGGAAAAAATCTGTCGTTTTTATGGTTCTGCTACGAACATTACTCCCTATCTTCCTCGTGAATTACTTTTTGCAAATTTGAATATTTTGTTGTAGCGCAAGTAGTATTTATGAGAGACGGAATCACTAGCGCGTTACTCCCAAGTTAATCGCGAATGCAATATGTCTACATAGCAACACTCCGATTGGCTACGGCCTGGTGGCGCTCAAGGACAAACCTCACCCCATTTGAAGGTCACTGTAGGCGTGCAAATTTAACATAAAGGTCTGATGTGTTCCATTCACAGGACTTTCTCCATATATCTGTAAAAATTATTTTAATAAGCTTGTTCTTTATGTACTTCATGCTAATCGAGATAAACACTAACAGAAATGATCTTATTAATTACTTCCTAGTGAGTAGATGGGAAATAAGGGAATACACCAGGCTAAACCAACAGCCACGTGTTTTAAAATGTGGTTGCTATGGGAATGAAATCCGTTTCTTTATGTGGCCTGGAGTTGAAAAGTTCCTGTATGAGAAAAGATTATCCAAGTATTTTAAAACTGAAACCAACAACACGGAATATCTCTCATTACGGTTAACTCCAGGAAAAATGTATATGACATAAATCGTTAAGGAGATCTAATGTTTTGTGTGGTAAGTTTTTCAGAACTGAAGGAGCAATGTCAGGATCTGAATCCACTTTGTATCAGAAGTTCAAAGCTTTCTATTTTCCTTACGTTAATGAAAACTCGAAGAAATTCAAGAATTTGTTCTTCGTAATCGGCTGGATCTTCTGTCTATGATATTACTTTGTCTACACGTACTATATGCATAGTGTATAGAGAAGGTATTGTATTGCACCCAAAAATTCGATGCCAAGATTTCACCGCAAATTTTGGAACCCTCTGCATAAAAAAAAGAAAAATCTGTGTGTGTGTGTGTGTGTGTGTGTGTGTGTGTGTGTGTGTGTGCGCGTGCGTGCGTGTTGTCTCTCTGTTTCTCTGTATGACTGTGGGCAGCATAGCTCAAAAAGGAAAAGTCCGTTAAATACCAAACTTGGTATTTAATAGTATCTTCCAAAAATGCGACACGAAGATTTTCAAGAAAATTCCCCACCCCCAACTACCCTTTACACGGAAAAATGTTCGAAGATTTTGATTTTATTAAAAATGTTTCTAACGATTTTAATTAAAATATCGCATATTAAAAATGTTTATATGAAAACGAAAACGTATATTTGAATTTTCTCGAAATAGCCTCTGAAGACATCTTTATTCCGGATGAATTTTATGGAATATTGCATAACTGGTAAAACGTAAGAGATACATCTCTTTAAAGTAAAAAATTTATCTCATATACATTTTTCCAAGGTATTCCGTGTTATTAGTTTTAATTTTAAGCTACTTTGAATTATTGTCAAATGGGAGGCCATATCTCTCAATGGCTCTCTTTTGTTGACTTCGAGCAGGCAAAGAGAGCGTAATTTCAATTGTTTTACATAGTAACAGCTTTTAAAAGAATTGGCAATCGCTTTAGCCTAATGTAATACCTAGGGGAGGTGATTTTTAGCATACTGAAATCGGAAATTTAGCATTTTGATTTGTGCATTTAGCATTTTATAGCATTGATACATTTTCAATTTAGCATTTTAGAGCATTATGAAGAAAAACACATATCTTGAATTGTTACTGATAAACAAATATTGTCTCATGAAAAAGCTTTAATGTGACACTAATAACACTGCATTAGATAACGGGAACTGAACTCTCGACAGTAACAATCACACTGATAAACACAACAATGGCAAAATAACAAAATATTGTTGACATAAAGAGTAAGCATATGAGATAGAAACCATAGGTCAATAATGTATACATAAGGCCACTAACCTCATTTCAGGACATGATTTTTATTATCATTTTTGTATTCAAATTTATGCACAAATAATTGTAAATACAATCTCTTTCTTTAATATTCGTTAACAAGAAATATGATTGTTATTTAAATTTGATAAATATGAAATTGATTTATTTCTATATGTCAAGTTCAGGTTTATATCATGAGGGATGAGGAAACAGTTCCGCATTCCAGATCAACGCGGTGGACAAGTGTTTCAGAATCATAAGCATTCCAAGGGTGCACAAACTCACCAATTTCTGGAAGAAAATAAATAAATAAATAAAATTTTAAGAAATCGGCGATTTTGCACTTATATCGATTTTAGTATAATTTTCATATGTTATCGCTGTTTCGAAACATATTAAAATGTGATTTAGAGGTCGTGAAAAATGAAGACACAAGAATGCAAGACTTTATGAACATTTCGCGCTATATCATTTGCGAAAAATCACCAACCCTAGTAATCCCTTATATTCCTTCTGCTTACAAGGAAGCAAGTAATAAGATCATTGCTGTTAATGCTTATCTCAATTAACGTGATGTAGATAAGAGAACAATATTTTATAGGAAAAGTTTGTTTGCGACACAACTAGAGAAAATCATGTGAAGGGAACATGCCAGATTTTTAAAAAGCGTGCTTGTTTAGCATTTGAGTGTGGTTTTGAGCAAAAAAATCCATAACAAGTTGATTTTAAAGCATTTCTTTAAAGATTTTAGTATAATTAATACAAACTGTATCTATGTTGAGCTTGTGATTTATTAAATGTTCAAGGAATATCATTGCTGTTATATGATGTTTGTGAGTATATCGTTAGATTAGCAATCTGGATTGTGTAACTTTTGCGAGAATGGAAAAGGTGAAGAGCTGAATATTCATATCGCTCCTTTATTCCTGATTATCCTGGTTTCGTACCAGTGCTCATTAAAAATCAACAGTATTTTGTCTGGGTTTGTGAAGTGTTAACTGAAGTTTTCACGCCTGATGCCTTTGTACTGCGACAGCCTACACAAGTAATTAAAATTTATATGCCGGAAAGTTATCGCGAAGCTAGAGGTATATTAAACTTGCAAGTGAAAACAAAAACATAAAACTTTTGAAGCATAAGAATGTGGATTAAGAAACTTTCAGCTTTTCTCTCATACAACCTATATAATGTGGCAATTTGTTTCGTCATATTGCATTCTCAAGCCTTCTTTTTTAATTAAATTCCAAGTTGCGCCTTTGCTACTTTAAAGTTTTTATTAACAAGAAAATATATGCATTTCAATAACACAAGAAACACTTGCCAAACGAGTTTCTGCAGCGCAATTAGAAGCAATGGGGTTCTCTGAATCTTGAGAAACGGATGAACGAGTGCTCTTATTGCAAAGCTGAAAATTATGTTGCCAAAATTGTTGATGCATTCAACAACTGAGCAAAAAATCCAAGTTGAAAAATAGCAAACAGTACTTGAAGAATAGTAGCAAGAAATACCTGATTTGTTTCTACTCATGGAGTCAGTCTGACTCCTGTCCTACACACGGCCCGTGTGAAAAAACAATTAAACCAATATCAGTTGACCACAACAGTGGCTATACTATGAATCCTGGGCCTTAAAGTACTTATAACACTGTAAATCGCCATTAGGGTTATCATCTCAAAATAAGTTAACATTACCTCGAGGTTTACCAGGAAACATGCGAGTCAGTTGAGAAGTTTAATGCTGTTGCCATGGTAACTCAGAGGTAGAGCAACCGGCTAGAGACCGGGGAGATCCATGGTTCAAATCCCGGCTATGGCATTGAATCTTTCAGTCTGACTCTACCTATCCAACTGCTGTCCTACACACGGCTTGTGTAAAAAAACAACAAAACAATTAAACCAATTCCCCTACTCAAATTTACCTTCTTGATGTATTTATAATTTACATAGTGGGCAGAGATGGTATTGAAAATTAACTTGACTTTTATTTATGTGCGCTCTTTAACTGCTGCGGTTCTTAGCGTCCAGTTTTATATTGGCTTAGTTTTGCTCAAGAGGCCTCTTTATCAGACTTTAGGTTCCTTTACGTGTTGTAAATCTACGACACGGGACCAACGGCTTTACTTCCCTTCCGAAGGAAGCCATGCTAAGGATTTTTAAGCCCGTAAAAAAACCAACGCCTCCCCCGGGTTTGAACCCGAGACCTTGGATATGTGAAGCTAGCGTAAAAACCATTACAGCAGGAAGTGCAACGAGCAGGTATTGAATTCCAGCCAAAAATCCATACCAAAGTTTCACCGGAAATACATATTATGAGGTCCCCTGAATTAATGAAAAAGGAAATAAAAGCAGTTTACAAAAAGTCCATGTGTGTGTCTGTGTCTGTCTATTACAGCAAAGCTCAAAAACGAAAAGTCCGTTAATTAACAAACCTGATATTTAAATTCAACATCTTCCAACGATGGAAAATGATAATTTATAAGAAAATACCCCCACCGCAAACTATTATTTACTTAGAATATCTTTGGAAATTTTCTCAAAAATAACTTAACTTAAGATATTTTCATGGCAATTGACTAAATTTTCTGGTTATAGCCTCTAGGAACCTTTTCAGTCTGAAGGACTTTGTATAAGATGGCAAAAACTTATTCCTCAAAAAACACTTGACCTGGTTAAAACACACATTGTACCATCTCCGAGATATCTCTTGCTATTGTTTTAAATGTTCCAATAATATTTTTCTCAACTGGGAAGGGAATCACTCTTTTTACTTTCCCTCTATATGTACCCACCCAAAAATTCTATATCGAGATTTTGGCGGAAATACCTGTTTTAGGGTCCCTGTGTTAAAAAAAAACAGTTTTAGTAAAAGGTTAATATGTGTGTGTGTGTGTATCTTTCTGTGAATCCAATAACTCAGTAACGAAAAAGTTGGTAAAATACCAAACTTGGTATTTAAGTTTAGAATCCTCCAAGGAAACGAATATTTTGAGGAAAATCACCCCACCCCAAACTACCCTCACATGGAAAATGTTTTTGAAGATTATGCTTTTCACAAAAAGGGTCTAATGATTTTAATTAAAGTACCATATGTTAGAGACATTTAGTTTACATATCAAATGTATGTTTTTAATTTTCTGGGAATAGTCTCTGAATAGATCTTCATTCTGGATGCATTTTTGCATAACTGGTAAGTCTTAACATATAGACAAAAACTTTCTACAGAGAAAATGTAGATTTCGTTAAAACTCACAATTTACGTCATATTCATAGTGAACAGTTTCCGAGATATGTTGTTGGCTTTAGTTTTAAAATACTTAAAACTTTGCTCAAACAGGGATCTTTAAATGTCTGGTCATGCAAAGTAATGGTTTTCAATCACATGGCAACTAGCCCTTTGACTATCGCCTTAGCTTAGTGTATTCCTTTATTTACCTTCTACTTACATAAAAGAATTTCTGCTAATGTTTATTTCGATTAGATGAAGTAGATACAAGAATAAGTTTTCAACCATAGTTTGCTGCACAGATCTGAGAACGTAATGGGAATGGAACACGTTGGATTTTTTATTTTGGTTTTTACTTTCTCAACTTAGAACACAATACATAGGGAGAGAAGGTATCTTATTCCACCCAAAATGTTATACCCGAATTTTACTCAAAATATAGGCTTTAATATCCCCTGTATAATAACTATTTTAGAATAGTCATTTTTTTTTGAAAAACCTAACTCAAAAATGAAAAGTCGGTGAACTACAAGACTTGGTAATCAAGCATCCCCAAGGCTATACCACGAAGATTTTCAAGAAAATACCCCCACCCGCAACTATCCTTTATTCTTCGTTTTACTCCTGGCCTTGGATGATCGAATTCCAATCAGTAGCGACAGCTTTTAAAAGAATTGAATGTCGCTTGAGCCTATGGTACTCCCTTAGATCCCTTCTACTTATAAGGAAGGAAGTAATATAACTTAATTTCTGTTAATGTTTATGTTGATTAGCTCGATGTAGACAGAAGAATAAGCTTTGTAAGAATAATTTGTTGCAGAACAGATACCTAGAGAAAGTTGCTTGAATTAAACACATCAAATTGTTTCTCCTAGCCATGCAAAGAGAACCTAACTTCAATAAGCGACCACGCTTAAAAATTGAGTATAGGTTTAGTCTGCTTTCGTGAGAATAGCTTCTTGCAAAATAGCAAGTGAAGGTCAAGTGAGTGTAACGCGTTAGATTTTTCTTAAGTCATTCTTATTACTGTAGTTGGTTAATATTTGATAGCTGTATGTATACATTATTCTTGTAGTAGTCTTAGGATTACATACATAATTTGCAAACAGTCTACCTCGCATTCAAAAAGTTAAGGGTTCGATTCTCGGTTACAGAAACATATTCTTACAAACGACAAAACATGGAGCAAGGTGACGTTGTGGTAAATGTCGTCTCGCATTCGAAGGTTCTGGGTTCAAACCTCTGAAATTGATCCTTGTTAACTGCCACAAACGCCACTGGGCTGATCATCCCTCCTAGTGTGCTATGATCCAGAATTTGCTTGCTCCTCCTCAGGCTTCTCACATAAGGTTGTTTTTTTTTATTTCATGTCATTTTTTGTTCATTTCGCCATGTGGTCAGTCCTATTTTACGTTTGGAGGAATTTTGTTCTTTTCATTGGTTCTGTTTGTAATTTTGTAGAATGGGTGCTCCGCACAGTAGCGGGAAGCTTAAGCCAACAACATTGTCAGTGCGTCTTAGTGTTGAGGTGATAGTCAACAGAGGGACCAACAATGTTATTTGGTAACCTCAAACTGGGAGATAAATGGCTGCATAACGCCGATAGACCCAGACCTCATCAGCTTCCAGCGTTCTTGTCTCAGGAAGTCCTCCCTCTTTGCCACAGCTTCGGATCCTTTTCAAGATCCAGTGTAGCGTTCCCGTTACCAACCAACCAAATCACAGTGTTGTAGGTAGGAATTCAGGAAAGGACATTCCAGACGCTAGAGTTTTTCGAGACACGGCGGAGTCTCCGGTTGGCACCATTTGGTGAGATATCTGCTAAGCACCAACCACCAACCAAATGCCAGCAACCTGCCGACAAGATATAAGGTGATGCTCAAGTGTCAATATCGGAGCAGAGTACGCAGGGGTTAGATGTGCTCGCCCATGTCGCCAGAGTTTTTCTGCTGTCGGCATGGTCTCGTTTAACACTTCCTATGCCGTCTCCTGCCAATCAGTTGAAATATGCTTGTAGAATAAATTCTGCCAAATAATGTTTTATCTCCGAGCATGTTTTTCTTCAATCCTGGGTGCAAGCGGAGCAGCAGTCAACAGACGGTAGTGGTTCCGGGTTTGCTCGAAACTTCTGATTCCCATGCTTGCGTCCAGAAGGTGCTTCAAATGTGTGGCTTGTAAGTTCTTGGGGGTGTAAGTCTTATACATGTAGAATAATCCGCTGAAGAAGAACAAAAAAAAATATATCTACTAAAGATGCGGAATCGAAGATTTTCAAGAAAATTCCCCATCTGTAACTACGATTTAAATAGAAACTTTTGCAAATATGTTTTAAAGCATGAGTTTATTAAAAAGAATTGGTTGCAGAGATGTAGAGAAAGTCATGTGAATGTTACACATCAGACTTTTCTTTTCTTCCATAAAAAGTGTTTTGAATGAATGCCATATATTTAAGATACGTACATGACATATAAAATGCATACTTTGAATATTTAGGATTAGTATAAATTGAGTTTTATTTATGAACGAATATATTAACTGCTGTGTTTTTCAGCTTCCCTTTAAATGCTTGACATGAAAAACCGTTTAGTTTTGCTCTGGGACCTCTTTATCAGGCTTGAGATTATTATTATGCCGTAAATCTACACACGGAAGCGCCGGTTTTACTTTCCTTTCGAAGGAATGCGTTGTAAGGGTTTTTACGCCCTCCACCGAGTGTGAACCCGTGACCTTGGCAACAAGAAACTAGCATGTTACCCCTGGACCTCGAGAAAGACCACGACAGATACGGGATTCCTCAGCGCTCAACATAACGCTCATTGCGCATTCTGTGTAACGTCAGGCCATGTCCGTTGTAACATAAAAGGCTTGCTTTATTGAAAATATTGAGTATTTTTTTCTTTCTCTGGCACGTGTGTACACAATGTACATAGTACCGAGAGAAGGTATTGTATTCCACCCAAAAATTTAATATCCATATTTCACCGGAAAATATGTTTTGAGTCCCCCTGAGTCCGAAAGAAGCAGTTTTACTTTCTCTACATGTACTGTGTAACATAGTGTATAGAGAAGGTAATATATTTCACCCAAAAATTCTACATCCAGATTTCACCGGAAATATGTTTTGAGGTCCCTGAGTCCAAAATAAGCATTTTAGAAAAAGGTTTCCATGTGTGTATGTCGGTCTGTGTGTGATGTACAGAATTGCTCAAAAGCGGAAAAAGCATTAATTTGGTAAGTATATTTAGCATCTATCAAGGATGCCAACAAAGATTTTCAAGGAACCTCCCCCCCCCCCACCCTCTAGCGTCTAGAATCTCCTTTCTTTTACTTGGAAAAATTTTTAAAAATTTTGTTTTCTCAAACATGGCTCCAATTTTGATTAAAATATCGTATATTAAAGATATTAACATCAAAAATAATTTTTGTATTTTGAATTTTCTGGAAATATCCTCTGGAGACCTCTTTACTCTAGATGAATTTTGCAGAATTTTGCATAATGGTTAAAGGTAAGCAGTAGACAAAAGTTTATTAGAAATGTAGATCGCTTTAAAACACATAATTTATGCCATGTAGGTTTTTCTTATGGAGTTGGCCGTTTTCGAGATATTCCTTATTATTGCTTTCAATTGTAAACTATCTTACTTTTCTCAAACGGGACCTGAAAAGCGATTCGAATCTCAATAGTTTCGCACAGCGACCAGCTTTTAAAAGATTTGACTGTCGCTTTAGCCTAAGGCATTCCCTTATTTCCATTCTACTCACAAGGAAAGCAAGTAATAAGACCGATTTTGCTAATGTTCATCTTGATTAGCATGCTGTGGATAAAATAATCTGCAGCAAGAATAGTTTGTATTAGGAACAGCTAGAGAAACTAATGTGAATGTAACAGATCATATTTTTGTGTAGTAAGTTTTTGTTTCTCTGTTATGATTTACCAGTTACTCAAAACTCATCCAGAATAATGAATACTTCAGAGGCTATTCCCGACAATAGCCAAACTGTACACATGAATCTTATTCTATATGTAAATCCTTTAATATTGTGGCATACTGGCAGCGTTCTGCATATGATTTAGTTTTAATAAATTAGCTATAAGTCTTATATTATAAATTGCGTACTGTCGCCGGACTTGCGCTCTTTGGTGTGAAACTTTGTCAGTCCTTATAATTGGTGAGAAACTAGTTTGTGATTGACATTCCTGCTGACACGTGGGTGTCTCAGTACAATGTAGCCATATTTACTCGCTGTCCGTCTGCAGCGCCACATGTTCCACTGCTTCCTCTACAATGCCTTCTTTCCATGCATTTTCTATTACACTTCTCGTAAGTGAACAACTTTTCCCAATTTTTCACTAATTACCCCATCTATTCCTTTCAACATGGGGTCCTATATTTCCCTAAAGATAACAAGCTTTATTATTTCGGATAACGTAACCTCAACTCGTTATCACGGCTCTAAGACGTTTTCAAATCACAGTGTGATGAAAATAAAGAGCTAGGTCTGCGATATATAAAAGGTAATAACGATTATAAATGTAAATTCTTACGGAATCACGTGTATAACACAGCCTGGCCCTTGACACAATGAAGTCAGTCATGCATGAGAACGCGCGCGTAATTTCCCCTGAACCCGTAGTGAAACCTCGATGACACGATGTCTGGCGGTTATGCATTTTTCCACTATGATTGTTCCACTATGATTGGTCAGGAACCTGATGACAGGTCTCTGTCAGCAGGTAACACGCTCCTCAAGGAAATTTCCCACCTACAGCAGTAGAGACCACGAAATGAGCCGGTCCCCACGGCCGCGCTCGCCAAGGCTTTGGTGCTTCGTAGCGCTGGGGATCGTGGGTTCGAGTCCCGCCTTGGGCATAGGTGTTATATGTTTGTGTATATGTGTGTGTTGTAAAAGTAAGAAAACAGCTATCCAGTAATAATACGGCAAAACAAGGTAAAAAAATCTGATGTGTACCATACACATGACTTTCTCTATATCCCTGCAACAAATTATTCTTAAAAAGCTTATACTTCTATTTACTTTATACTAATCAGAAAAAATTAACAGAAATAGTCTTATTAGTTGCTTCCTTGTAAGTAGAAGCGAAATAAGGGACTACCATAGGTTAAAGTGATAGTCAAAATCTGGTTGCTATGTCAATGAAGTTCCTTTGTTTATATGGATAGGAGTTGACAAGTTCCTGTATAAGAAAAGTAAACGTTTTTCATAACAGAAACGTTTTTCATAACAGAAACCAAAAATAAGGAATGTCTCAAAAACAACAAACTCCACGAAAAAATGTAAATATCATAAATTGTGTGTTTTAATGTGGTCTACATTTTTGGTGCAATAAGTTTTTGTCTATCTCTTACGGTTTAGCAGTTATTCAAAATTCAGTAAAATTCATCCAGAATAAACTACTCTTCAGAAGCTATTCCCAGAAAATTCAAGATATACATTTTATTTATCAGGTAAATATATTTAACATACTAAATTTTAATCAAAATTTTTAGAACCATTTTTGAGAAAATCAAAATTTTCGAAAAAAGTTCCATGTAAACGGTAGTTGAGAGTGGGGGGATTTTTTTTTAAAATCTTCGTGTCGCATCCCTGGAAGATACTAAACATAAATACCCAGTTTGGTATTTTACCGACTTTTCGTTTTTTGAGTTATCGTGTTCACAGACACACGGACACACACACACACACACACACACACACACACACACGGATCTTTTTGTGAAAATGCTTTTTTTGGATATTGGGGACCCTAAAACATATATTTCCGGTGAAATCTCGGTATCGAATTTTTGGGTGGAGTGCAATACCTTCTCTATACACTATGTACAAAGTGTGTATAGAGAAAGTAAAAAACTCTGATGTGTTCCATTCACATGACTTTCTCTATATATCTGTAAATTGTTATTGTTAATAAGCTTATCCTTTATTTATTTCATGCTAATCGAGAAAAATTAGCAGAAATAGTCTTATTTCTTGCTTTATTGTAAGTAGAAGCGAAATAAGGGTGTAGCATAGGTTAAAGTGAAAGCCAAAAGCTGGTTGCTATGTGACTGATGTTCCTTTGTTTGTATGGACAGGAGTTGACAAATTCCTGTATGAGAAGAGTATAAGTTTTTCAAAGCTGAGGCCAAGAAAAAGGAATATCTCAAAAACGATCAACTCCACGAAAAAAAGTCATATGACATAAATTGTGTGTTTTAACGTGCTGTACATTTTTTGTGTGTTAAGTTTTTGTCCATGTAGTTATGAAAAATTCATCCAGAATAAAGTAGGCTTCAGAGGTTATTCCCAGAAAATTCAAAATATACATTTTATTTGTCAGATAAATAAGTTTAATATACGAAATTTTAATCAAAATCGTTAGAGCCATTTTTTCGAAAATCAAAATGTTCGAAAAAAGTTTCATGTAAAGGGTAGTTTGGGGTGGGGGATTTTTCTCAAAATCTTCGTGTCGCATCCCTGGAAAATACTAACCTTAAATACCAAGTTTGGTATTTTACCTACTTTTCGTTTTTGAGTTATCATGTTCACGGACACACGGACACACGGACACACACACACACACACACACACACACAAACGGACCTTTTTCCGAAAATGCTTTTTTTAGATAAAGGGGACCCTAAAACATATATTTCCGGTGAAATCTCGGTATCGAATTGTTTGCAATACATTCTCTATACACTATGTACATAGTGCCTATAGAGAAAGTAAAAAAAAATGAAGCAGATGGCTGCCAAGAAAACGCAGCTCATTGGAGCCAACATTTTAGCACCATAAATTGTAGCAGCAACAACAATGCAATGCAATAATCGGATTCAATATTATTTTTAATAATAATTCCATGTTGCTTTCACTACACGTACTATGTACATAGTCTATAGAGAAGCTATTGCATTCCACCGAAAAACTCGATACCTGGATTTCACCGGAAACACATGTTTTGGGTGCACCTGAATGCAAAAAAAAAAGCATTTTTACAAAACTCGAACGTGTGTCTGTGTGTGTGTGTCTGTGGACAGCATAGCTCAAAAATGAAAAGATATTTGAATACCAAACTTGGTATTTAAGTTTGGTGTCTTCCTAGGATGCGACACGAAGATTTTCAAGAAAGTCCTCCCACCTCCAACTACCCTTTACTTGAAACCTTTAACAAAAATTTTGATTTTTTCCAAAATGGCTAACGATTTCGATTAAAATGTCTTATGTTAAGATATATACATGCCAAATAAAATTTATATCTTGACTTTTCTGAAGACTTCTTTATTCTGGATGATTTTACGGAATTTTGCATAACTGCTAAACCGTAAGAGATGGATAAAAACTTACCACACAAAAAATGTAGAGCACGTTAAAACACACAGCTTATGTTATATATATTTTTTTCGTGGAGTTGACCGTTTTGTGAGATATGCTTCGTTTTTGGCTTCAGCTTTGAAAAGCTTAACACTTTTCTCATACAGGAATTTATCAACTCCTGTCCATACAAAGAAAGTAACTTCAGTCCTATAGCAACCAGCTTTTGACTATCACTTTAACCTAAGGTTCTCCCATATTTCACTTCTTCCTACAAGGAAGCAAGTAATAAGACTATTTCTGCTAACTTTTTCTTGGTTAGCATGAAGTAAATACAAGCATAAGCTTTTTAACATAATTTGTTGCAAAGATGTAGAGAAAGTCATGTGAATGGAACACATCGGACTTTTTAATCATGCAAATCCAACTTTATTCTTTTACAAAAATTGTGTTTGAAGAATCACTGTTTCTTTCATGCATATAGTTGCGTCCCTTTAGTGACTCGTGTACCTTATTTCTCACAGCCAAGTTCGATTTATTCCTGTCGTTGATCTCTGGTGTATCTGTAAAATGGAAATTTAAGTAATAATTTACAGAGGGATTGCGACAATATTCGGTATTACAATCAAAATCGTTTGTGGGATTTTGGAAGAAATTTCGAAAAAGATTCTGTATAAAGGGTAGCTTGGGCTAGGGAGCATTTTATTAAAAATCACTGTGTCGTATACTTGAAAGATATTAAACTTGAGTATCAATTTTGGTATTTAACCGACTTTTTTGTTTTTGAGTTATGCTGTCCAACACACACACACACACACACATCTAGCCGTTATGTGAAACAATTGAGGGTCGGTTCGCTTTGCACGGTGCCATTTGAGAAAAATTGTCTATTAAAATTTAATCCAATAATAAGAAATGCTTCAAAAATGGTCAACTCTAGTAGAAAAACTTATATGACATATGTTTTAACGGGATCTGCATTTATTGTCTTGTAAGTTTTTGTCTGTCACTTTCGGCTTAACCCCCATGCAGAATTTGCAAAAATTATCCGGAATAAAGAGGCCTTCAGAGGTTATTCCCAGAAATTCCAAATATACATTTTATTTGTGACGCAAATACCTTTAATCGACGGTATTTTAACCAAAATCATTACTGCCATTTTTGACAAAAACAAAATTTTCAAAAATTGTTCCATGTAAAAGGTAGTTTGTGGTGGGGATATTTTCTTGAAAACCCTCGGGTCACATTCTTGGGAGATACTAAACATAAATACAAAGTGTGGTATTTAACGCTCTTTTCGTTTTTGAGCTATGCTGTCCACAGATACGCACACACGGATCTTTTCCCTAAAGTCCTTTTTTTCAACTAAGAGGACCTCAAAATATATATTTCCGGTAAAATCTCGGCTTCGAATTTTTGAGTGGAATACAATACCTTCTCTATCCGCTATACACGTTGTACATACGGGCTAGAGTAAATAAAAATGTAGATCTCATCCAAAACTCACAATGCATGTCCTATATATTTTTGTGTGTGGAGCTAACCGTTACTGTTTCAATTTTAAAATCTTGTACTTTTCTCATACAAAGTCAACCGTATATCTTTTGGTTTACTCCTGACCATAAAAGAAAACCGGGTTTAAATGACAATCGCATAGTGACAGCTTATAAAAGATTTACTATCGGTTTAGCCTTGTGTATTTCTTTAGTTCCTTATAAGGAAATATTTAACATGACCATTCTGCTTATGTTTATGTGGATAGACATGAAGAAAAATAATCTTTTGTAAGTTTTTTTTTTTTTTTTTTCAGAGTAGTTAGAGAAAGTTATGTGAATTGGAACACATCAGATTTTTTCTATTACTTTTTGTTTGTTTGTTTATGTTGTGACTTTGTAATTATTTGCACCGTCTTTATTGCAGGGTTCGTAACTAGCGGCTATTTTTCATAAATTTAGTATCAATTGTTTATGCGTGTGTTTATATAAAATTCATTTTTGATATAGCCAGTGGCAAAATGTATAGCTTATATTTAAACTGGACACTGAATTTATTTTCAGCTATTTTGGTAAAAAATGTAGATTTTTTGCGAATAATGCATTGTACTTTAAAGTACCCATTATACTTGCAATATTTGTTACTTTCTCTACACGTACTATGTACATAGTGTATAGGGCTTGCATTCCACCCAAAAATTCGATACTGAGATTTCACCGGAAATACATGTTTTCGGTCCCCCTGAATAAAAAAAAAAAAAAAAGAAGCATTTTCAGAAAATGATCCGTGCTTGTGGTGTGTGTGTCTGTGGACAGCATAGCTCAAAAACGAAAAGACCGTTGAATTCCATATTTGGTATTTAAGTTTGATATCTTCCAAGGATGCGACACGAACATTTTCAAGAAAATCCCCCCACCCCAACTTCCCTTTACATGGAACTCTTTTCGAAAAGTTTGATTTTCTTAAAAATGGCTCTAACGAATTTGATTAAATTATCGTATATTAAAAATATTTACCTGATAAATACAATGTATTTCTTGGATTTTATGGGAATAGTCTCTGAAGAATATTTTAATCTGGATCAATTTCAGGGAATTTTGCATAACTGCTAAACAGTAAGAGATGGACAAAAACTTTCCACACAACAAAAATTTAGAGCACGTTAAAACACACAATTTATGTAATATACATTTTTTATCGTGGAGTTGATCGTTTTTTAGATGTTCCTTGTTTTTGGTTTCACCTTTGAAAAAGTTATGCTTTTCTCATAAAGGAATTTGTCAACTCCTGTCCATACAAACAAAGGAACTTCAGTCGCATAGCAACCAGCTTTTGACTATCACTTTAACTTATAGTACTCCCTTATTTCCTTTCTACTTACAAGGAAGCAAATAATAAGACTATTTCTGCTAATTTTTTCTCGATTAGCATGAAGTGAATAGATGCATAAGCTTTTTGGCAATAATTTGTTACAGAGATGTATAGAAAGTCATGTGAATGGAACACATCTCCTAGAGCGAATGTACACGTACTTTGGGATGGGAGAAATTTTAAAACGTTTGGCTTTTTAAATGACTCTGTCAGACTTTAAAGCCCTTTTTCTCATGTTCAAATTTGTTGTAGTTTTCCGATATTCAAAATGAATAGAAGAGCTCCAAAAGTTTTCCCATGACATTATATGTATTGCTTACTCGCTTAAGTGCACCAAAAATGTACGCAAATTGGCTACCTATAGAGACCTAAAACTCATTGACGAAACCGTTCTAAAAAAAGACGCACTACACCTACCGTTGCATACAATTTAGTATTTAAAAATTTAAACGACAAAGTTAATTTATTAAATGACTTCATTATAGCATTATATGATAAATTTTCCCCCACAAAATCCAGAGTTGTGAAGAGAAAAGCAGTTCCTTGGGTAACTGACTGTATACGTAATTTGGTGACAGAAAGAGATAAAATTTGTCGAAATTACAGAAAAGAGAAAGCAATTGACAATTTTGAGCAGTAAAAACCAATATGTGCCCATACAACTCGGGCAATCAGAAACGCTAAGCGACAATATATGTATGTCGCAGTAAAGATTTCTGCTAACACTTCCGGACTTTGGAATGTTCTAAACAAAATGGGAATAGGTAAAACAACCGATCAGGTAGACTAAATCCAGGTACTTTTAGACTTGCTTAATGATTACTATACAAATGTTGCCACCATTCCATTAAACAAAGGTGACACTATCAACGGAATCAAAAAAAAAAAAAAAAAAAAACTCCCTCCTGCAATGAAAAATTCCACTTCAACTATATTAATGATCTAGACGTAAAGAAAGCTTTAGAGAAAATTACAATGAAGCCGAGGATGTGACAACATTAACATCACTATGATACGACTCACTCTCGACATAACACTACCTACTGTGACTCATTTATTTAATGCATCAATGATAACCTCTACATTTCTCTCCTTGTGGAAAGAAACCCTCGTTTTCCCCCTCCCCAAAATCCCACGAATGATTATCGGCCTATCAGTATCCTTCCTGCCATGTCCAAAGCGCTTGAATGGATAATTCAGAGACAAGTTACAGAGTCCCTTAATAAAAACAACGTCCTAAACAAATACCAGTCCGACTTCAGACAGAGACACAATACAAATAGTGCATTACTAAAAGTTACTGAGGACATACGTGAAGCAGCAACCAGCAGACAATTGACCTTACTAACACTTTTGGACTTTTCTAAAGCTTTTGATACAGTAGATATTGATTTATTAGTGTGTAAGCTTGAATATTTGAATATGTCCAATAGCGTTACATCATGGTTCAAATTTTACTTATATGAGCGCCAGCAAACTGTTGTAGATGTAATTAGATCAAACCGATATCATTGGAAGGAAATGAAAGCCGGTGTACCACAAGGTTTTGTGCTTGGGCCATTGTTGTTTGCTATTCAGATAAATCACATTACAGAAATTAAAGACAATGTAAACATAATCTTTTCGCTGACGACTTGCAACTTTTACTTGCACACGGGCCCTAGTGATTTAGACAACTCAATTAAGAATATAAATGAAGACGTAAACTCACTATCGTCTTGGCCATTAAAGCATGGACTACAACTGCATCCAGGAAAAACACAATCATTTTGGACACGAGCGGTTGTTGAGAACTCTAAATTTGGATAATATACAACACATTACATTAAATAATTCTGAAATGCCATTTCGTAATACAGTAAAGACTTTTGGAGTTTATATGGATCAAAATTTAAACTGGAAGACGCAAATTACACATGTATGTAAAAAATATTTTCCTTTAAAAGGTATAAATGACTTTTTATCGACTTGAATTAAGAAAATATTAATACAAACGCCTGTGATGCCCCATTTTGACTATTGTGACTCTTTTTACTAACCTAACTGAAAATGTGACTCAAAGACTTCAACTGGCTCAGAATGCGTGCGTATGCTTTGTATGCAGTCTCCTTTGATTTGATTATGTTACACCATCGCTCAAAACACTTGAATGGCTCCAGCTTAGGGATAGAAGAAAATTGCTTTCTTTATAGTTTCTCCTTCATTCTCGCATTCCAAACTATCTAAAAGTTCGCTTCAAATATCTTCCTGGCTGCCATAATCGAGAAACTTGCTCACGACATTCTTTCCTTCTTGCTATACCTGCTCATCAGACAACCTTCTATTCATCATTTACATGAGATTTAACTCGTCTTTGGAATTCCCTCCCTGAAGACCTAAGGGACCGCCGGAACGTTATAGTGTTCAAGCAGAAAATTAGGGCATACATTTGTAATCAAACCTAATCTGCTGCTGCATTAATATGATAAATACATCACTATTTTGATTTATTTTATAAATATTTTATGTGCTAGCAAGTAATATGCATTTCAGTTGTAAATATCACTAATATTTGTTTCGACCTACATGAATATTTCACTTAACATAATGTTTTTATTAAGTTGTATAGAACTATATTTTTGTTCTTTATTCTTTTATTCATTGTATCCTTGCTGTGTTAAATGTAATGTATTGCCTGATATAGTGGAAGAGAAGGCCTTTTGGCCTTAATTCCAACCAGGATAAATAAATAAACAAAATCTGATGTGTGCCGTTAAAAAAAACGCGCTGCAGAATATGGATATCAAAATACCTGTTTGGAATTTTAATATTGGTCTTAGATTATTGTTTAAAAATGTATTAGTATAATTATGCATTTTTTGTTTTGCCACTTTTCCACTTTGGGATGCAAAATAATTTAAAACAAATACATCCACTTTAAGAAACATTCAAACAAACAGTTTGTTTCAACGATATTAAGGGATGGAATTTTACAAAATCTTATGTGTTTCATTCGCATGTTGTTCCAAAAACAAACTTTCCTTTCAAAAATGATTCTATTATTTATGCAATTGAAATAAACATAGGCATAATTGGTCTTATCTTATCTTGATAGTAGAAGGGACACTAGGCTAAAGCGATAGTCGAGTGTTTTTAAAAACTGAGTGAAATTTGTTTTCTTTGCATGGCCAGGAGTTACAAATTCCCGAATGAGAAATTCAGAGGCTATTCCCAGAAAATCCAAGATAAACATTTTATATGCTAAAAATCCAAGACATTTTATATGTTATATAAGTGTCTTTAATGTGCAGTATTTTAATCAAATTGTTAGCTCCATTTTTGAGAAAATAAGATTTCAATTCTTTTGTCTATGGACAACATAGCTCAAGGTTAAACACAAAACTCGTTATTGAAGTTCAGTATCTTCCAAGGATGCCACAAGAAGATTTTCAAGAAAATCCCCCAACCCTTTACATGAAACATTTTTCGAAATGGGTTTAACAATTATGATTAAAATGCCGTATATTACAGATATTCACATTACATATAAAATATATATTTTGAATTTTGTGGGGAATACCTTCTTTATTTTAGTCAAGTTTTGCAGAATTTGGCATAACAGTATAACCGTAAGAGACAGATAAAAGCTTACTGCACAAAAAATGTACATCTCGTTAAAACACATAATTTATATCATATACGTTTTTCTTGCTGAGTTGACGTTTTTGAGATATCTGCTGTTATTAGTTTCAATTTAAACTAATTAACTTCTCTCAAACGGGACCGTGCAAAGCTACCGGACCTCAATTATTTAACATAGCAACCAGCTTTTAAAAAGATTTGACTATCGCTTTAGCCTAAAATATTCCCTTATTTCTCTTCTACTTACAAGGAAGCAAGTAATAAGACCTATTTTGCTAATTTTATATAATTAGCATAACAAAAGAATACTATTTTATAAGAAAACATTGTTTGTGGAACAGCTAGAGAAAATTAAATGCAGCACCCTAAATCCTGTACTTACAGCGAAATCTAGGTAACAAATTGTTTGGATGAAATGCAATACCTTCTCTACCTATATTGTACCATACGCTAAGTAGAGAAAGTAACATTCGGACAGCCCGTGAGCTTGAATGTCAATTTCTCCTAAATTCATTTAGAACCTCTACTTGTGACTAAGTTATCTTGTAATGGAGAGAGAGAGAGAGAGAGAGAGAGAGAGAGAGAGAGAGAGAGTAGCAAAGTCGAACATACGTAGCCTGTCTCACTCTCTAAGAAGCGAAGTTTGGTGATGGTTACACTCCAGAAACACGAACCGAACGCACTGCGCATTTTGCATGACACTAAAGCCTATTCAGCCTTAAGTTGATCCTCGCCAAAACAAAACCCAGGTGACCAGTGCACCGTTATAACGTGGCCTTCCGTTATTCGCGCCAGAAATATCACATTTTCATGACCTGGTGGCGCGTACGCGCGGCGTATTTTAATGTTAAACTAACAGAGCCCTTATTCTGACAACTTAAACGGTGTCTAAAATATTCTGTTAGGTAAAATGGTGATAATACTGATAGTCATAGCAAAATAAATGGGTACAAATGTAATAATTATCTCTAAAAAGCACGAGCGAAAAAATAAATAACATGTATGGGATCACTTACGTTTATTCGCTATCTTGAAGCCGCTCTATTCCCTCCAGATCAGAACAGTCGTCTGAGCTGTTTGTGCTGCTCCTTTCCGCTCCAAGGTTGATATGCAGGTTATCAACAACGGTGTCACTTAAGCTATCCATCTCCCAAAGCAACGCTTATTCTTCCGTTACATTGATAGCAACTTTAGTTGTTTGAAATTGTGCTCTATTATGCAAAATCGTCACATTCTCGCATTGCATATTTCACACGATTTCTTTTTTACGTCTGCAACTACTTTTTCCGTTTAAGACTTTTCTTTGTGAGCACTGTTTATGTTTCTAGCCGAAACACCGGCGAAACACCACTTCTTTCACCGAAAATGTTGGCTATTTCTCCCAAAACTTGCAATAAACACTCAACACTAGCTTTTCACCACTTATGCTGTATGTAACTCGACGAAGATGCAAGAGGAAACTCACAGCGACCTCCATGATTCTAAACAGCAACAACCAGTAACCGTTACTGTGTAAACAATATTGCGGATATCAGGTGGCTCATACGAATAGCACGTTGGGACTAGTAGCTCTGCTTAACATTTAATTTAACTCTTACGTATTTGCATACAATTCAGGAATACATTCATTCAGCAATTTAGCTTGTTAGCATGGGATTACATTCTTGCGCGCACTGATACCGCGGTGCACTGGCCATGTCGATCCGTTTTGGCGTGGATCAATCTAAGAGTAAATAGAAAATAGTACATACACTTTATTCTGGCTCTCTCGACACCATAGGATTAACTTTCGGACATCATCTTTGAAGTTGCCGGTCGCCGTGGTCGTGCTCGCTAAGTGCCTAGCTTTGATGCTTCGCGGCGCAGGAGATCGTGGGTTCGAGTCCTGCTTTGTGCATGGGTGTCTGTGTATTTGTAAGCAAACGGTCAACAAAAGAAATCCAGGGAACCTGGCAAAAAAGGAAAAAATCTTATATTCATATGACTTTATCTACATTTCTGTACAAATTATTGTTAAAAAGCTTATTCTTCTATCTACTTCATGGTAATTAAGATAAACAGTAGCAGAGATGCTCTTAATACTTGCTTCCTTGTAAGTAGAAGGGAATTAAGGAAATACGTTAGGCTAAAGCGATAGTCAAGTCCTTTAAAAGCTGGCCAATATGGGAACAGTTCAAGATGGAACCGCTTTGTATTGGCAGTAAAACAAAAGAGATGAAACGAAACGTGACCCCATATGAGAAAATATCTAGTTTAAATTGAAACCAATAACAGGAATATCTCGGAAACGGTCAACTCTACAGCCAAAATGTATATGACATACATCGTGTGATTTAAGGAGATCTATATTTTTTGTGCAGTAAACTATTATCTATAACTTACGGTTTACCACTTGTGCAAAATTCGTTCAGAATGAACAGGGCGTCAGAAGCTGTTCCCAGAAAATTCAAGATATACATTTTATTTAATATGTAAATGGTTTTAATAACGATATTTTAATCAAAACCGTTAGAGCTATTTTTGAGAAAAAAATGGTTGGAAGATATGCTTGAAAGCCTTCGTGTCGCCTTCTTGGAAGATATCAAACCTAAATACCAAGTTTATTATTTAAGTCTTTTAGTTTTGGAGTTATGCTTTCCGTAGACATACACACGGACCTTTTTCTAAAAATGATTTTTGTTTGGAACTCGGGGAACCTCAAACATATATTTCCGTTGACATCTTGACATCGAATTTTTGGGTGGAATACAATACCTTCTATATACAGTATATGCATAGTAGTGTAGAGAAGGTAAAACGAGGAAAAGAAAAAGGAATACAGCGCCGTAAACCCGACAAGACTCCGGAATTTTATTTTTCTCTAGCTGCTCTACAAACAAATTCTTACAAAGATTATTCTTCTTTCTACACAACACTAATCGAGAAAAACATTAGTAGAATGCTCTTATTACTTAGTTCCTTATAAATAGAAGGGAATTAAAGGAATACGCTATGCTAAAATGATAGTCAACTGTTTTAAAACTGTCATGCGATCTTCATTACAAATCGCTTCTTTGCTTGGCCAGGAGTAGAACAAAAGAAAAACGGCACTTCCTGTCTGAGAAAAGTATAGGTACTCTACAATTGGAACTAATAAAAAGGAATATCTCGAAAACAGTAAACTCTACGAAAAAATGTGTATGACACAAATTGTGTATTTTACAGAAATCTACAATTTTGTGCATTAAGTTTTTGTTTCTTTCTTGCGATTTACTAGATATGCAAAATTGAGCAAAATTCTTCCAGAACTAACGAGTCTTCGGATGCTATTCCCAGAAAATCCAAGATATACACTTTACTTGTTATGGGAATGGCTTTAATATGTGGTATTATAATCAAAATCGTTAGAGACAATTTTAGGAAAAACAACATTTCCGAAAACTTTTTCGTGTAAAAAAATCCCTTGATTTTCTTGAAAATCTTCCTATCGCATCCTTGAAAGATGCCGTACTTAAATACCAAGTTCGGTATTTAACCGTCTTTTCGTTTTTAAGCTATGCTATCCATAGACACACACGGACCTTTCCTTTTTTTTTTTAAATTCATAGTGTCCTAAAACATCTATTTCCGGTGAAATATCGGTATCGAATTTTGGGTGGTATACAATACCTTCTCTATCCACTATGTACATTGCACATACGGGACCAGAGAAAGTAAAAATCTGATGTGCTCCTTTCACATCACTTTGTCTACATCTCTGTAACAAATTATTTTAATAATCTTATTCTTCTATCTACTTCACGTCAATCGAGATTAACATTAGGAGAAACGGTCTTATTTCTTAGTTCCTTACGAGAATTAAGGGAATACACTGGAATAAACGCAGTCAAATGTTTTAAAATGTGGTTGCTATGGGATTGAACTCTGCTTCTTTTCGTGGTCAAGCGTTGACATATGAGAAAAAAATCTGAAATCAATAACATGAATATCTCGACAACAACCAACAAAATGTATATGACATAAATTGTGTGTTTTAACGAGATCTATATTTTTTGTGCAGTAAATTTCTCCTATCTCTTACGGTTTACCTGTTGTGCAAAATTCAATAAAGATCAACCCAAACAAAGAGGTCTTCAGAGGCTCTTCCCAGAAAATCCATGATTTACATTTTATTTGGCACGAAAATATATTAAATATAACAGACTTTAATCAAAGTCTTTTGAGCCATTTTTGAGAAAATCAAAACTTTCGAAATGTATCCAATGTAAAGGATAGTTTGGGGTGGGGGGATTTTCTTGGAAATCTTCGTGTCGCATCCTAGTGAGATAATGAATTTAAATTTCAAGTTTAGTATTTAACCGGTTTGAGCTATGTGGCTCACAGGCGGGCGCGCGCGCACACACACACACACACACACACACACACGCACGCACACACAGACATTTTCCTAAAAATGCTTTTTTTATCAGGGGCACCCAAAACATGTATTTCCGGTGAAATCTTGGTATTGAATTTTTGGGTGCAGTACAATACTTTCTGTATACATGTACATAGTACGTGTAGAAAAAGTAAAAAGGTGGTGGGATAGATGTGGACATTATCTTACCCAATAAATGCAGATGACTTGCTCTACATTTCTGTTTAAAAGCTTATTCTTCTATCCACTTCAAGCTAATCGAGATAAACATCAGTAGTCTTATTACTTGCTTTCTTGTAAGTAGAAGGGAAATAAGGGAAGGCTGGTGACCATGTTGTTGAAATCCGTTTCATTGCCAGGGAGTAACAAATTCTCGTATGAGAAAAGTTTTAAGTATAATGTTGCTATAAATGATCTTTTCGATTACAAAGGAGACACTTAGAAACATGGTTTTGGTATCAATGGAAAGAGAAACTCAAGTGTATTATATTGGTGAATCTGTTGCATATTTCTGAAATTCATTGTTAGGAGAAGATACAACAAATACTTTGATGTGTTCCATTCACATGACTTTTTCTATATCGCTATCACAAATTATTGTTTAAAAGCTTCTACTACCTACTTTATAATAATCGAGATAAACATTAGCTGAAATTGTCCCAATTATTTGTTTCCTTGTAAGGAAAATAAGGGAATACACTAGGCTAAAACGAAATTCAAATACTTCAAAAGACGGTTGCCATGTGGTTTCTGTACAGAGCCAGGAGTTTACAACTTTCAGTGTGAAAAAAGTTTTTTTACATCTGAAACAAATAACAAGGCATACCTCAGAAATTGCCTATTCAAAGAAAAAATCGCATATGACATAACTTATTTATTGTGTAGTAAGTTTTTGTCTATCTCTTACGGTTTTCCAGTTACGTAAAATTCAGAAAAGTTCATTCAGGATATAAAGAGATCTTTGGAGGCTATTTTCAGAAAATTGAAAATATACATTTATTTGCCATATAAATGTCTTTAATACACGGTATTCTAATGAAAATCCTTAGCTATTTTTGAGAAAATCAAGATTTTCGATATTTTTTCCATTTTTCTCAAAGTCTTCGTGTCGCATCCCTGGAAGATACTAAACTTAAATACCTAGTTTTGTATTTTACCGACTTTTCGTTTTTGCGTTATCGTATTCTGAGACACACACACATGGACCCTTTTCTGAAAATGCTATTTTTGGATATAGGGGACCCTAAAACGTTTATTTCCGTGAAATCTCGGTATCGAATATTTGGGTGGAATGCATTACCTTCTCTGTACATAGTACGTGTAGATAAAGTAAAAATGACTGCACACGAAGACAAGAGGGCATTTTGTGTAGTAAAGTTTCATAAATCTCAGTCTGTTATCACTGTAGTGTTGATGCTGATGCGCCTAGTATCTGTGAAGTGGTATATTGACTTCAAAACGAGGGGATGTGTTTGTAAGCGACTTCAATTGTCGTCCATCAGTAAGTGAGGCAAATGTGCAGCTTTTGAGAGAGAGCTTCACATGAAGTCCACAGAAATTCAGCATAAAGCCAGTAGAGAGTTAAAATTCCCCCAACAAACTGTGTGGAAGATTTTACGGAAACGTTTGAAGCTCCATTCATGCTTTCTGTAATTATTGCAGGCTCTGCCAAGCGGCAGTCTTTTGCAAGGAGATTCAACTGGGAACTAAAGGTTTCAATGAATCATTAGTGTTTAGTGATGAAGCCACTTTCCCTCTGTCAAGAAAAGTGAACAATCACATTGTCAGGACCTGGGCTTGGGATATACTTGAGGAAGTTAGCCAGTTTATAGCGAGGTCATTAACTTCGCTAAGCTTGTTACCGCAGAGGGTCTGCATACCAGCAGATCCCTCAAGGGAGATATTGTATTTCACCCAAAAATTCCATGTCGAGATTTCCCAGAAATATATACTTTGGGGTCCCCTGAGTCCGGAAAAAGCTGCGGCGGACTTAAGTTGCGGTGTGTTATACTAAGCGCCACGTTCTGAGCACCGGATGCTGCGTTCTTGGGCTTCATGCCCAGATTTGTGGTGACGTTGGCGGTGCTCTAAGACTCACTGTACTACCAATGAGTAGACCCACGTACCTGCTGATGTAAATCTACTACCGGTGAGATGCCTCGGCGTTGCTCAGTCTGCACGATAGTTGACTCTCTCGGGGTGGTACAGCCAATGGGGGTAGTTCAGGGAGTGATCTTATAAATGACGGAGACATAAGTAACCTTCCTTGAATTTATCGTAACTAGGAGGCGGGAGATAAGCACATTGCTTCACAATTCTGCTAGCTAAATTATTTACTAGGAACTTCGATACATGATTATTCACGCGTACTTATTTATACTTCTTCCTTGATTCCGCTTTACACAATTTAATTTAATGCACGTCTTTGACTTTAAATATACTTGACTTAGAGCGCTGTTAACTACTAAGTATCGTTAAAAGTTACAACGTTTGACTTTGTGCGAAGATGTAACTTACGTGACGTTCAGCATGACAACCGACAGCATGACTATTACAGCGGCGAATCGCAGATAGCACTCGACAGACAGCACCGATGTGCCGAACTCTACTTCTTATATACTAAAACTACTGTCATGGCGGCTTCTTTCTGATTGGACAGAAAGACCGCGCAATTGACGTATATATTACCCAAAATCCACTGTTCTCATCCCAGATGTACTATAACACCCACGTGACACATGTTATACAATGGAAAATTACTCTTTTCCGAATTTTAAAGTTTTGCCCCGGCGTGAGTCGTTGGTACGTGCCTGGACAAAAGAAACCCTGTTAACAATGAACCCCTCACACCACTCTCCTAGCTTGGCGTCAACTTTCTGCTTTGCTTTGCTACAAGCTGATCTTTACACTGTTAAATACATGAGTTAAAAGTATTTGCACTCTTTAAATATACACTGCTAAATAATTAATAAACTACCAATAGTTATTGTAGAGAAGTCAGTTAACGGTCTCAAAGCATTTTAGAAAAAGGTCCGTGTTTATATGTGTCTAGCTGTATGTGTGTGTGTTTTTTGGACAGCATATCTCAAAAACGAAAAGACCGCTAAATACCAAACTTGGTATTAGGTTTAGTATCTTCCAAGGATGCGACATGAACATTTTCAAGAACCCGTCCCCATCATAAACTACCCTTCACATTGAAAAAAATGTCAAAAATTTTGATTTTCTCAAAAATAATTCTCACGATTTTGATAAAAGTCTCGTGTATTTATATCCCAAATAAAATATGTATCTTGAATTTTTTTGGGAATAGCCTCTAAAGACCTCTTTATTCTGAATGAATTTTGCCGAATTTTGCTTAACTGCTAAACCGTAAGAGTTAGACAAAAGCTTACGACACAAAAATATAAATCTCGTTAAAACACACAATTTATGTCCGTTACGTTTTGTTCTGGATGTAACCGTTTCTGAGATATTCTTTGTTATTGGTTTCAATTGTTAAGTACTTAAACTTTTCTTTTGTTCTACTCCTGGCCAGAAGTGATTTGCAATGACAATCGCATAACAGCTTTTAAAACATTTAACTCTTTAGCATAGCGCATTCCCTTAGTTCCCTTCTATTTATAAGAAACTAAGCAATAAGAACATTCTGCTAATATTTATCTCGATTCGCACTGTGTAGAAAGAAGAATAATCTTTTGTAAGAATTTTTTTGTAAAGCAGCTAGAGAAAATCATGTGAATGTAACATCAGATTTATTAGACAAACATTTTGTCTTGCTATTTTACCAGACATTAAACCACTCTCATACCAGACAGAACAGCCTGCAATTGTAAATATTTGATCTTAAAGCAAACAGTTTCATCTAATTTTAAAAACATGAAAATCACGGCCATAAAACCATAGCCAGCTAATGAATGAGAAGATTAACTTCTCTCCGCCCCGACCTGAGAAATGGGACAATTTGTTGGCTATAATCTACGAAAAACAAAGAGTGAGAGAGAGAAAAAAGAGATTTGTCCTCCGAAGTGCTATAATTTTAAACTTTGGCGTTGCACCGCCGTAATTCCTGTAGGGAATTTTGGTGTGTGTAAGTTGCAAGACTGCAGCGGTTTATGGGCGCCCTCTAGATAATGCGACATGGGACGAAAGGTCGTATGTGAGAGCAAACAAACGACGTTCCCTAGAAACAACGCTACTGTATACTTCAGGCTACAAAAAGGGGCAGATATTTTATTTAAAACAAAAACTCGGCTTGTGCTTAAAGAGATCCAAACATGCATATCGGGGAAATGCCTTCCTCGTGGCGGCAATTTTACAATATTTTACCTTCCGATATTCAATTAGGCTATTGATTATTCTCGGTTATGTTGTTTTAACAAAATACGTTACAGAAATACCTGAACAGCATCGCATATTTTAATTGTAAATCCAATGTTAAACATTCCTCTACTGGCGTCATTTTAACGGCGAAGAAAATAAAACTTGCACGAAATAAGTAAAACTGATTTAGAAGGAGCTAGAATAATACATTGCTCTGTTTAAGTATGTAATAAGTGACATTAATAAACTACTGCTTGCCTATTGTAAATAATGCAAGTGTTTCATTCCACTTAAATATTAGTTACCGAGTTTTCAGCGCTAAATACACGTTTCGTTATAGTACAAAGAGAATAGTAATCCTAAAAGTTTAACAAAGCTGCGCAGGTTTAATTAGCCCAATACGCTTTAAACACCAAAAATCTTATATGTTCCATTCACATGAACTTCTCCACATCCTTGTAACAAAGTATGTGTTTTAACGAGATCCATATTTTTGTAGTAAGTTTTTGTCTATCTCTTACTGTTAATCAGTTATGGAAAATTCAGCAAAATTCCTGCCAATTAATATCTACAGCTGTCATTCCCAGAAAATTCAAGATACACATTTTGTCTTATAAATAGCTTTAATATACAACATTTTAATCTGAATCGTTAAGAGCCATTTTAAGAAAATCAACATTTTTAAACATTTTTCCATGTAAACGGTAGTTTGGTGTGGGGGAGTTTTATCTGAAAATCGTCGTGTCGTATCCTTGGAAGATACTTAACTTAAATATGAAGGGTTGTTATTTTATCGACTTTTTCTTCTCTTCGAGTATCGTATTCACGGATACACAGAATATATATCTCCCTCTCTCCCACACACACAACCTTTCTTTTTTTAAAATGATTTTTTAGATCCTAAAACATGTGTTACCGGTGAAATCTCGGTCTCGAACTTTTGGGTGGAGTGTAATACCTTCTCCATCTGTGTACCAGTAGAGAAAGTAATAAGATCACCAAATTACTTTCGAGGGAAAATGTATTCCCACTGAACAATTATTATCGTATCTGGGACTTGCATAGACCAGGCGTGATCAGCTCGCTTGATTTTGTGGCGAAGCAAATAGCCTTTGCAAATAAAGTAAAACTAGTAACGAAAACACACACAATTAAAACAATTATTACTGCGGATGCGAAACATCAATTGCATCAATGGTAAAGTCGCTACTGACAACAGGATGACATTTACACTACCCATAAAGTTCCATACTCTTTCCATGCAATAGTACGTAAAAGCTAAAAATCGAGGAATTTAAAGGAATGATGAAGTACTGATTAATTCGAATAATAAAAAATCTGATGTGTACCATTCACATGACTTTCTCTATATCCCCGCAACAAATTATTCTTAAAAAGCTTATACTTCTATTTACTTTATGCTAATCAGAAAAATTTAGCACAAATAGGCTTATTACTTGCTTCCTTACAAGTAGAAGCGAAACAAGGGACTACCATAGGTTAAAATGATAGTCAAAAGCTGGTTGCCATGTCAATTAAGTTGCTTTGTTTATATGGATAGGAGTTGACAAGTTCCTGTATGAGAAAAATATGTTTTTCATAGCAGAAACCAAAAATAAGGAATGTCTCAAAAACGACGAACTCCACGAAAAAAAATTATATAGCATAAATTGTGTGTTTTAACGTGCTCTGCCTTTTTTGTGAAGTAAGTTTTTGTCAATTTGTTACGCTTTAGCAATTATTCAAAATTCAGTAAAATTCGAAAAGAATAAACTACACTGCAGAGCCTATTCCCAGAAAATTCAAGATATACATCTTATTTGTCAGGTAAATATGTTTAATATACGAAATTTTAATAAAAATCGTTAGAGCCATTTTTGAGAAAATCAAAATGTTCGAAAAAAAGTTCCATGTAAAGGGTAGTTGGGGGAGGGGGATTTTTCTCAAAATCTTCGTGTCGCTTCCCTGGAAGATATTAAACTTAAATACTAAGTTTGGTATTTTAGAGTCTTTTCGTTTTTGGGTTATCGTGTTCACAGACACACGGACACATACACACACATACACACACGCGCGCGCGCGCGGACCTTTTTGTGAAAATGCTTTTTTTGGATATTGGGGACCCTAAAACATATATTTCCAGTGAAATCTTGGTATCGAACTTTTGGGTGGAGTGCAATTCCTTATCATCTGACATTCATTCGGGAAAACCCCGAAAAAAAACTTATGCGGGCAACTCACCCTAAGCGAGATTCGAACTCACGCCCTGTTGAATATGAGGCAGACTCGCTACCTGGCGGGCACCCTATACCTTTCTCAGTGATTGTCGTAACAGCTGGAACATTGCCAATATAAGAAACTAACTACCTATTTTCCATCCATGTTTACTTCACCAGTATTGTAAGCAAAAGCAGCAGGTTGTAACGCTTCTGATTGGTTGCTGGACGTTTTACCGCATTTCTCCATCACAAAATAGTTCCTCTTAAATTGCCGAGAGAAATTCAGAAGTATATTAAAGTATGTAATGTTTTCTAAGTAATATATACTGAATGACTAAGAAATATAATTTACATCATTTAATCATTATGTCTTTTGTAACAATGCATGTGCGTTGTGCATTTCGTTTGTAGTGGCGGAAACATGTAACACCAATATAGTGAAATATAAGCAAGCAAATCTTTTAAAAAAAAAAGTGGCGAGAAAATAATTGTTCCTTATGTATACACTAAGTTTTATTACAAGTACCTTACTTTTGCATTAAACAATATTCTCAGCTTAACGGTAGAACTTACTGATTTGCGGGCCTTGCATTTCCAAACATTCTGGTAAGAAACTTGCAGTTCGTCGTAAACGAATTACTTTTCGAAATATCTGAAAAAAAATGAAAAAAAAAAGATAGCAAATCTAGCTTGCTTTTTAATATTTTATTGAACATTAAGAAAACGTGAATTCTCGATGTGAACAAATGAAAGGTTACGTCTAAATTATATGGACAAAGCTTTCTTGTTCACTCTTTTGTTAATGAATTCTGCAATAGATTCTTTACTTAAAGTCGCACATGTTTTGGGTGTTACGTCATTTCCTAATTGTACTGTAAGTATTGATGACCTCTCAAACTCTTACTGTAGGTACTTACAGTGCTTCTTGGCATGGCAATTACATATATTGAAAATCTAGTAACTTCAAAAACGCTTGAATTGCCCGAGATGCGACATCTTGTGCAAGCAGCGTTTCAACAAGTGATAGCCAAAAATGCAGTGGATGTGTATTACACACTGCTTGGGAAGAGTAAAGTGAGAGTTGAGTGAATGGTAGACATTGTAGTTGTCCCACTGAATTATCAGCCCCGGAGATGACTGACAGTTTGAGTGTAACTGCAACAGATGGCATCACTTCCATCTTTCGATTACCTCTTATGGTAAGTCACTGCATTATGACTGTATACTAAGAAATGTGCAGAGCATGGTATATATAATTTCTGTGAATGCTAAAATTCGCTAAAATATTGTTGGGGTTATGTACGTGTAAATTACTTCATCAAACTTTCAAAACAACATTCAACAAATATTTTTAGAAAAAGGTCCGCACGTATGTGGGTGCGCGTGTCTGTGGATAGCATAGCTAAAAACGAAAATACCCTTAAATACAAAAACTTAACTTGGTATTTAAATCCGTTAATCTTCCAAAGACGCTACACGAAGATTTTCAAGAAATTCCCCCCGCACCAAAATAGCCTTTAAATGGGACATTTTTTTTTTAATTAATGTTTTTCTCATAAAGGGCTTTAACAATTTTGATTAAAATACCTTAAAGCTGTTTACCACATAAATAAAATCTTGAATTTTCTGAGGACCTGTTCATTCTGGTTGAATTTTGCATAAGCCGTAAAGATAGACAAAAACTTACTACATACAAATTTTATATCTCGTAACTCACAATTATGCCATTTGCATTTTTGTTGCAGTGTTGACCGGTTTCGGGATATTCCTTGTTAATGGTTCCAATTTTAAACTACGCGTCTTGTCAAAACGCGGTTACCTTTTGTTTCATTTCTGTTTCGTTTTTCTGGAAATATAAAACGAACAGAGCTACAATTGTTCGCATATCGATCGGCTTTTAAAAGGTGTACCATTCTGGTACAATTGAAGTGACAAACATAGACAGACAAATAAGTGTAACGTAATAATAAAACAAATGAAATATAACAAATTAAATAAATAAGAAAGAAAAATAACGAATAAACAGAGAGAGCTTAAGAAAAGAAACAAAGTAATAAATAGAATACAATCAAAATTAAAACAGAATCAAAATTACTTAAACAATATTAGCTATATTAAAAGGGAAAAAGAAACATGAAATCAAATCGCTTCGAAACACGAAAGATCGTGAGTCCAGAAAGAAAAGGTGTAAAGCAAGCTAGCGAACAAAAGGATATGATATGCAGAAACTCAGCTATGAAAAATGAAGGGAAAAATCCCCAAACAAAATTCACGCTCCACCACACACTGAAAGTGTAATCAGCCGCGTTAAAATGTTAATAGCAGTAAAAACATAGCGTGGCGTCTAAAATCATGAGACCCAATGAAAACGCGACAAACAGTAAAAATGCAACGCAGTTTCGGCCAATAAAATCGGTGAAAGTAACGAAGATAGCAAAAGTCTAGGCAAATCCTAGAAAAGGGTCGGTGAATAGACTCTTTTTCTAACCGCGGGAGCTCCGGGAAAGACGGGTGCACATCGACACTCATAAGTCTGACACCGAGTAGTGAACCCACGTCGAGTCGTAGCTCATAGCAAAATGAGAAGTTACTAGTTCGCGATGTGAAAACGTTTGTTCACAGGGGAAGGGAATTAGAGGGAGATTAGCGCGAAGGGAAGGTGAAACAGCTAAAATAATTTGTGATCGGTTTTTTTTTTGGGGGGGGGGGGAGGCTAATGAATTCTTGCACTTTGGGCGGCCAGGGGAAAAGTGAAACATTACGTGCGGGAAAAAAAAGAGCACAGTAGCAGAGTTTCATTCAGGTTTCTCCCCGCACACCCTGAGGCTATCACACAGTTCCTTAGCTAGCCGGCGATCCAACCCGTTGCCCCGAAACAATAATTCCCGCCACACAATTTAATGTGGTAACACTGTGTTCTTACGCTCCGTGCTACATATAGAGGTATTTATTAAGTAGTTCGGCCTTTTGCGTCGTAAGTTGCAATTTTTTTTCGGGGCTAAAGAGGTTAAGACGTTAGGTCTGTCAGTCTCAGTTTGGAGTGATTTACATGCACAGACCTCATCAGAGTGGAGCGGTAAGTGTTTTCATACCGCGTGTTTCGCCGTTAATTCTTTATTGTAAGGGGCTAAACTGATCTCCTCGGTGTTACGTGGACATCATTGTTCGGTGAAACTAATATTTAAATTCATTTCATGTCATGCTTTCTCATCTAGTAATTACGCGGCCAGTTGCGTGAAATAATATACCACATTATGATGTTCCGTAGTGCATTTCACTGATTTTACAAGGTTGAATTATGGGGAACTCTGTAATGTCATTTCGAGTTAAGTATTATTATTTTATTACTTATTGTTATTGTTAAAATTTTCATAAAAGTTTTTATAAATGAAATTAATTATTGTTATAAAAGTTATGCTGGATCCCATTTTGTTCTTATAGTTAGCGGTGCAACACATATACAATTTGTGTCTGCTGTTACCGTGTTGATCCTTTGTTGCGAAATTTGCCTGTTCTCCATTTTTCATAAATGTGAGTTGTCGGGTGAAAGCACACAAAGTACAGACGGAGAGTACAAAGATTTGACTGTCGCTTTAGCCTAGTGTATTCCCTTTTACCTTCTGCTTATAAGGAACTAAGTAGTAAGACAATTTGTGTTAACGTTTAGCATGATGTGGATAGAAGGATGATTTTTTGTAAGAATAGTTTGTTTGCAAAACAGGTAAAGAAGGTCATTTAGACGCAACACATCATTTTTTTGTTATTATTTGGCAGTAATCATGGCTATTTATTTTACTACCAATGTCGTGTTATCCAAGCAAAGAGCAAACTTTTTTTAATAGCTTAACATCCTTTAACCTGGTTTGTCGTATCGGACGATGTATGATATTGGTGAAATGATGCTCAAATGGTCTCGGGGTCCATGGAGCATAAAGTTACTCGGCATTTGTCTTCTTTGAATAAGGGAAAACCCCGAAAAAACCTTATCCGGACAACTCACCCTAAGCGAGATTCGAACTCACGACCTGTCAAACGAGAAGCAGACACGTTAACACCACGCTACCCAGGCGGGCTAAAACAAACTTCTCCTACCGTCTGGGTAGGAGAACTCTTCTGTTCTGTCTTTGAAGACCTCTTGCTACGAGTAGAAATAACATCTCTGGCGAACGGAACCAAAGCAAAATGCCGATAATGAATCAATTAAAAGTTAATGAACGTTTCATAATTGACTAACGAATATTTAATGGTCATGTTTCTATATTGTAACTAACCATTAATCGTAAAATAATTGAATATAACAATTTTGAAGCTAATTAAGCCAAAATACTCTACACAGTTTAAAATAGCATGATAATTTGATTGAACCTGGTCACTCGTTCTTTAGAATTATTTTAGCTTTTATCTAGTATAAATAAAAACCGTATTTAAAACACTTATTGGCATTGTTACAGGTTATTAAAAATATGTGTTTCATTCGCATGACTTTCTCTACATCGCCTTAACAAATTATTGTTAAAAAGCTTGGGCTTCAACCTATTTCATGCTAATCGAGATAAACAAGCAAAAATATTTTTTTGTAAATAGAAGGGAAATAAGCGAATGCACTAGGCTAAAACGATAGTAAAATCTTTTAAAAGCTGGTTGCCATATAGTTGAAATTCGTTTCTTTGCAATGGCAGGAGTTAACAAATTTCCATATGTTGAAAGCTTCAACTATTTTAAAACTGAAACGAATAGCAACGAATATCTCAAAAATGACCAACTCGAAGAAAAAAATGAAAAATTGTGTATTTTAAACAAATATACATTTTTGTTGCATATCTCTTACGGTTTACCAGCTATGCAAAATCCAGCAAAATTCATCCAGGATAAGGTGGTCTTTAAATGTTATTCCCAGAAAATTCAAGATATAAATTTTATTTCACATATAATTATCTTTAATATAGGGTATTTCAATCAAACCCGTTAGATATTTATGAGAAAGTGGAAATTTTCAACATTTTTTCTATGCAAAGGGTAGTTTGGGGTGGGGGATTTTTCAGAAAATGTTTGTCGGATCCTTGGAAGATTCTTAAAAACCAAGTTTGGTATTTTACCGACTTTTCCTCTTTGAGTTATTGTGTTCACGGATATACACATGGAGATTCTTTAAAAATGCTTTTTTTTATACATGGTACCCTAAAACGTGTATTTCTGATGAAACCCCGGTATCACTTTTTGGGGGAAATGCAATACCTCCTCTACACACTCCGCATAATACGTGTAGAGAAAGTAAAAAAGCACGACACTAACTACAAAGGCTTTCTTTCAGTCCAGAAAAGTAGAATGTGTTTTTTAAAATTCCCATTTAAATCACATAAAGTTTAAGCTTTTTTAAACTGAATCATTTATTTTATTAGTTTTTGTGTTGGCCATCTTTGTGACAGTCATTAGTATTTTACACCTCGATTATCTAGATTTTTACTTTCTCTACACGTACTTTGTACATAGCGTATAAAGAAGGTATTGTATTGGACACAAAAAATTCGATACCGAGATTTCACCGGAAATGTGTTTTTGAGGTCCCCTGTGTCCGAAAATTTTTTGTTTAGAAAAAGGCCAGTATGATTTTCTCAAAAATGTCTCTAACAGCTTTGTTTAAAGCACAGTATATTAATGATATTTACATCACAAATAAAATATATATTTTGAACGTTCTGGGAATAGCATCTGAAGAGCCTTTTATTCTGGCAGAATTTTACAGGATTTTGCACAACGATAAAACCGCAAGAGATATGCAAAGACTTAGTAAACAAAAAGTGTAGATCTTGTAAAAACACATAATTTATGTCATACTCGTTTTTCTTACAGAGATGGTGTTTTAGGCGTATTCATTGGTATTAGTTTCAATTTTGAACTGACTATTCGCAAAAGCGACCTGGTTTTAAAATATTCGACTATCGCTTTAGCATAATGTATGTCGTTAGTTCCTTTGTACTTAATAATGATGCAAGTAAAAAGGTAAATTCACATGTTTATCACGATTAACCTAACATAGATAAAGAATAATCTTTTATAAGAATGGTTTGCATTTGAAACGATAGAGAAAGTTATGTAAATGGAGCACATCAGATTTTTACTTTCTCCATGCGCACTATGTACACAGTGTATAGAGAAAGTATTGCACTCCACCAAAAATTCGATACCGAGATTTCAGCGGAAATATATGTTTTAGGGTCCCCAATATCCAAAAAAAAGCATTTTCACAAAAAGGTCCGTGTGTGTGTGTGTGTGTGTGTGTGTGTGTGTGTGTGTGTGTGTGTGTGTGTGTGTGTGTGTGTGCGTGTGTCCGTGTGTCTGTGAACCCGATAACTCAAAAACGAAAAGTAGGTAAAGTACCAAACTTGGTATTTAAGTTTAGTATCTTCCAGGGATGCGACACGAAGATTTTGAGAAAAATCCCCCCACCCCCAACTACCCTTTACATGAAACTTTTTTCGAAAATTTTTATTTTCTCAAAAATGGCTCTAACGATTTTGATTAAAATTTCGGATATTAAACATATTTACCTGACAAATGAAACGTATATCTTGAATTTTCTGGGAATAGCCTCTGGAGCGTAGTTTATTCTGGATGAATTTTACTAAATTTTGAATAACTGCTAAACCGTAAGAGATGGACAAAAACTTACTGCACAAAAAATATAGAGTACATTAAAACACACAATTTATGTTATATACATTTTTTTCGTGGAGTTCGTCGTTTTTGTGACATTCGTTATTTTTTGTTTCTGCTATGAAAAACATGTACCTTTCTCATTCAGGAACTTGTCAACTCCTATCCATATAGACAAAGGCACTTCATTGACATAGCAACCAGCTTTTGACCATCATTTTAACCTACGGTTGTCCCTTATTTCGCTTGTACTTACAAGGAAGCGAGTAATTAGACTATTTTTTTCTGATTACATAAAGCAAATAGAAGTATAAGCTTTTTAAGAATTATTTGTTGCAGGGATAGAGAAAGTCATGTGAATGGTACACATCAGATTTTTTCTAAATATTTTCGTAAGATATTGTATTGCACCCAAAAATTCGATACCGAGATTTCACTGGAAATACATGTTTTAGGACCCTCTTAATACAGAAAAAGCATTTTTCGAAAAATGCCCGTGTGTGTGTGCGTGTGTGTGCGTGCGTGTGCGCGTGCGCGTGTCTTTGGAATGCATAGCTCAAAAACGAAAAAACCGCTAAATACCAAACATGGTATTTAGGTACGATATCTTACAAGGATGCGAAACAAAGATTTTTAAGACAATCTCCCACCCCTAACTAGCCTTTACATGGAAAACTTTTCGAAAATGTTGGTTTTCTCAAAAATAGCTCAAACGATTTTGATTAATATCACTTATATTTAAGATATTTACTTAATAAATAAAATGCATATTTTAAATTTTCTGGGAATAGTCTTGAAGGCCTCTTTATTCTGGATGTTTTTATTGAATATTGCATAAATTCACCATAAGAGATCAGGAAAAACTTACTATACAAAAAATATAGATGTCGATAAACCACACAAATTATGTCATTTACATTTTTTTCGTGGAGTTGGCCGTTTTCGAGATATTCCTTGTTATTGATTTCAGTTTTAAAATACTTAAACTTTTCACATACGGGGACTTGTCAAATGCTGGCATACAAAGAAACGGATTTCAATCCCATAGCAACCACATTTTAGAACATTTGGCTGCCGGTTTGATCTAGTGTATTCTCTTATTTCCCTTCTACTTATAAGGAATTAAATAAGACAGTTTCTGCTAATGTTTTGGCATGAAATAGATAAAAGAATAGGCTTATTGACAATAATTTGTTACAGTGATGTAGGTAAAGTCATGTGAATGGAACGCTTCTGATTTTTGAGTTATGCTGACAAGCATACATAAGGACTCTGTTCTAAAAGTGTTTTGTTTGAATTGAGGTGTCGAAAAAACGTATATTTCTCGGTATCGCAATTTTGGGTGAAATGCAGTACCTTCTACGACCACGTACAATTTATGTGGTAGAGAAAGTAAGAAGCCGGTATCCCAATGTTAATTGTATTCAGGAGAGGTTTACCAGCATGAGAATGTAATTTTATATCGGAAGGTTTGGGTTGCGTATCTCCTCCGGGGCATGGAAACACGAAACAAGAGGATGACGTAAGTCTGACTGGGCTGTCAGAGAAGGCTTATTTGCGATCCAGCCCCTGCAGGTGGCGGTGGTGGTGAAGCGGTGAAGTACTTTTTTCTCTGCTACCTTTAACGGGCTCCCGAACCGGATTATTCAACCCAATGGTGGGGAGGCGCGGCCAAGGAGGGCAGAGAGCGATAACCCTTTTAGCCTACCTTCTGTTTTTTTCCTATGTCTCTCGAGTTAGAAACACCGCAATAACGTATACTGGGATGTTCAGAAACTGCTGTTATTTATAACACAGAGTGAGTGAAGCAATGGGCCGACTCATGGACCTGCCATTAAAACACCCTGCATACATTAAAGGTCCTCTTCTCCTCTGCTTTTTACTTTCTCTACACCTACTATGTGCATAGTGTATAGATAAGATATTGTATTGCACCCAAAAATTTGATGTCGAGATTTCACCGGCAATACATGTTTAGAGACAAAAGTATCTGATGTGATCCATTCGGATGACTTTCTTTAGCTGTTCCACATACAAACTTTCCTTACAAAAGATTATTCTTTTATCTACGTCACACTAATAAAGATAAGCTTTGCCAGCATTGGTCTGATCACTTGCTTCCTTGTAAGTAGAAGCGAATGCACTTGGCTAAAGCGATAGTCATATCTTTTAATGACTGGTCGCTATGTGAAACAATGATTTGATTTGCACTGTCCTTTTTGAGAAAAGTTCGGTGGTTTAAAACTGAAACAAATAATAAGGAATATCTCAAAAATAGCCAACTCTACAAGCGAAATGTATATGAATGTTTTAATGATAGCTGCATTTCTTGTAACAAGTTCTTGTCTATCTCTTACGGTTTAAACTTTGTGCAAAATTATACAAAACTCGTCCAAAAATAAAGAGGTCTTTAGAGGCTAATCCCAGAAAATTCAAGATATGTATTTTATTAATGGTTTAAATATCTTAACTATACGTATTTTAATCAAAATATTTAGAGCCCGTTTAGAACAACATTTCAAAAATTGGTTCATGTAAAAGGTAGTTTGTGGTGGAGGAATTTTTCTGAAATATTCGTTTGGCATTCTTGTAAGGTCCTAAACAAAAATACCAAGTTTAGTATTTATCGGTATTTTCGTTCTTGATTTATGCTGTCCACACACACACACACACACACACACACACACACACACGGATCTTGTTCTAAAAAGCTGCTGTGTTCTATTTACATGACTTTCTCTACATCTGTGCAACAAATTATTGTTAATGAGCTTATGTTTCCATTTACTTCATTCTAATTGCGAAAAAAATAGCAGATATAGTTGCTTGTAAGTAGAAGCGAGTTATTGGTTTGAACTGTAAACTACTTATATTTCTCTCATACGGGAATGTTTCAACTCCTCTCCATGCAAAGAAACTGATTTCTATTCCATAGTAACAACATTTTAAAACATTTGACTGTCGGTTGAACCTAATGTATTTCTGTGCTAATTATAAGGAAGATCGTTTCTGCTAATGCTTATCTCAATTAGCATGAAGTATATAGAAGACAAGTTTAATACAATAATTTATTACAGAGATGTAGAGAAACCCATTTGAATGGAACGCATCAGATTTTTATTGTCTTTGAGTATACATTACTTCCGGCATCAACCATCTTAAACTCCCATAAGTGTAACGGTTCTACTGCCCCCCCCCCAACTTTCTTTCTCGTCCGTCACCTCATTTATCGATAAAACTCTTCCGTGTGTAGGTTTTTCTTTACTTCCTCGTGGATATCCATCATCCTGTGCCTGTCCAAGTTTTGTTCATTTACATAATAAACGAGTTATGATGTTTCGATCCGGTCCGGTATCAGTCCTGCGATCTTAGCTTTGTTGTGGTCAGGAAATTCCATTTCGAGGCTTATCTCTTAAACTCTTATTTCGTCACCAGCATTTCTCAAAGGGGTTCAAAGAAGTGTGTTCGATATGTAACACCGCGTCTCTCTTATAATCACGGCTTCACTACCTTTTGCCAACACCGCTCATAAAAATGCCCTTAGTTTGACATAAAATTCCCCTAAATCGTTTGAAAATACCCTATATACACACACACACACACACACACACACACACACACACACACACACACACACACAGGGCGTTTCAAAACGACACCAAACGAAGATGTGGACCTTGTTGGTCATACCGTACGTGATACGTGAATATAATTTTCAGCTCTAAATTTGACATATACAAAAACTGCCATAAAATCACAATGGGTTAGGCAGTCGTACATAACTATATGGCACGTATCTGGCCCACTGCAAGAGAGATGCCGGTTGGTAGCGAAGGTCCCAATCGCGTGGTGTAAACGTGGTTTGATTAACACGCCGGCGTGGGACAGATCACCTTAGTAATTGTAGCATGTGGGTGTGGCATATGATAACCGTTGTTCCTTCGCTGTCTAATCCCAAATGTGTGCCATTTTTAAACACAAGAAAATCCACCTACTCCAATTTATCTTTTACATGGAAAAAATTTCGATAATTTTGTTTATTTCAAAAATGGCTGTAATGATTTTGATTAAAATATTGTACATTAAACGTGCTTATGTGACAAATAAAGTGTGTGCCTTGATTTTCTGGGAATAGGCCTTGAAGTCCCCTTCATTATCAATGATGTTTGCATAACTGATAAGCAATGAGAGATATCTGACAAAAAGTTACTGCACAAAAATGTAGATATCGTTGAAGCACAAATTTGCTTTGTACCTTCCTTTTTATTTTTTATTTTTTTTATTTTTTACATTTTTACTTTTTTATTGCTGTGAAGTTGACCATTTTCGAGATATTCCTTGTTATTGCTTTCAGTTTTAAAATACTTTAAATTTTCACGAGAATTTCTCAGCTCCAGCTGTACATAATAACTAGCTTTCTAAAGATTTGACTATCACTTCAGCCTAGCATATTCCCTTATTTGCGTTCTACTTTTAAGGAAGTAAGTAATTAGACTGTTTCTTCTAATGTTTATCTCGAGTAACATAAGTAGGAGGAAAAATAGGATTTTAGGGAACAATTTGTTACAGAGATAATGTGAAAATGGAACACATCAGATTTTTTCGGTGGAGTTTATCACTTCCGAGATATTACCTGTTATTGGTTTCAATTTAAGATTCTTAAACTTTCCCCATACGGGAATTGGTCAACTCCTGGCATTGCAAAGAAATGGACCACAATTACATAGCAACCAGCTTTTAAATGATTTGACTGTCGCTAAAGGCTAGTGTATTCCCTTCTACTTACAAGGAGGCAAGTAATAAGTCATTTGTGCTACTGTTTATCTTGATTAGCAGATGTAGATAAAAGAACAAACTTTTTAGCAATAATTTCTTTCAGACACACCAGATTTTTATTTTTAGTTGATACACAGTGCAAAGGTAGAGAAGGTATTGCGTTCCACCCAAAACTTCAATACCGAGATTTCACTGTAAATACTCGTTTTGGGTCCCCTGAATCACAAAAATGCATTTCTAGAAAATGATCCGTGTGTGTTTGTGTGTGTATGTACCTGTGTCTTTGAACTTGATGACTCAAGAACGAAAAGTTGGTTGAGTTGGTTAAGTACCAACATTTATATTTAAGTTTTTTCAAGGATTTGACAGGAAAATGTTTAGCAAATAAGTTTCAATCTGCGTCCTGATACAGGTTGATAGTGTGGCAGATTTATTTAGGCTTGCTGTGAGGGACAAATGAAGGGAGAGACTCGATGGGTGATCAGATGAGGATCACGACCTGACAGAATAGACGGGCTAACTACAGTTTCCAGACCTTGACAGTGATCCTGTAATAACGAAAGAAAAAACGAAATGGAGTTTTATTTGTGGACGTTCTTTAACTTCTGTGATTTTCAAAGTCCCTTCTATATTGGGCGTGAAAGGCCTCTTTTATCAGACTTGAGGTTCTTTTACATCCCGTAAATTTACGACACAGGACAGGCTTTACTTCCCCTCTGAATGAAGCCATGCTAAGGATTTTTACGCCCGAAAAATCCATCGTCCTCTGCCGGGTTTGAACCCGCGGCCTTGGGTATATGAAGTTAGCACAGTAACCACTATGCCACGGAGGGCGACAACCACTCAAGAGAAGAAACGTACACATGTTGCAGCCACAGCCAGCCGGATAGCGTGACCTGGTGCTTCAACCCTGAAGCATATGACAAAGGAAAGGTAGATGATGAACCATCCGAGCATTCGCCTTTCGACTCGTTCATTGAAACCCGGTGTCAGTGTCTGAGGAAGTAGGCCTCAAAACGTGTGTAAAGTCTGCGAGGTGGAATAGTGCGATGACAAATGACAAACGATGTACCCTCAATATCTTACTTTAGATATAAGCTCCGGGTAGGAAAAATTCGGAACACAATAAATTGTTTCCCAAACGTAGTAGAATTGCAATTTAAAACGGTGTGGAAGAACGTAACAGTCGCAAGATATGACCTGATGCAAACAGCACAATATGGCTCGTATCTACTTAGGTGTTTGAAAAGTTCCTAGCTTGATAAAAAGACCAACGTGGAAAGTTTTCAACTGAGAAATGAGGAAGAGGTTTGATGGAGGTGAATATGGAGCTAGCAAAACTTCCTTAAATTTACCCACAGCACATGTCTCCAGAAATGAAACGGTCACTTGGCAGATTTGAGCTAAATGCAAAAGCTTATGCTTCTATTTACTTTTATATATATATATATATATATATATATATATAAATACAGTTCCGGAGGCTTGTCAGGACTCCGGCGCTGTATTCCTTTTTTTCTCCATTTTTTCCAGTTTTCTATATTTCCTTAGTAGACCTTATTATTCGTAAAGCTTTCCTTTTACATATACATACACAAACATAGACACATTTACAAACACAGAAACACCCATGCCCAAGGCTGGACTCGAACCCACGATCCTGTGTACCACGAAGCGCCAAAGCGAGACACTTTAGCGAGCGCGGCCACCGGGATCAGCATTACTTCATGCTCATCGAGAAAAAATGGTCCTATTACTTGCTTCCTTGTAAATAGAAGCAAAATAAGGGAGTACCATAGGTTAAAGTGTCCTTGTAAATAGAAGCGAAATAAGGGAGTACCATAGGTTAAAGTGATAGTCCAAAGCTGGTTCTTATGTGACAAGTTCCTTTGTTTGTATTGACAGGAGTTGACAAATTTCGGTATGAGAAAGTACCTATTGGGTATTTTAAAAGACAAAATCAATTAAAAAGAATATCTTAAAAACGGTCAACTCCAGGAAAAAATGCATATTATCTATATTGTGTGTTTTAATAAGCATTACATTTCTTGTGTAGTACGTTTTTTGTCTATCTCTTACGGTTTACCAGTTATACAAAATTCCGAAAAATTCATTCACAGTAAAGATGTCTTTAGAGGCTATTCCCAGCACATTCTAGGTATACAGTTTTATGCCCTGTAAATATCTTTAATATACGATAGCTTAATCAAATCGTTAGAGGCAGTTTTGAGAAAATCAAAATTTTCGAAAATCTGTTCATGTAAACGGTAGTTGGGGGTGGGGGGATTTTCTTGAAAATCTTCATATCGCACCCTTGGAAGATACTGAAGTTAAATGCCAAGTATGGTATTTAACGGACTATTCGTTTTTGAGCTATGCTGAGAGACTCACATACACACACACACATATGCACACACGCACTTACGGACCTTTTTCTAGAAGTGCGTTTTATTTATTCAGGAGTTCCCAAATATTTGCGGTGAAATCTCGTTATCGAATTTTGGGCGCAATACAATACCTTCTCTATACACTGTGTACATAGTACCTATAGAGAAAGTAATATGATGTGTTCCATTCACAAAACTTTCTTTCGTTGCTCCACATACAAACTTTCCTTATGAAAGACTATTTTCTTATCTAGCTAATTCAGATAAACATTGGCTTAGTTTTTTGTAAGTAGAGGGGAAATAAAGGAATTCACTTGGCTAAAGCGATAGTCAGATCTTTTGAAAGATGTCGCTATGCGATTGTCATTGAAATTCGCTTCTTTCTATGGTCAAGAGTAAAACAAAAGAGACACGGATGACTTCCTGTTCGAGACAAATATTTTAAATTGAAACCAATCACAAGGATAGCCCGCCTAGGTAGTGTGGGGGTAGCGTGTCTGCCTCACATTCAAGAGGTGGTGAGTTCGAATTAAGGTGAGTTACCCGGATAAGGTTATTTTGGGGAGGTTTTCTCTTACACTGAGAAGGCGAATATCAAGTAATATAAGCTCCATGGACCCCAAGATTATTTGAGTATCACCTCACGATTTAATTCATTGTCCAAGATGATCAGCGAGATTAAAAGACTTAAGCTTTAAAAAAAACTACTATAAATAACAAGGAAATTCACATGAAAATGGTTAGCTCCAGAACGACATTTTATAGGACACAGCTCTTATATTTTGCATTTTCTGTGCATTAAGTTTTTGTCTGCCACAAACCAGTTCTGCAAAATGTATCCAAAATGAAGAGAGCATTAGTGAATATTTCCTGAAAACTCAAGAGCATACAGTTTACTTTCCTTATAAATATCTTTAATATACAGGTATTTTAATCAAAATCGTCAGAGCCATTTTTGAGAAATTCGAAAATTTCGAAAAATCTTCCATGATGTGTGTCTCATCCTTGGAAAATACTAAGCTTACCGACTTTCCATTTTTGAGTATTGCTGTTCTCACCCACACACACACACACACACACACACACACACACACACACACACTTGCATGGCTCTTTTTCTAAAAATCATCTTGGACTGAGGGCAGCTCAAAACAAGTACTTCCGGTAAAAATCTAGATATCGAATTTTTGGTTCGAAAACAAAACCTTCTCTACCTGCTATATACTTACATTGTAAATGTAGAAAAAGTAAAAACGAGAAGTCAGGTAGGTACCGAATTTGGTATTTAAGTGTAGTAATTTCCAAGGACGTGTTCACGGACACACGGACACACACACACACATACACATACACAAGGACCTTTTTCTGAAAATACTTTTTTTTGGATACACGGCACCCTAAAATATATATTTCCGGTGAAATCTCGGTATCGAATTTTTTGATGGAGTTCAATACATTCTCTATACACTATGTACCTAGTGGGTATAGAGAAAGTAAAAATCTGATGTGTACCATTCACATGACTTTCTCTATATCCCTGCAACAAATGATTCTTAAAAAGCTTATACTTCTATTTACTGTATGCTCATTAGAAAAAATTAGCAGAAATAATCTTATTTCTTGCTTTATTCTAAGTAGAACCGAAATAAGGGAGTAGCATAGGTTAAAGAGAAAGCCAAAAGCTGGTTGCTATGTGACTGATGTTCCTTTGTTTGTATGGACAGGAGTTGACAAATTCCTGTATGAGAAAAGTACAAGTTTTTCAAAGCTGAAACCAAGAAAAAGGAATATCTCAATTACGATCAACTGCACGAAAAAAATGTATATAACATAAATTGTGTGTTTTAATGTGCTCTACATTTTTTGTGCCTTAAGTTTTTGTCCATCTCTTAAGGTTTAGTAATTATGAAAAATTCATCCAGAATAAAGTAGTCGTCAGAGGCTATTCCCAGAAAATTCAAAATATATATTTTATTTGTCAGGTAAATAACTTTAATATACGAAATTTTAATCAAAATCGTTAGCCATTTTTGAGAAAAACGAAATTTTCGAAAAAAGTTCCATGTAAAGGGTAGTTTGGGGTGGGGGGATTTTCTCAAAATCTTCGTGAAAATCTTCAAGAAAATCCCCCCACACCAAACTACCCTTTACTTGAACAAAATTTCGAAAATTTAGATTTTCTTAAAAATGGCTCTAACGATTTTGATTAAAAGCTCGTATATTTAAGATATTTACTTGACAAATGAAATGTATATCTTGAATTTTCTGGGAATAGCCTCTGAAGACTACTTTACTCAATTTTACGGATTTCTGCACAAATGCTAAACCGTAAGAGATGGACAAAAATTTAACACACAGAAAATGTAGAGCACAATTTGTGCTATATACATTTTTTTCATGAAGTTGATCATTTTTAAGATATTTCTCATTTTTGGTTTCAGGATTGAAAAACATACTTTTCTTATTCAGGAATTTGCTAACTCCTGTCCATACAAACAAAGAAGCTTTAGTCACATAGCAACCAGCTTTTGACTATGACTTTAACATATTGTACTCTCTTATTTCCTTCTACTTATATGAAAGCAAGTAATAAGACTATTTCTGCTAATGTTTTCTCAATTAGCATGAAGTAAATAGAAGCCTAAGCTTTTTAACAATACTTTGTTGCAGAGATGTAGAGAAAGTCATGTGAATGTAACACATCCGATTTTTTTGGTTATACTGTTTGAATATACACGTACGCGGACCGTTTTCTAAAGAGATTTTTGAGGGAATCATGGGACTTCAGAATGTGCATTTTCAGTGAAATATTGGTATCAATTTTCAGAGTGGATGCGATACATCCTCAGATAAGCAGAAGAGAAAGCTAAAACGTTAACCAAAGACTAAACACACAGGAGGTTTGTGATGCTGGAAGTATATAAGGTGACTTTGAGTTAACGCCGCGTCAGTTTGGAAACTATTGGTTTATGGGACAAGTGGTGAAAGTGTATTTTTGGTTGGTTGCACAAACCACATTTCAGTATTGCTTAAATTATCCTAAAATGAATAAGAATAAGTATTTGCTTTCAGTTGTAATTTTACAAGTAAATACTTAGATTTGGTGAAGTCCTTACGATTTATCAATTGATTTACTCAGAATAGTGAGGCCTTTACAGAAAATTCCCAGTTCAAGATATAAGGGACACATTTGTGTGGATTTTTTTGAAATTTTACTTTGATTGATTTACTCTTCAGCTAATATGCATACCAATTTTCATTCAAATTGAACAAATACTTTGAGAGATATAAATTTATTCATACGTTTTAGTATGTAAATATTTCCCCCACCCCCAAAAAAATACATGTGATTCATAATTAACGAAAAGTGGTTGCAGTTTTAGTTATTAGAACTTTGGCAAGCAAATATGTTACACAAATATATATTACACAACGTCCTATGCACTTAACTTTGTGTTCTGCAAGCAAATTATTCACACAAAAGATTCGTATATCTGCATCTTGCTAATCGAGATAAACCTTAACAAATATAGGGTTATTACTGCTTCTTTGTAAGTAGAAGGAAAATAAGGGAGTACCATAGGCTAAGGCAATACTCAGTCTTTTAAAAGCTGGTCGCTATGTGAAACGATTGAAATTCGGTTCTCTTTGGATAGCCAGAGGTAAAACAAAAGAAAGATGAAATAAAAGATAATATCCGGTTTGAGAGTTTAAAACTGAAGCCAATAACAAGGTATATCTTGGAAACTGTTAACTCTACAAAAAATATATATGACATAAATTGTGTGTTTTAACGAGATTTACATTTTTTGTGTAGTAAGTGTTCGTCTATTTCTTACAGTTTACCAGGTATGCAAAAGTCATTCAGAATGTAAAAAATGTAAATGGACGCTCTTTTACTACTGTGGTTCTCAGAGTCCCATTCTATACTGGGCGTGAAAGACCGGTTTGTTTTGCTCAGAGGCCTCTCTCAGGCTTGAGGTTCTTTTACGTGCCTTAAATCTACGACACGGGACCAACGGCTTTACTTCCCTTCCGAAGGAAGCCATGCTAATGATTTTTACGCACAAAAAAAGCCATCGTCCTCCGCCGGGTTTGAACCCGCGACCGCATATGAAGTCAGCATGGTAGCCATTACACCACGGAGGGCAACTCATTCAGAATGAAGAGGTCTTGAGAGGCTATTTCCGAAAATTCAATATATAAATGTTTTTTATCGTGTAAATAGGTTTTATGTAGGTACTTTAATAAAATGGTTAGAGCCATTTTTGAGAGAGAAAAAATTCAAAAGTTCTTCCATAAAAATATAGTTTGGAATGGAGGGATTTTCCTGAAAATATGCTTATCGTATCCTTAGAAGATACTAAATTTACAACCCCGAAAGAGAGTGGTTGGGATGAAATGAAGGGACAGCAAGTTCTGGGGAATCAAGAATACTCCCCAGCATTCGGAAAACCCCTGGGCGTAGAAATGGCCTTGGGAAACCGATCTCACGACTTCCTGAATGCCGGTCTCAAACGAAACGCTCAATCCCACAGGATGTAAAATAATCTTAACTTACACCGTATTCAAGTAAAAATATTCAGTAATAAACTTGATCGTCCCTAAATGAAATGGAGTAAGGAGCGCAAAGAAAGGTTTGATGTAAACACTAGTTATTTGCTTGACTGGTTGCCTAACTCGATTAACAAGGCGACACGTTGCTACTGTAAACAAAGTGTATAGACCTGTGAGAGAGGGATCCCGGAGTTTTCCTTTACCCGGAGAGCACTATGTCAAGAGCAGCCGGCAAATGGAAATGTCGTGTTTATTATACACACAACAATACTGTAGCCTTCGTCTTAGTAGTATCAGTGGCGAACTGGCTTATTCTCTTTTTATTTAAAACCAAACTGTAACAATTAGCATATACAAGTGTTAGGACGAAGGTACAAATGTTTTCTACGACGATTCCGTAAAATCAAATTTGCGATTTGAAATAAGCTCGTAATTCACAGAACCGAGTGGGACTGAAATATTTCACAGAAGCAAATCAGAAGTTCCTGTGCAGTGGATATAGTTTCCTGCCATGTGACAGTAAAGGAGAAAAGGAAGAGAGTTTTCCTGTATATCCCTGAACAATGCAAACATGTTATTGAGTCAGTATTTCCAAGTAATCCATTTGTTATTACGAAATGGATAGAGTACATTTTTAGATGTTTTATTTCTGGAGAAAAACATGAAGAAAGATGCAGATGCAAAGTTACATCAGCTATGTGACTCCAAATATCACCCAGGGACCCTATGTACTTCGATTACGAAGGGACACAATATACTAGAGCACTGTAGTGCCTTTGGTACAACCAAATGGCAAAGGTAAAATAAATAGATATGAACCACGTCAAATCATTCCAGTCGAGACACTACGTCCAGCATATGAAGATACTCTTTCAATCAGTAAGGAGAAGAAGGCTGATCTGCTGGCCATGTGTGACTTCCTGGAACCTCAATATAGGATCTTCTAAGTAAAGTAACTTAAAAGTATAAAGACTCCGGTCCCTGAAATATGTCTGCAAGAAGATAAAATGTTTATTGGTTGTGTGTCCAGTTTATTGAAAGTAGGTCAGTAAAAAGGAAGTCAAAATAGTTTATAAAGTAAAATGTTTTCAGAGTTATTTTATTCAACTGAATACAGAGTATTAATATTATGTTGTTATAAGTAAATAGTGTCACAATATTCAGGTTCAAGTACACTTTAAACTCCGGATATGGATATGCAACTTTCTTATCATTTTGAGATACAATATTGGTATGCATGGTTTATTATGTGAGCTGTTGATTTGCTATATTAATAAAATAGTAGTAATTTAATAACATGAAATAATTTTTGTTCTGCATTTATGGTTATATACTGAATGCTATTATTTTACTGTATCCTGCACAATAGAGCAAATGGATTATGCAACGTTATTCTGGGGAGGTATTCAATTCTGACGCCGGTCGTTGGGCAGATTGCTGTGTGACATAAAGCTTCGCCCGTATAAGAATCAGATAGCTCAGGAGTCGAGAGAAATTGACAGGAGTAACACTCACTCCGCCTGTATCAACATTCTGGCAGAGATGGTCCAGGGACCCACGCTGCTGTCAGATGAAGCAAACTTTTGCCCAGTGGCTTTGTGAACAAACAAAACTGGGCAAGCCAAAAGCCTCGCATTGTTTATGAGTAAACTCAGAGCGGCTGTGATCACTTTCTGTGTGTGGTGTATAGTTAGAATGAGTCCATTTTTCTTCCGAGATTATGTTGGTCTTGCTAACTGTAAATTCCAGCCGCTATGTTGAAATGTTACAAATTTTTGTCATGCGAGAACTCCAGTAACGACAGTTGAACAAAATTTGATTTCATGAGGACGATACTTCGCGACATACTGCACTTCAAAGCAGGGTTTTTCTTCAACGAGTGTTAGCCAATTGAGTGATTTCTCGCTTTGAAGATTTAACATGGCCATCCCTCTCTCTACTTGTACCAGCTCCGGACTACTTTCTATGGGATACTTGAAGGAAAAAGTATTCCCGCACCGTTTTCACTTCATCAAGGAGTTGAGGATGCCATCCGTCAGAAATCAACCCCATTCCTGGGAAGATGATGAGGCATCTCCAGTCATCTTCAAGAATGCATGAATGATCAGATCGGTGCATTTCACATACAAGAAGTGTTGATCTAAGTGCCATAAATAAATGCAAATGTATTTTCTTTAACTTTTTCACAAATAAAGTAATTTCACTTTTATCCAGGTATTTCAGTCGGCATTATTGAATCCTACTTAAGAACAGGTGTTCTCATTCAAGGGGGATATGAAAATGATATCATTCAAAGTGTAGTTGCTATTGTCATGGCTAATCATGACATTGCCATCATGAGCGCCGTGATGATGTGCTCGTGAGCACGGCGTCTCCAGGTAATGTGGCTGTGGATCTCTTACCTCGTAAATCGACAGGATGTTGCCTTAAGCCCAGCTTTTCCCAAAATTGGCTCCACCAGAGAGCAGGAATCCAAGATCAGCCGTCGGGCTGCCGACACCAACGGATGTCAGAGTCTGTGACGGGACAGGGCTTCAAGGCAGTTTTGGGTAGCTCAGAGGTAAGGAGTAATACGAACTACATGATACACACACACGCACACACACATCAAAATGGAAATGGAAATAGCGTGTTATTTATGGACGCTCTTTAACAACTGTGGTTCTCATCGTCCCATTCCAAATTGGGCGTGAAAGACCGATTAATTTTGCTCAGAGGCCTCTATATCAGGCTTGAGGTTCGTTTACGTGCCGTAAATCTACGACATGGACTTTACTTCCCTTCCGAAGGGAGCCATGCTAAGGATTTTTACGCCCGAAAAAATCCATCGTCCTCCGCCGGGATTGAACCCGCGACCTTGTATAACTATTACACCACGGAGGGCGAACGCACATGTGTCGCGATAACGTATTTTTTTTCATAATGTTTAACACTCGCTTTTACTACTTTGGCACCGCAGGCGATGAAACTGATTATACATGGAATGAAGATGGAGCACCCGTGGAATTCGATAGCGGGAGAAACCGGAGTTAAACCCGCCCCTGCTCCGCTTTGTGCACCACAAATCACAACTAAGATTGCTTGGAATCGAACCCGGGCCGCCTAGGCGAGAGGCGTGTGTTCTAACCACGGCGCGGCCAACTTGGATTCGGGGGATCCCGAGTTCGATCCCTGGCGACCGCCCACTCTGACCGATGTGTTTTACATGGTTTATCAAAAGTCGCCATGCTAGGGTTGGTTTAAGAAACCACTATTTCCTCTTCATTCCGTTCACACAATCTTTCATATTGATGGTGTATGGCAATGCGGCCAGATGCATGCTCAATGGAAAAAATGCTTCCCGCGGACACTAGAGGGCTGCCAGCTCGCACGTTCTCTGGACGATAGTGGGATGGGTAATTGAGCTTGGAAGTATTGTGGCTTCCATGCGGCTCTAATGGCCTGTCTGCAGGCGGCCTATATCATCCTATGGTTCCTTCTCATCCCAGCCTCATAGAGGTCGTTAGCGACAAAATATCTGAAAGGATCGCAGTGCGAAATGTGTCCCCATCCGTTGTCTATTGTACCTTCTATCTTTTCCCGTTTAGTAGTAGAATGGTTAACAAAATGGTCATGTGAATATAACTGTACAATTTGCTTTTATTTGAGGTTTTATATGAGTGCTTTTAACCCTACATTTATAATAGATATAACTTCCTTTTATAAGATATCGCTGTGTGTTTTTTTATTAATATTAAAACCGGTGTACTGCTTTTGAAAGTTAATTCTGTTTTTTTGAGACATGTATTGTTACATGCTGGCTGGCGTGAAGCAATTTATATTTTCCCTTTGTGTCTGTGTCTGGTGGCATTTTGCGAGTGCAACCTTCACAAACACTAAATATAATTAGTATGGATTTACGCGACTCCGATTCGATATTGTTTTATCGGTTATCGCTTCCACGAAGAGAGAAAGCTGTTAGGTAGATTACATGGAACAGGCTCGTTGACATTCTCCCCCCCCCTCTCTCTCTCTCTCTCTCTCTCTCTCTCTCTCTCCTGTGTACCGAAACATGCATATGGAATTCATTAGTCAATTTATACAAAACTTGTGAT